>OY992884.1:10289249-10311749 GCA_963921405.1 Cepaea hortensis
AGACGGTAGGAATTGGAGGAGGGGAGAGGAGGAGGAGGGGAGAAGGAGGGGGTAAGAGAAGGGAGGGGGAGGGAGGAGGGGAAGGAGGGAGGAGGAGGAGGCGGAGGGAGAAGGAGGAAGGAGGAGGAGGGAGAGGGAGGAGGGAGGAGGAGAGAGAATGAGGAGGGGAGGAAGGAAAGGGAGGTGGAGGAGGAGGAGGGAGGAGGAGGGTAGAGGGAGGAGGAGGAGGTAGAGGGAGGAGGAGGAGGAAGGAAAGGGAGGAGGAAGAGGAGAAGGGAGGAGGAGGAGGGTGGAGGGAGGAGGAGGAGGTAGGAGGAGTAGGAGGGAGTAGGATGGAGGAGGAAGAGGGAGAAGGAGGGAGGAGGAGGAGGAGGGAGGAGGAGGAGGGAGAAGGAGGCAGGAGGAGGAGGAGGGAGGAGGAGGGAGGAGGAGGGAGGAGGAGGAGGAAGGAGTAGGAGGGAGGAAGATGGAGGAAGAAGGGAGAGGAAGAGGGAGGAGGGAGAGGGAGGAGGGAGGTGGAGGAGGGGAAGGAGGTAGAGGGAGGAGGAGGGAGGAGGAGAAGAGAGGAGGAGGGGAGTTCGCCATTCCGAATTCATACTCGTCTAGGTTCTGTGATTTCGGTCCTTCCATTGATTGTTCTTCCGTTCTACACGACTGTAGATAACTTCCTTACACATAAAAAGATGAATTGTTATTGATATTGCCGTGGCATGGAGGCATATATATCAGCAGCAGAGTTGATCCAGAAAACCAAAGACTGAGATCTATGGAGAACCATGAACGCCTACGCCAGCCGGCACGGCACTTGATGATGATGATGATTGCCGTGTGACGATTCTGTGTAGTCACGTCATTTTCTTCGCTTGTCCTAGCGTTTTGGTTCGGGGATTCTTTCATCATCATCATCATATATTTACGTACGTATTTAGGGATGGGGAGGAGGGAGGAGGAGGAAGAAGAAACAAAAATATGACAGTTGGCAGCGCTGGAATGAGAGGAAGGCGTGTAGAAAATTTCATCTCAATCGGATGGGCCGTTCGCGAACGCATAAAGGACATACATACAGACATACACATCCACACACATTGCCTTTTATATATAAGAAGATTAGGCTTTAATGGCATTATTTAGTGCACAAACTATACTTACACGGAGTAAATTAAAATACCAGAAAAACAAAACACAGAAGGTCTTTAATTCTCTACAAAATGTACAACTTCAGGAACAATAAACGATAATACCAAACACTAAAGACACCTGTAGTCTAGAATCAAGCATTAACTGAGTGGCTTCTAGTAAATAACCACATCTCTGCCCTCTGTCTAGACCAAGTCTATCAGCTAAACCATGTACAACAAATGAGCCGTTAATTACCACACCTACTTGTGAATCCATTCAAAAATGTAAATATTAAATAGTCTGCACCCAAACTAACTGGACAAACACCTAAACTAAAAATTTGTGACACATAAACAGAAAACCTAGGATAGCTTTGACATTGCAGCCATAGTCACTCGCTTTACTTGATTAAAGACTGCTCCCAGGTCAAATATTTGCAAAGGGTAAAGAAGGAAGGATGGTGTAATTTTCAAGCTGCCTAAAAAAAGCGATATGTTTGATTGCAATAACTGGCGTGGTATCACCCTACTGTCAGTACCAGGAAAACATTTTTTGTAGAATGTTACTTGAAAGATTGAAAAAGTCTATAAATGAAAGAATCAGAGAAGAACAAGCAGGCTTCAGACCAGAACGGTCATGCATAGATCACATTTTCACCTCATTGAAGACTCCGTAGAATTCCAGTCGAAATTATTCACCAACTTTGTCTACTTTCAAAAAGCCTTCGACAGTACCAACCGTCCTTCACTTTGGAATCTACTTAACATCTATAGTTTCCCTACCAAATATACCAACGTCATCAAATTCTTCTACAAAGAGACACGTTGCTGCGTAAGAACAGAATCTGGCAACTCTGACTAGTTCTCAGTGGAAACGGGAGTGAAACAGGGTTGTGTCTTATCACCGATGCTCTTTGGAATAGCTATCCATTGGGTCATGCGCAAATGCACAAACAACACAAATAGGCGTATCCATTGGGTTGACAAAATTCTAGAAGACCTGGACTTTGTCGACGACATAGTGCTTTTGAGTTCAACACACCCAGATTCCCAAGAGAAAATAAACCATTGTCAGAGTGTTGGGGGAATAGGGACAGGACATAGAGAGAACAAGGGACAGAATAGAGTCAAGGACTACAGAGATAACGATAGACAGGACATGGGTAAGGGCACAGAGATGTCATAAGACAGGACATCTACAGGACGGTAGAGAGATTAGAGACAGGACATCGGTGGGGACACAGATGTAGTAGATAGGAAACCGACAGGACAAGGCTTAGTAATATAAGGGGACATAAGTTCACGGGACGCTGTCCTGAACTGACCAGACGGCATTACACCGAACGACCCAACACAACACGGGCGGACTAACGCACTACGTGACTGGTGAGACAGCCCGGGTTGTCACGAGAAACATGTGGTCCAGTACCACGAGACGAACCGACCAGTTTGAAAACCTCAGACGGGACTCAGACAGTTTAGAGGAAGGACGTTTTGTGTTTCTGGAGCGAGTGTATAGCTTTGCGAGAGTGCTAGTTGAAAATAGCGAGTAATTGAGTGTAGGGCTTGTGTAATTGGCTGAGTGCTATAAGTGTTTGTAAGGCGGAATATTGTATATAATGATTTCACCGCCTTGTGTGTACATTGTGACAATGATCAGGTTCTCCTGAATAAACCTGTGTACCATACGTACGACTGATGTCTTCTTGAGTGCGTATGACGGATTTTGAATACCTGTGTGCATGTAAGACGTTGACAACCATCTCCAAAATGTTTCAGGACAAATTGGTCTCCAAATTAACACCACAAAAACAAAAACTATTGATCTTACCAACAGTTCAGACGACACCAAATTAAGCAACCATGGTCTTGAAAAAGTCAACCGCTTCACATACCTAGAAAGCAAAATGACATCTACGGGGGACTCAACACCAGAAATATTATCTAGAATCGCACTGGCATCTGGTGCCTTCAATAAACTGTCAAACATCTGGAAATCAAAGATACTCAGCAAACACACGAAACTTAAAATCGTCAACTCTTGTGTGATTCCAGTGCTAACATGTAGATGTGAGAGTTGGAAATCAACGGTAGTTTTAGATTTAAAAAAATTAGACAACTTTGAGAACAATTCTTAGAAGAATTCTAAACCTCAACTGAACAGATTTAAGAACCAATACGCAAATAAGACAAGAGACTAAGAAAGATATTGTGTCTAATTTTATAAGAAAACGCCGTTGGAACTACATCGGCCATGTAACCAGAATGGACAAGACAAGACTCCCCTACCAAGCCCTCATATGATCACCGGTAGGGAAAAGAAAACGGGGAAGACCAAGAGAGACCCTGCGTAGAACCATCATCAGAGAAGGCTCATTCAACGGCCAAATAAACATCCAAGATCCACAACAGGTAGCAAAAAAAACCGCCAGGCATGGAGAGCCATGACTTCTGATCTATGCGCCGCCTTAGGCGCGAGAGGAAAGACTAAGACTAACTAAAGGTACCCCTGCAGTTTTGTTAGTCACAATGCAGACACTTCGAAGACAATAAAATTATATTAGGGTCTATCGGCTGGCTCAGATTTATAATACTGTGACCGAAACAACCACAATTCAGATATTAATCTGAAGCTGATTGTTGTCTAACAGGGTTAATACTGAGTACATCTCTTTTGTCTTGGTTTTACACAATCTCATATGTCCTGGTGGTAGCTAGGTTTGCCAAATATAACCGGCCAAATTTTAATCTCTATGTGGTTGTTACCTTTAAAACGCGGTTTGTCGGCGCGTCTACAGACCGAAATATATGTCAGTTAGTTTCATGTTTTATATCACTGACCAGTTTGTCCCACCATACTTTCATCTGCTCATTATCATATGGCGGGGAGGGGTACTCTAAGTATGTGTTGTTCTTGATATTGTACAAGAGATCTCTGCCCAGTTTGTCCCGGGGAATCTCTTCCATAATCAGAAACACCAGCACAGGCCGCCCGCTGTACACGCCTTCCATCTTGGCCATTTCTATCTCGTAACTGCACCATTGACTCTCCATCAGTGAACGAGTCAGGACAACTACGGTTTTTCTGCTGCGGCCCACAGCTTCTACAATGTTGGACGTGATCCATTCTCCTGCTGTAAAATCCCTGCGGTGTAACAGCGTCTTCAGACCTCGCTTATTAAACTCTTCATCCATTGTCTTCTCGACAAATTGCATATCTTCTTCGGCGTAACAAACAAAGACATCAAACTCGAAGTGATTCTCTCGCAGCTTGGACATGTTCTTGTATCTCATGTAGGCTGCATAGTACATGTAACGAATATTCCAACGAAATCTGAAGATGATGCCACCAATGACTACCACAATCATCAGCACAGAGCAGGACCCCGAGATGAGGGCAAGCAGTGTTACTGATATACACGCTCTGTTCAGGTTGGATATTGTATTAACGTATCCATCGGTGATGATCTCATTAGACAGATCGCTTAGAGCGCAGAAGTACTTCTTCGGTTCTATGTGGAAGGCACCGCAGGAAGTCATCCAGGAGAGAAATTTCAGGTTTATGCACTCGCAGTTGATCTGTGCTTGGCTGAGGTCAACAGTTACGTTGAATCCCTCGGCAATCAACTTAGAAATATGCTGTTGAGTCTTCATAGGAAGGTATGAGATGTGGCTGTGTGATAAGTTCAACATCTGGAGATAGTTCATGTGCGAGATGTCCACATCAAAAAAAATCAGCGGGTTTCTAGCCAGTAGCAGTGTGGTCAGTTTTCCTAGCTCCAAAAATGCGTAAGATATGATGGAGTCTATGGCGTTGAAGGATAAATCCAGCACCTGTAAACTGGTCAGAGGAGACAACACTCTGGCTGACTGCTTCCTTGGAAATGTAGGTCCTAGCAGGTTGGAATTCAGGATTAGTACTTCTAGCGTGGTCAGGTTTTGGAAAAACCTCTCAGAGATTGTACTGACAAAACTGGATGAAAGGTCGAGATGTTTTAGAGCGTTCAGGCCGTATATCGGGCCATCCAGGCGTGGAAAATGATTGTCTGATAAAGACAAATTTCGTAAGCAGTTCTCCCCAGACACGGTCAGATTGGACAAGATGTAATTCAAGCCTGCACGATTCATCTCAAGGTGCTCCAAACGTGGGGGAAGATTAAGAACAAAGCTCAATTTATCTTTAACGTAGATTGTACAGGTGGAGTTTGAACTGTCACTCTCACTTTGATTTCTTAAATAGTACGGATAAACGGAAGGCAGATGATACAATGTTTGTTCACCGTTTATCTTTAGAGATTTCAACTTCTTCAGTTTTGGTAAGTCCAAAAGGTAGGCGCCAAAGACAAATTTGTTACCGCTCAAGTTCAGCTGTTCCAAGGACGTTAGCTTGTCTATGACGTTCCTATCAACGGCCTCAAGGTTGTTCTCTCTGGCATCTAAATAGACCAGATTAGGGGGAAAGTTCTCCAGGTACTTACTTTCCAGGCATACGCTGAGCGAATACCTGTTGCTGATCAGATGCATGTGGAGGTGCGAGAGCTTTGTGGCGTTTTTAAGGCCAGCTAAAACTCGATCCAAGTTGGGTATATCAATATCTTCATTGTGTGACAGGTCAAGCAAACGAAGTCTCGTCTGGTGGGAGAATATTCCAGAATCGATATTATCACCATGGATTCTGCAGTTTGAGATGTCCAAATGTTCTAAGTATTCGACATTCTGAAACGTATTCACTCTGAGACCTTTCAGATTACAATATCCAGAATAATAGCCAGCGAGAGTTAGATGTGTCAGGCGTGTCAGATTCTGGAATCCCGGCCCTAGGGTTGCGCTGTCAACATTCAGACCATCCATATGCAGTTCCCGAAGATTTGTCAAACGAGACAAGGCAACATCGGGATATATCAGTTCTGTGTTGGTTATGTTTTTATTATTTCTGCTGATGTTGAGATGCCGCAAGGATGTCAGCGGTAGGAACACGTCATCAGGATAAACACCAGGCCTCATTTCTAGATTGTTATTGCGCAGATCTAACGAGACCAGACACGAGAGCTTCTGAAAAGACAACTTGCTGAGGGCAGTAATTTTATTGCTGGAGATGTTGAGGTGTCGGAGAAGGGGGTACCTCAGGAATACATTGTCAGGAAGCGTAGTAATGCTGTTGTTGAAGAGGTCTAAATGGGTTATGTCGGACGGAAGATGGTCTGGGATTTCTTTTAGGGCACGGCTGGAACAATCGGCCACAGTTCCCCCAATCTGGCATTTTCCGGATCTTGTGTTCTTTCTGTCTACATCGCCTTCATAGACACCGTGTGACCGACCTTCCCATGAGCTGCTTGGCTCCTCGAGTACAGTGTACAAAAGATGCGACGGCCCTGGACTAATGTCAGAATTGTGTGGTTGTTGCTGGGTGTCCTGCATCTTGTATTGGGGTACTAACGATGGAAACCCCGGAGTGATGACACAAACAAGCACACAGGTGATCAGTCGGCGTCGGTCATACACTGACATCATCATCCTTGGCGTCTACTCTGTGGGGAAAAATAAGACTGTTTAAAGTAAAAGCCCACAGACATGCATGTGACAAAGAAGAATAAGACACGTTAGTCAAAGTAATAAGCGATAAATACGCAAAGGCAAGAAAACAAAACTAGTTGCACGAGCAGTGCACCAAATTTCAATTAATTTCTATTAAAGAAACCACAAAATATGCACAGCTAAATCAATCATGTGAGAGGAAAGATTGTGGAAACTACCACATTAAGTCTTGAGTATGTATGTGTCAACGTAGTTCAAAGTTATAGAACGACGTTATCTGATTCAGTGCCAAAAACACAGCAGTTTGGACCGAACATTGTTCACAATCAAATGAACAAATATTACAATGGTACTATTGTTAGATGTGTAAACAGGGTTGGGAAGGATTCCAAATATGGCTGTTACGTTACCTGGGTGCGCAGAGTTAGGGTGAACGCCCAACCTTGTAAAATACGCCATGGCTCATGTATTCATAACCTCTGACAACAAACGCTCAACTTCTGGCTTTCTCTTGGCGGATCTGTTTTAACTAACAGAAGAAGGGGCGGCGGCTAGCCTCTGGTGCTGTAAAGCTAACCAAAACGTTCTAGATGCCCGTACTTGCATACGCAGACACGTGTGTGCGAGCTTACACATCTAAACGCTGAGTAAGACCACAGTCTGCTCTAGTAAAGGAAAGGTGCTGAAGTCGGTGTCAACCATCCAGGAGGTGCACCAAAGGAAATCAGGAAGCCACGCAACCACGCACTGAGATGTGTCGATTACTGCAACAAGCTATGGTGCTGGCATTGCTCTGGACCCCCATGCAGGTGTAGTGCCGGGCAATATGCCTCGAAAGTGTCCAACCACAACTACTGGAAGTCACTCGCACATGTCCTGTGGAGCTAGGCGACCCGAGAATAGAGCGTGTGGCCATTCCAAACAAAGACTATTCATACAAGGGACAAAATTGCAGTTATATACATATTTCATGGGAACGAAAGAAGAGGAAGGAGTTGGGTTATCGTTAAATGTTTAAAATGGGAAGGGCTATTGTTAGATGTGGAAATAGGATTTGGAATACCGTTAGATGTTTAAAGAGTAGTGGACAATCGTTAGATGTGGAAATAGGAGTAGATCTAAAGTTAGATGTGAAAATAGAAGTGGGGCTAGCTTCAGATGTGGAAATAGGAGTGGGACTACCGTTAGATTTGGAAATAGGAGGGGAGTACCGTTAGACGACGAAGTAGCTAGAACAATATGTGATAATTAGTTTACTTCAAATTGAGTCATTTTGGTAGCATAACAGGCAAGCTGATAAACATAAACATGAAACAAGACTATGCAGCAACAATAATCGATAATGAAGAAGAAGTAAGACGATTGCATGATGAAATAGAAATGGCGAACGCTCAAACCAAATCGGAAAGGAATCAAAATAATAATTAGAGAGTTCAACACACAAGTGGGAAAGGGGAGACTGGTAGATGTAGCTGGACAATATGGTTTAGGAACAAGAAATGAACGAGAAGAAAAACTGACAGACTAAGCAAAAATAAGTAATACGATAATTGGAAACACCTGGTTCAAACAACATGAGAGATGGCTGCATACACAGAGGAGCCCCGATATGAAAACATCCAACAACATCCATGACGTACTGATACATTCAACATTTAGATGTAATTTCATAAATGCAAAGATAATGCCTGGTGCTGACTGTAACAACACGCCCCATAAGGTGGGCAAATAAATGTCAGGTTGAAAAGACAATAAGTCTCCCATGGAAGAAGATGAGAGCATATCTGGTTGTTTTTAGGCTATGTTGAGATTCTCCACGTGTCATCTATGGGAGATGAGGAGAGCATCTCTGGTTGTGTTTAATCTATCCAACTGTCATCTATGAAAGATGGTGAGAACATCTATGGACGTGTTTAGATTATATTGAGATTCTCCAGGTATCATCTATGGGATATGATGACAGCATGTCTGGAGGTGTTTAGATTATGTTGAGATTCTCCACGCATCATCTATGGGATATGGTGAGAGCATCCCTGAAAGTGTTTAGATTATGTTGAGATTCTAAATGTGTCATCTATGGGATATGATGAGAGCATCTCTGGAGGTGTTTAGATTATGTTGTGATTCTCCAGGTGTCATCTATGGGAGGTGATGAGAGCATCTATGGATGTGTTTAGATTATATTGAGATTCTCCAGGTGTCATCTATGGGATATGATAAGTGCATCTCTGGAGGTGTTAGATTATGTTGAGATTCTACACGCGTCATCTATGGGAGGTGATGAGAGCATCTATGGATGTGTTTAGATTATATTGAGATTCTCCACGCGTTATCTATGGTATATGATGAGAGCATCTCTGGAGGTGTTTAGATTATGTTGAGATTCTCAAAGTGTCATCTACGGGATATGATTAGATCATCTCTGGGGTGTTTAGATTATGTTGGGATTCTCCACGTGTCATCTATAAGAGAAGATGAGAGTATCTCTGGGTGTATTACAGAGAAAGACACACAGACAGACACATAGATAGGTTAATATTATGAAAACAAAAAAAGGGGGCGAGGTAGATAGTTGGGATAGGTAAGTAGGTAGGTAGGTAGATAAGCATGCAGGCACGCACTCAGGTAGGTATATATGTAGGTGGGTACATAGGGTAGATAAGTGGGGTCGGTAGGTAGATAGGTAGGTAGATAAATGGCTTGTGTAGGTAGCTTGGATAGACAGGATGGATAGATAGGATAGATAGATAGGATGGGTAGATAGGTTAGATAGCGTAGCAAAACCAGCGGGTTCCATCTGAACTTCCGGTCTATAAATCTATCCATCCAACATGTGCCATGCCGGTGAGCGTGGGCAGTCATTATTCGCCATTTCACTCGATCACCAGAGTCGTGGATCAGTTTAGTGTTCTTGTTTCGACCATGCCACGTGGTCAATCCATCCAGGCATTTACTTCTCTGTCTTCTCCTTGTCCTCTTCCCCTCGATCTTGCAAGTTGTCACCACACTTTCTAATTTACTTCTTCTCATAACATGTCCACAAATGTTTGACTGTCTACGTCTAAATTCTCTAATCAGTTTACGATATTCATGTGTTTCTTGAAGGCCTTGATCATTGGTTTTTCTGGTTGTTCATTGTATTCTTTGCATTCTCCTCAGAAACCTCATTTCCACAGCCATCAGATTTTTTTTCCAGCTTGACTGCTCATTGTCCACCTTCACATCCATACAAAAATACAGGCTCTATGTAGCAAGTCATCACTCTTTTTATCGTAGCAATTGACATAATTTCATAGGTTAATATGTTTTTAATTTTCATTTTGCAAAAGCCTACCTTCGCCATGACGATTCATGTTCTAATCTCTTCAAGGCATCTCCAATCAGATGTTATGGCTGTTCCTAGATAATTGTACCGATTTACTTGTTTAAGAATATTCCCATTTACCTGCATATTACATTGTGGTATTTCGTTCTTAATAGTGAAGACTACAATCTGTGTCTTCTTGCAATTTAATTCTAACCGTGGTTGTTCATTGTGGTGCGTTCATTCGCACTGCGAGCGCTAACAAGTCAAGTCGCATTATTCTGTCAAGAAGCCTGATACGCGGGAATATGTCACGTTGAAAGTCCAACAACAAGAAACACGCTGTTGCCAAGATGTGCAGCGTGGGAGCCGACAACAAGAAGAAGAACGTGGAGAGCCCACCTGCTAGCTGCATCAAAGAGCCTGATACAACACCTATTACTGAAGCTACCACGAGGGAGAAGATTGACAGCCTAACACAGACAAGAACCAAAACAGCAGAGAAGGAGGAGAAAGACACCAGAGTCGGAGACACCGACTCAAAAACAGTCCGATGGGTTGTCAAGCGGATTCCTGTGGAGCTGACAGATGAAGAAATCCTGAAGCATCTACGTGAAGAGAATTTTCACATCCGATTCTTGAAGGCGGAGCGGCTCCTCACCTACTTCAAGATACCTACAACCTTGGCAGTAGTGACGTCGGAGGGCAGCGAAATGCCGATCACGGTATCAATCAGCAAGAAAACTCAACAGCCAGAGAGATTCATCCCAAGAGTCAATCAATGCTCAAGATGCCAGAGGGCCGGCCACAGCAGAGCAACATGTCGCAGTAAGACGGAAATCTGTCGATACTGCGCCGATCACCACGCCTTCAAGGAGTGTCCGCTGGCCAAGATGGACACGGACTTCCGAGCTCCTAACAACAGAAGAAAGTGCGCCAACTGCCTGGGCAAGCATGTAGCAAGATACTTGGGCTGCCCGTACCTGCAACGACACAGAGACGTCTTGAAGATTGCCATCACCACAAGGACACCATACAACGAAGTAATGCGTAAGTGCGAGACAGCAACATGCATCTCACAGGCCGAGAAAGAGCAACTGCAAATCCAGATTGAGGAGCTAAAGAAGCAAGTCAAACTACTGCAAACATCGGCATCAACCAACGGCAATGGGAAACTTCTTGCCGAAATAAAGGAGATCCAGCGGGACATCAAACAAGAGGTGGAGAATATGAGGCAGATGACAAAGATAAATGAAGATTTTCTGCGAGACATCAAAGCGGTAAGAGAAATTCTAACAACTAAAAGGGAGCCGACCCAAAACAAACCAGCACAAGAAACAGAAAAGCACACAGAGAAACCGCAAGATGACATCCAACAAGAGGACGAGCCGGAACCGCTAGACAAAGCCAGTAACCCAGCCACGACAATATCCCTCTAGACATCCGAAGAAAACCAAGACGAGCACGCTGACGTCGGCATAGAGGGCGTCCGGAGGCCAGGAATATTGTTTCCTGAGATAACGAGGCAATACGAACTCAAGTGCGAGGAATACAGAAAGCGCATGGAAGAAAAAGAAAAGAAGTACAAGGAACTCAACGGGAAACCAATGCCCTGCCGTACCACCACAATGCCAGATATAAAACTCGCAGATAAATACACATGGCAATACTACTTTGAAGACGTAGAAATCATCCCATGGCTGAGCTCGGAGGAAGCAAGCAAAAGACAGCAAGAACTCAAACGTGGGAAGCAGACTGAAAGAAAGCGCAAGGAGGCATATCACATCGAAAAGCTTCTACAGTGACTTCACAATTGAGAAGACAAAAATACCAAATAAAAAGTCCTTTTAAGGACTGCAACCAGTCAAGCCAGGAGCCTGCGCCAACAAAGAAAACCACAAGAGGAAACATGCACAAATTACAGCCGCCGACCGATCCCCCAGCTTACGATGCATGGAGTGGGATAACGAAAAGTCTTTATAAGGACTGCAGCCAGTCAAGCCAGACGAGCCAGGAGCCTACACAAACAAAGAAAACCACAAGAACAGGCGAGCACAAACGATAGCCGCCGACCGATCCCCCAGCTGACGTCACAGACACACACGATAATAACCAGTCCGAGATAGGACTCACAAGACAAGAATTAGGGTGAATAAACCCACAAAAACCACGGACCTCAACAATAACCACAGCTGATGAATGTCACGGAAAAAACTGCAGTTTAGTGATTCCTTGATAATTTACATATCAAAATGCAAGGAAGGAGAAGGGTTACCAATTGTGTACTTCATTCTGCGAGGAGGAATAAAATTCACGATCATTGACCTACGAATATAAAAATAGGATACAGGTACGCGCCGAGGGCAGTGACTCCCTCTAGTATCGGCCGACGGGAAAATGTACGGAGAATGCTTTGAAGTGCAAACGAGCGATGGACAGAGGACCAGCGCAACAGCGGAGACGGTGATCAAAGAGGTTGGACACTTTGAGGTACAAACGTCGGAGAATACAGGGAAACATCGTAGAGACGAAGGAGACCGGAGCGCGGAGCGGCCGGACGTATACGGACGTATACGTGATTTCACTGAACTTTTGATGTTACGGGTGCGACCAATTTGATTGTAGATCAAACAATCAACGGAGGATGGGACACGCAATATAAAGCTGAACATGGAGTTTCGGTTTAGTGTGTGTTCCAAACTGGGCTGAATGAGAGATGCTCCTGAGGGGGGGGGGGGAAGAAATACACGTCCCTAATGATGGAAAGAGGGGATATTAGTGTGTTATTCGCTTAGTGTATTTCGATTCCAGGAACATAGATGCATATATAAGGTATTAATATATTAGAGTAATAGTGGCATAGGGATATAGGTGTTGTTCTTAATGTGTGAAATTGCATTCGTTTATCTAGTCGTGTAAACTTTAGTGCACTCAGAAATCGTATGTCCGTATGTTTTTCGGAGGCTTTTCAGTATGGCTAGAAAAGGACTATCACATAAGAAAATTATATGAAGCAGACGCATATCACCAGATTACCTATCTTCTCCACAGGTTCAAATCTCCTATTGAAATCATAGAAGAGATGAAGGTTACTACACTTGAGCAAATAAAGTACCTACTTAGAAACAACAAGAACATAGACATGTTTTAATATGAAGAAGTGATATCTTAACGTCAAATACAGAACACTGTATGCTCAAACAAATATACAACTAAAACCCTTAAAAGGAAAAGACGTTAACCTGTGGCAAGCAGGGATACTTAAAACTGCATGCAATTGCACTATGCCGAAACATTAAACTTTGTTACCCATAGACATGATGTAGAACAGTCATAGTAACTCTAGACAATGTTGGATAGTGGCGGTGTGTATTCAGAGGTGGAGGTTTATAATACCGTCCAAACCGGGAAATATATGAACTTCAGTGACTTACCAAATCGGATTATTTTCTGGTGATAAGACATTGAACAGTTGTTTTCTTCAAGAATTGGATTAATTCCCGACTCAAGCAGGAGGAGATCATTCATGGTGAGATCACTCCATTTCTGTGTGTGCAGTCCTGTGTTTTGGCTGACAGAAAAGACGAGAAGAACTAATGCACATACGAGATCAACCGTCCTATCTTGCATTCACACTAGCAGACAATACCAACTACATATACACGGTCCATACATACACCAGACATAGTTTTTCTTAATAAATCTGTTATTTATTGTTGAAAGGAACTGTTGTCAGAGTATGTGTTGAGAGAATAACAGAGAGAGTGAAAGAAATAGATATATGGAAGGGAAGACAGAAGGGAGGGGTGTAGACAAAGGTCAGTCAATAATCCCAACAGATAATAAGTTTGAAGATGTGCTTGTTGATTCCAACTCTCTCCCGGGAAAACAAGCGACAATGAAGAAGGTTAGACGAGGCTGAATTTGGAATTTTTGTTTTGAAAATTGGAATTGGAATTGGAAGTTCATTGTGTGCAACAATCGCAACTACTCAATGTTGCACATCCTGCTCATTGTCTGCAATCAGTATTGTGTCATCTGCATATCTATTGTTATTAATGTTTATTCCTCCAATGGTTATTCCTTTCATAACTTGTACATGTCTGAAAATATTTTTACTATACAGGGAAAACAGATATGAAGACAATGCGCATCCCTGCCTTATACCTCTCAAAATAGGCTGATATTGACCTACTTCATGATCAATTCTGATGGCATCTTGTTGTTTTTGACAAGTCTAAGGTCTTTCCCATCAATTTGTAGATCTGCGAGCATCTATGTCATGTTTACATGTCTTACTCAATCGAAAGCTTTTGTGTAGTAAATACAACAAATTTGTATATATTTATTTACTTCTATAGAACGTTCAATTTCTGTTCTCAGCATAAACACAGCATTTACTGTATCCTTGCCTTCTACAAACCCACATTGTTCTTCCCCATTTTCGAGTTGAATTTTCTTCCACTCTTTCCATGATAATTCTTATTCACATCTATGTTATGTGCCTAATTATACTAACTGTTCGGTGCTGATCACAATCCAAGGCTTATGATTTCTTTGGGATTACAATAAATACAGAATTACATAATTCACGAGTGAAATCTCCAGTATCATGTATTGTGTCCAGCAGTCTGGTGACGTGATCTACTCCATAATCTTCTAAAGCATTAATCATTTCTGTTGAGATGTTGTCTGAACCAGGGGTATTGCCAGTTTTCATATTGTTAAGAACATTCTTAACCTCCATATTCAAAACTGATGGTCCTTCATTATTATTTCGAATATCATACTGTTCTTCTTTGTTATCATCATAAACGTTTTTTATATAATCTGACCATACATGTACAATCTTATATTCTTCTATTATGCTTTTCCATCTATAAATAACCCAATCTAAATGTAGACGGTGAACACCACTTTGGATTCCCGGGTTAGCGGGTTTATGTAAACTCAACAACTCGGTACAAAAATGGAAAAGCTAACTAACTGTTCACGGCATTCAGCACAGTTCACGTAATCCAGAAAATCATACTACGATTCCGAATGTGAAAGAGGGAAAACGTGACTATCGAACTATTCGTGTTTCGAGTGTTTACTAATCCTGCGCTGTAGCCATATCCGGGGAAGAGAGTTACCATCATGTACTTGGACTGACAACACGTTTCGTCGATGCTGTAGTCTAGGCTTGACAACATGTCCCATCGTTACTGCATGTTAAGCTCTTCTTGAAGATCTGCAGTGCATTATTCCGAGGGACAAGGTGTGTTTTCCTATTTTTTTAAAAATTCGCATATCCTTTTACAGGACATCGCTGTCAACAGCAGCATCTTTCAGCTGTCTGTTGATTTCTTGGCAAGATTACGCTCAGCAGATTGCCATTGCTTTCTGAGCGGTCGGCTCAGTTATCCCGCAAGTCACCAGAGGGGGACGAACCGCTCCCAGTTCTCGCCCGCTACGAGACTCTGCGTGATAAACGGGATTACGGAGAAAGAAGTGTAACCCCTCGGCCAGAGAGACCGGCGTGTTTTCCTATAGAGAAGGTAATTACCGGTAATTTAAATTAACATTACACTTTAAGATGAAGTACTCGTCAAGGGAAGTTACTGGGATTTTGTTAGGGAAGCCGGGATCAAAAGGTCTAGTGTACACTGATGGCAAACGGTGTTTGAGCAACTTTGTTATGCAGCATTGTTGTGATGATTAAAGGACCTCAGGTTTGGAAAAGCCGAATCGGTCGTTTCCCCAGTTATACAGCGTCTAAGTATTTCCGCCATGCCTGCATTGGTTTTCTAATTTGAGGAGCTATAATTTGAGCATACTCTTGACAGGGGGAAATAGAATTAGTATTCCATCATCAGCTAGTGTCGTGCCTTAGGAATTTACTGATTCAACTCTACTAGGATCATAGCAGCTTTTCTTGACTACATCCGAGTATAAGGGGAGGCGTTAATAAAATTAATCCGTCCGCAACTTAAGCCTTCTAAATGGGGTTTAAAAAAACATGTAAAGAACAAGCATCTCTTCTTCTCTCATGACACGGTCAGAATAGGAAGGGTACATTCATTTGGGTTTGAACGCAAGATAGTTAGTGCAATTTTTACACGTGTTGGTACACACACTCCACTTATTCGGCAGAACACAACATAATAAGATTAGTCAAAAGAGTACTATCTTGCTAATGTGACTTCAGAGAGTACGTCTCTTTCCCAAAACCCCACAGAGACCTAAACCCTTAGTCCCTACGGGAGAAAACCAAGTGTGTGTGAATTGATCAGAAAGAAGAGTGTTCTTGTACACATTGTTTCCAGACCTCAAGAGCTGTCTCGACGAGCTGGGCCTCTATAAGACGAGATGACGTTCTACCAGGCGAGGCTGTTCTAGTCGGCCAACTGTTTGACGAAACTCTATCTTTCAGCAAGTCTGCCAGTCAGGCCATGGGATCAGGTAGTCATGAATGTGAAAGACTGCACTATCTAAGTCGGATGGGTTGCAGAATAAAAGGTCACCTGTAAAGTATGACGGTGAGATATGGCAGATGACTTTCACCAAGTTGTTTGTTTCATGTTCTCCCTTTCTGGTGTGTGGTATATCCTTCATCGTTTGATCAACATGGCGGTTTTAGCCATTTTTGACTTTCTACAACAACCGTCAACGTTTGATCAACATTGCTGATGTAGCAATTTTTGACTTTCTACAATAACCTGCATCGTTTGATCAGCATAGCCAAGGTAGGCATTCTGGGTGTGGAATAACAGACATTACTTCAGCACATAATCATAATAATAATAATTTTGTTGCGTATCCCTTACGGGACGTTGCAGTCAACACCAGCATTTTCAGCTGCTGTTGATGTAATAGGCAAGTGTTACGTTCAGTAGTTTGCCATTGCTTTCTGAACGACCGGCTCCTATACCTTTTTTCGAAAAAACCAGCACTGCTGTGTTTCGAACCCGGGTATAGGCCTACGGGCTCACAAACCGCGTTCACAAGCCCTTAGCCACAGATCAACATGACCGTAATTATTGCCAATTGAAGTTATACGCCATCCATAAAGAATCGGCCTACTTTTCAGGCTAACAGACTTTAAGTCAGTATACGATAAACCTAGTCTATGGTATGACAAAATGAAATCATACATTAGCAGGAATGAACGTTATTATTATTCAGACTTACGAAGTCATTTTTGTCGAAAGTCATCAACTGATACAGCCTGTTGTCATGATGGACTTCAATAATGAGTGCAGAGCGTGAAAGAAAGGACTTATAGGTATTTTAACATTCGTAATATGACGTGTGTGGAAATGAACTAGAAGTCCCCAGGTCTGCCCCTGAAAGTACCTACAGCTGGCATGTATACCCAGAGTCGTCAATCGTGAACTCTTAACGAGGATGAGGAGTGTCCAAAGACATCACCAGAACCTGGAAGGAGGGACTCCGACACAGCCAGGCGAGAGTAGTAGGCTGACAGAGACTAGACAACTCAAGTGAGGAAACTCTGCTACTCGTTCTACATGACATCATGACTGAATCGTGTACCCTCTGGCAAGACAGTGTAAAGTTCTACCTATTCATGTGTAATATTTCCTTATGGCTGTTGGAGTGCCTAGATTAAATCGTTGTGTAGTGTTTTGAATTTCCAAATGTGCATGGTCTTTGTTTAGAGTGGGAGTAAAGTAATTACTTTATAAGGGACATCTATCCAGGGGCCTGTGGAGTCTATAGATCAAAAGGATCTCTCTGGTCATAACTCGACTGAGTAGAGAGATCCTTTTGATTATTTGTGCTAGCATCTAGGAAGCCAACAACACCGTTCTTGCTACAAGAAGGTAGGTAGGTAGGCAGGCAGGCATGCACGCTCTCAGGTAGGTAGAAGGTAGGTCGGTACATAGGTAGATAGGTGGGATTGGTAGATAGATAGGTAGGTAGATAATTGGCTTTGGTAGGTAGGTTGGGTAGATAGGTAGGTAGGTAGGTATTTAGGCAGGCAGGTAGGTAGATAGGTAGGGTAGATTGGTGGGGTAGGTAGGTAGGTAGGGTAGATTGGTGGGGTATGTAGGTAGGCAGGTATGTGTGTAAGTAAGTTGTTGTTGTTGTTTGCATATCCTTTACATGACATTGCTGTCAACATCAGCATCTTTCAGCTGATTGTTGATTTCTTGGCAAGATTACGCTCAGTAGTTTGCCATTGCTTTCTGAGCGGCCGGCTCACATACCCGTAAGTTACCGACGCCATTCGAACCACTGCTGATTCTCATCGTCATCACGTTACTTACGAGAGTATACGAGATTACGGAGAAAAATCGCTAACCTCTAGGCCAGGAAGCCGGGGTGTAAGTAAGTAGTTAGGTAAATAAGTAATATTATCATTACGAAATCAATCTATTATAAATTAATTATAATATTACTTCGATCGATCGATTGATCGATTGATCTTCTTCTTCTGCGTTCATCCGGAGTTTTTTTTCGGACGTGATTGCTGTTTACAGCAGAGCTGCGTTCTTGCGCCGTTAGGCCGACACATCCGACTTCTGCGGGCATTTGTTGACCGGGTTAACCTTCCCGGGGATCGGTTGATCTAGGAACCGACATCACAGCATTCGGGACATTCCCATAAGCGCTCCGTCCCCATCCTCAGCAGCCAGCGAAGAGTTCTAACACCAATACTACCAGTAGCTCCAACACCAATAGTACCAGTAGCAATCTGATTATATGTCCGTCTCGCCTTTCCTCTGAGCGTCGAGCCGATCCCCTCGTCACTCCTCGCTGCCTCATTCTTGCCAGATCCTGATGATCCATTTGCTCCTCCGAGGTGTACACGTGCTCACACAAGGCCGCAACCACGTCTGCCTTGTCATGCATCAATACTCCACCAAGTTTTGCAGAGCCAGCCAATCTGTCCGCCTGTTCATTCCCCAGCACACCAGCATGCCCCAGAGAACATACACAGGCCATGCTTTCCACCCGTGACCTCCGAAGTGAAGCAAGCTACTCTGCACGAAGCTTGCCTGTCCTCACCTTCCTCAGCATGCTTTCTGAGTCAGTTTCAATCACGATGTGTGTATGTATCGTACTCACGATCCAGCGGAAAGCTGCAGTGACTGCCTCCACCTCCATTCTTAAGCTAGATGTTGTGGTATCATATGCCAGGCTCTCCTGCACCAAACGTCGACCATTAGCTTTCGCTATGAAACCCCAGGCATCAAGTACAACAGCTAACAAGAAGACTCCAAATCACTCCAGTTAGTGATCGCCATTTCTATTTCAACATGCAATCGTTGTACTTATTCTTCATATGCAAATACATCCCAATTAAAATTCTAACCTTACCGCTCAACACAAGCAAATGGTTAACAAACAAATTAAACCGTATCCCGGCGAAGACAATTGAAGAAACACTACTGCTGCTCTGACAAGAACATGACTTTCTGGGAAACAATATAAATGTTTCACTTTGGATTCTGACTGAAGAAAGCGAGTGCTGTCACAGAAAGGCCATCTGGGAGATAACAATGCCGGAGAATTCACTTCCTGGTTTGTTTACTAGCACAATGAAACAATGCATGATTTCACTTCTCTGTAGTGTCTTGTTAAGTACTCAAGGCTTGGCTTTTAGCTTCAAGGACACATTATTAGCCGTCACTAGGAAGGAAGAAATACCACAATTTAATATACAAGTAAATGGGCATTTTCTTAAATAAGTGAATTGGTATAACTATCTCGGAACAGTCATAACATCTGATGGTAGATGCCTTGAAGAGATAACAAGAATTGCCATGGCGAGGGTACCCTTTTGCAAGATGAAATACATACTGACCAATAAAAAGATATCAATTGAAACGAGGAAAAGAGTGTTGAAGTGCTACATAGAACCTGCACTTTTATATGGCTGTGAGGCGTGGAGAATAAGCAGACAAGCTGAAGGACATCTGATGGCTGTGGTAATGTGGTTTCTGAGGAAAATGCAAAGAATACCATGGACAGCCAGAAAAACCAATGAACACGTCCTTCAAGAAATAAATGAAGATCGTAAACTGATTAGAGACATTAGACGTAGACAGTCATAATTTTTTGGGCATGTTATGAGAAGAAATGAATAGGAGAACTTGGTGACAACTGGCAAGATCGAAGGGAACAGACCAAGGGGAAGACCAAGAATTAAATACCTGGATGGCTTGGCCACGTGACATGGTCGAGACAGAAACACGGAGCTGATCGACGACTCTGGTGATCGAGTGAGATGTCAGAACATGACCGTCAACGCTTATTGACATGGCACATGAAGAATAATGTATGAATGAATGACACATTATTGTAGAGTTCAGTGATTTCATACGAATACATTCAGTATGAGATTGGGGATTGAGGCAGCATCAAACGAATACATTCAGTATGAGATTGGAGATTGGGGTAGCATCAAACGAAGACATTCAGTATGAGATTGGAGATTGAGGCAGCATCAAACGTATGTATTCAGTATGAGATTTTTAGACTGAGGCAGCACCAAACGTATACATTCAGTATGAAATTGGAGATTGAGGTAGCACAGCATCATCGTGTAGAGAGTGCTTAGCCAAGTGTCGCTCCTATCACAGCGCAGTTCACTTGCCACAAACATGTCCACGAGGATTCTGTCTCTGATGTTATTGGTCCAGATTGTGTTCTCTAGCTTCTAACCAAGCGTTCTATTATTGTTCTTTCTGGACAAGTGTGACAGAATCTGCTCAGTGGCGATTTCAGACTTCATACTCTGGGGTTATCACTGTGTCGGGAAAGATGAAAGTGTCAAGTCTATTATCTGTTCTTATCAGACAAGACGAAATAAGAATTTCATCTGACGAAATATCATCTGATGGGGGGGGGGGGGGGGTGTGCCTTGAAGAGATTTGAACAAGACACGCCATGGTGAAGGTAGTCTTTTGCAAGATGGAAAACATACTGACAAATAAAAAGATGTCAATTGCAAAGGTCAAAATAAAAAAGAGTGTTGACGTGCACTATAGAATTTGCACTTTTGTATGAATGTGAAACAAGACAATGAGCAGACAAGCTGATAAAAATCTTAATGCTGTGGAAATGTGGTTTCTGGGGACAATGCACAGCATGGATGGAGAGACAGAAAAACCAAAGAGCAAGTGCTACAAGAGGCACATGAAAACCGTTAACTAATTAAAGAAATTAGACGTAGACAGTCAACATTTTATGGGCACGTTATGGGAAGAAATAAACTAGAGAACTTGGTGACAACTGGCGAGACTGGGGAGAAAAGAAAACAGCGAAGGCAGAGAAGTAAATATCTGGATGGCTTGGCCACGTGGCATGGTCGGGACAAGAAAACGGAGCTGATGCACAACTCTGGTGATCGTGTGAGAGAGCGAAACATGACCGCCCACGTTTATCGGCGTGGTAAATAGTGATGATGGAATAAGAATAAGATGCTTTAACTAGGATAACTGACAGACACGCATGTTGTGATTGTATGGGACTCACACAGTTTGATGAGAAAGGTGAAGACGAAAAATACTTCGGGCAGAGTTGCAGTCTTCACATCAATAATCAGACATTAGGTTTATCCACAGGATATGCTGGTATAGGGAAACGAGCAGGCAACAGACAGACAGACAGACAGACAGACAGACAGACAGACAGACAGACAGACAGACAGACAGACAGACAGACAGACAGACAGACAGACAGACAGACAGACAGACAGACAGACAGACAGACAGACAGACAGACAGAACGAACAAACTTTATTTTCAAAGGGTTAAGAATTGGGCACGCAGGCCCGTCTAACATTCTGCCCTTTTATCACTCTCTTTCATACATTATTTCATTCATATATCATTCGAGGCTAACAGAGAACAGTAACAATATAAAAGATATGCATTATGAAAACATGGGCAAAATGCGAACATCGATACTACACGACTCAGTAATATTAGGTAATGGGGTGACACTTGTTATTAGCTATGTGGAACATACTGGTCTACCAAAAGGGGACTGGCTGTTATACTAGGGTTTTGTTATTATTATTTCTATTATTAAGGGGTAAGGTAATCCGTACTGAGATAGTGCGATTATATGTATAGGGATTGGTGATGTCTTTGATTTCTTGTGGAAGATTGTTCCACAGCTGAGCTGCAGAGTACGTTAAGCTTGTTTTGTATAAGTCAATCCTAGGCTTCGGAATGTGTAGTATATTTAATCGTTTACTGTGTCTAGCATTATAATTAAACAATGGCCAAAGGTAATTTGGGGTATTCCGATGTAGGATTTTGTGAATTAGTTTGGCCTTGCTGAAAAGCAGGCGTTTGCGGAGTGGTAGTAACTGAATGCGTTTATGTTTGCTAGGATTGTCAGATAAATGTTTGTTATAAATTAAACTAATGGCACCTTCCTGGAATGAGTAAAGTCGCTTGGTGCTTGAATAAACGGACGAATGAACGAACTTTATTTTCAAAGGGTAACAAATTGGGCACACAGACCCGTCTTACATTCGGCCCTTCCAATCACTCATCTTTCGTTCATCAGTGCATAGTGCAT
>OY992884.1:10316749-10391749 GCA_963921405.1 Cepaea hortensis
CTACATTCTCTCATCTGTCCTGTACTAGTCATCTATCAGCTGTTACACCTCCAACTCTGACAGTAAATGACACTAGTTCCTACATTCTCTCATCTGTCCTGGACGAGTCATCTATCAGCTGTTACACCTCCAACTCTGACAGTAAATGACACTAGTTCCTACATTCTCTCATCTGTCCTGGACTAGTCATCTATCAACTGTCATACCTCCAACTCTGACAGTAAATGACACTAGTTCCTACATTCTCTCATCTGTCCTGGACTAGTCATCTATCATCTGTTACACCTCCAACTCTGACAGTAAATGACACTAGTTCCTACATTCTCTCATCTGTCCTGTACTAGTCATCTATCAACTGTCATACCTCCAACTCTGACAGTAAATGACACTAGTTCCTACATTCTCTCATCTGTCCTGGACTAGTCATCTATCAGCTGTTACACCTCCAACTCTGACAGTAAATGACACTAGTTCCTACATTCTCTCATCTGTCCTGGACTAGTCATCTATCAACTGTCATACCTCCAACTCTGACAGTAAATGACACTAGTTCCTACATTCTCTCATCTGTCCTGGACTAGTCATCTATCAGCTGTTACACCTCCAACTCTGACAGTAAATGACACTGGTTCCTACATTCTCTCATCTGTCCTGGACTAGTCATCTATCAGCTGTTACACCTCCAACTCTGACAGTAAATGACACTGGTTCCTACATTCTCTCATCTGTCCTGGACTAGTCATCTATCAGCTATTACACCTCCAACTCTGACAGTAAATGACACTGGTTCCTACATTCTCTCATCTGTCCTGGACTAGACATCTGTCAGCTGTTACACCTCCAACTCTGACAGTAAATGACACTGGTTCCTACATTCTCTCATCTTTCCTGGACTAGTCATCTATCAGCTGTTACACCTCCAACTCTGACAGTAAATGACACTGGTTCCTACATTCTCTCATCTGTCCTGGACTAGTCATCTATCAGCTGTTACACCTCCAACTCTGACAGTAAATGACACTGGTTTCTACATTCTCTCATCTGTCCTGGACTAGTCATCTATCAACTGTCATACCTCCAACTCTGACAGTAAATGACACTGGTTCCTACATTCTCTCATCTGTCCTGGACTAGTCATCTATCAGCTGTTACACCTCCAACTCTGACTGTAAATGACACTGGTTCCTACAA
Organism: Cepaea hortensis; assembly: GCA_963921405.1. Taxonomy (NCBI): domain Eukaryota; kingdom Metazoa; phylum Mollusca; class Gastropoda; order Stylommatophora; family Helicidae; genus Cepaea; species Cepaea hortensis. Next base: position 10,317,941 of record OY992884.1, read on the forward strand.
TCTCTCATCTGTCCTGGACTAGTCATCTATCAGCTGTTACACCTCCAACTCTGACAGTAAATGACACTGGTTCCTACATTCTCTCATCTGTCCTGGACTAGTCATCTATCAACTGTCATACCTCCAACTCTGACAGTAAATGACACTGGTTCCTACATTCTCTCATCTGTCCTGGACTAGTCATCTATCAGCTGTTACACCTCCAACTCTGACAGTAAATGACACTGGTTCCTACAATCTCTCATCTGTCCTGGACTAGTCATCTATCAGCTGTTACACCTCCAACTCTGACAGTAAATGACACTGGTTCCTACATTCTCTCATCTGTCCTGTACTAGTCATCTATCAGCTGTTACACCTCCAACTCTGACAGTAAATGACACTAGTTCCTACATTCTCTCATCTGTCCTGGACTAGTCATCTATCAACTGTCATACCTCCAACTCTGACAGTAAATGACACTAGTTCCTACATTCTCTCATCTGTCCTGGACTAGTCATCTATCAGCTGTTACACCTCCAACTCTGACAGTAAATGACACTAGTTCCTACATTCTCTCATCTGTCCTGTACTAGTCATCTATCAACTGTCATACCTCCAACTCTGACAGTAAATGACACTGGTTCCTACATTCTCTCATCTGTCCTGGACTAGTCATCTATCAACTGTCATACCTCCAACTCTGACAGTAAATGACACTGGTTCCTACATTCTCTCATCTGTCCTGGACTAGTCATCCATCAGCTGTTACACCTCCAACTCTGACAGTAAATGACACTGGTTCCTACATTCTCTCATCTGTCCTGGACTAGTCATCTATCAGCTGTTACACCTCCAACTCTGACAGTAAATGACACTGGTTCCTACATTCTCTCATCTGTCCTGTACTAGTCATCTATCAGCTGTTACACCTCCAACTCTGACAGTAAATGACACTAGTTCCTACATTCTCTCATCTGTCCTGGACTAGTCATCTATCAACTGTCATACCTCCAACTCTGACAGTAAATGACACTAGTTCCTACATTCTCTCATCTGTCCTGGACTAGTCATCTATCAGCTGTTACACCTCCAACTCTGACAGTAAATGACACTGGTTCCTACATTCTCTCATCTGTCCTGGACTAGTCATCTATCAGCTGTTACACCTCCAACTCTGACAGTAAATGACACTGGTTCCTACATTCTCTCATCTGTCCTGGACTAGTCATCTATCAGCTATTACACCTCCAACTCTGACAGTAAATGACACTGGTTCCTACATTCTCTCATCTGTCCTGGACTAGACATCTGTCAGCTGTTACACCTCCAACTCTGACAGTAAATGACACTGGTTCCTACATTCTCTCATCTTTCCTGGACTAGTCATCTATCAGCTGTTACACCTCCAACTCTGACAGTAAATGACACTGGTTCCTACATTCTCTCATCTGTCCTGGACTAGTCATCTATCAGCTGTTACACCTCCAACTCTGACAGTAAATGACACTGGTTCCTACATTCTCTCATCTGTCCTGGACTAGTCATCTATCAGCTATTACACCTCCAACTCTGACAGTAAATGACACTGGTTCCTACATTCTCTCATCTGTCCTGGACTAGACATCTGTCAGCTGTTACACCTCCAACTCTGACAGTAAATGACACTGGTTCCTACATTCTCTCATCTTTCCTGGACTAGTCATCTATCAGCTGTTACACCTCCAACTCTGACAGTAAATGACACTGGTTCCTACATTCTCTCATCTGTCCTGGACTAGTCATCTATCAGCTGTTACACCTCCAACTCTGACAGTAAATGACACTGGTTCCTACATTCTCTCATCTGTCCTGGACTAGTCATCTATCAACTGGCATACCTCCAACTCTGACAGTAAATGACACTGGTTCCTACATTCTCTCATCTGTCCTGGACTAGTCATCTATCAGCTGTTACACCTCCAACTCTGACAGTAAATGACACTGGTTCCTACAATCTCTCATCTGTCCTGGACTAGTCATCTATCAGCTGTTACACCTCCAACTCTGACAGTAAATGACACTGGTTCCTACATTCTCTCATCTGTCCTGGACTAGTCATCTATCAACTGTCATACCTCCAACTCTGACAGTAAATGACACTGGTTCCTACATTCTCTCATCTGTCCTGGACTAGTCATCTATCAGCTGTTACACCTCCAACTCTGACAGTAAATGACACTGGTTCCTACAATCTCTCATCTGTCCTGGACTAGTCATCTATCAGCTGTTACACCTCCAACTCTGACAGTAAATGACACTGGTTCCTACATTCTCTCATCTGTCCTGTACTAGTCATCTATCAGCTGTTACACCTCCAACTCTGACAGTAAATGACACTAGTTCCTACATTCTCTCATCTGTCCTGGACTAGTCATCTATCAACTGTCATACCTCCAACTCTGACAGTAAATGACACTAGTTCCTACATTCTCTCATCTGTCCTGGACTAGTCATCTATCAGCTGTTACACCTCCAACTCTGACAGTAAATGACACTAGTTCCTACATTCTCTCATCTGTCCTGTACTAGTCATCTATCAACTGTCATACCTCCAACTCTGACAGTAAATGACACTGGTTCCTACATTCTCTCATCTGTCCTGGACTAGTCATCTATCAACTGTCATACCTCCAACTCTGACAGTAAATGACACTGGTTCCTACATTCTCTCATCTGTCCTGGACTAGTCATCCATCAGCTGTTACACCTCCAACTCTGACAGTAAATGACACTGGTTCCTACATTCTCTCATCTGTCCTGGACTAGTCATCTATCAGCTGTTACACCTCCAACTCTGACAGTAAATGACACTGGTTCCTACATTCTCTCATCTGTCCTGTACTAGTCATCTATCAGCTGTTACACCTCCAACTCTGACAGTAAATGACACTAGTTCCTACATTCTCTCATCTGTCCTGGACTAGTCATCTATCAACTGTCATACCTCCAACTCTGACAGTAAATGACACTAGTTCCTACATTCTCTCATCTGTCCTGGACTAGTCATCTATCAACTGTCATACCTCCAACTCTGACAGTAAATGACACTGGTTCCTACATTCTCTCATCTGTCCTGGACTAGTCATCTATCAACTGTCATACCTCCAACTCTGACAGTAAATGACACTGGTTCCTACATTCTCTCATCTGTCCTGGACTAGTCATCTATCAGCTATTACACCTCCAACTCTGACAGTAAATGACACTGGTTCCTACATTCTCTCATCTGTCCTGGACTAGACATCTGTCAGCTGTTACACCTCCACTTCTGACAGTAAATGACACTGGTTCCTACATTCTCTCATCTTTCCTGGACTAGTCATCTATCAGCTGTTACACCTCCAACTCTGACAGTAAATGACACTGGTTCCTACATTCTCTCATCTGTCCTGGACTAGTCATCTATCAGCTGTTAGACCTCCAACTCTGACAGTAAATGACACTGGTTCCTACAATCTCTCATCTGTCCTCGACTAGTCATCTATCAGCTGTTACACCTCCAACTCTGACAGTAAATGACACTGGTTCCTACATTCTCTCATCTGTCCTGTACTAGTCATCTATCAGCTGTTACACCTCCAACTCTGACAGTAAATGACACTAGTTCCTACATTCTCTCATCTGTCCTGGACTAGTCATCTATCAACTGTCATACCTCCAACTCTGACAGTAAATGACACTAGTTCCTACATTCTCTCATCTGTCCTGGACTAGTCATCTATCAGCTGTTACACCTCCAACTCTGACAGTAAATGACACTAGTTCCTACATTCTCTCATCTGTCCTGTACTAGTCATCTATCAACTGTCATACCTCCAACTCTGACAGTAAATGACACTGGTTCCTACATTCTCTCATCTGTCCTGGACTAGTCATCTATCAACTGTCATACCTCCAACTCTGACAGTAAATGACACTGGTTCCTACATTCTCTCATCTGTCCTGGACTAGTCATCCATCAGCTGTTACACCTCCAACTCTGACAGTAAATGACACTGGTTCCTACATTCTCTCATCTGTCCTGGACTAGTCATCTATCAGCTGTTACACCTCCAACTCTGACAGTAAATGACACTGGTTCCTACATTCTCTCATCTGTCCTGTACTAGTCATCTATCAGCTGTTACACCTCCAACTCTGACAGTAAATGACACTAGTTCCTACATTCTCTCATCTGTCCTGGACTAGTCATCTATCAGCTGTTACACCTCCAACTCTGACAGTAAATGACACTAGTTCCTACATTCTCTCATCTGTCCTGGACTAGTCATCTATCAACTGTCATACCTCCAACTCTGACAGTAAATGACACTAGTTCCTACATTCTCTCATCTGTCCTGGACTAGTCATCTATCATCTGTTACACCTCCAACTCTGACAGTAAATGACACTAGTTCCTACATTCTCTCATCTGTCCTGTACTAGTCATCTATCAACTGTCATACCTCCAACTCTGACAGTAAATGACACTGGTTCCTACATTCTCTCATCTGTTCTGGACTAGTCATCTATCAACTGTCATACCTCCAACTCTGACAGTAAATGACACTAGTTCCTACATTCTCTCATCTGTCCTGGACTAGTCATCTATCAGCTGTTACACCTCCAACTCTGACAGTAAATGACACTAGTTCCTACATTCTCTCATCTGTCCTGGACTAGTCATCTATCAACTGTCATACCTCCAACTCTGACAGTAAATGACACTAGTTCCTACATTCTCTCATCTGTCCTGTACTAGTCATCTATCAACTGTCATACCTCCAACTCTGACAGTAAATGACACTGGTTACTACATTCTCTCATCTGTCCTGGACTAGTCATCTATCAACTGTCATACCTCCAACTCTGACAGTAAATGACACTGGTTCCTACATTCTCTCATCTGTCCTGGACTAGTCATCTATCAACTGTCATACCTCAAACTCTGACAGTAAATGACACTAGTTCCTACATTCTCTCATCTGTCCTGTACTAGTCATCTATCAGCTGTTACACCTCCAACTCTGACAGTAAATGACACTAGTTCCTACATTCTCTCATCTGTCCTGGACTAGTCATCTATCAGCTGTTACACCTCCAACTCTGACAGTAAATGACACTAGTTCCTACATTCTCTCATCTGTCCTGGACTAGTCATCTATCATCTGTCATACCTCCAACTCTGACAGTAAATGACACTAGTTCCTACATTCTCTCATCTGTCCTGGACTAGTCATCTATCAACTGTCATACCTCCAACTCTGACAGTAAATGACACTAGTTCCTACATTCTCTCATCTGTCCTGGACTAGTCATCTATCATCTGTTACACCTCCAACTCTGACAGTAAATGACACTAGTTCCTACATTCTCTCATCTGTCCTGGACTAGTCATCTATCATCTGTTACACCTCCAACTCTGACAGTAAATGACACTAGTTCCTACATTCTCTCATCTGTCCTGTACTAGTCATCTATCAACTGTCATACCTCCAACTCTGACAGTAAATGACACTGGTTCCTACATTCTCTCATCTGTCCTGGACTAGTCATCTATCAACTGTCATACCTCCAACTCTGACAGTAAATGACACTGGTTCCTACATTCTCTCATCTGTCCTGGACTAGTCATCTATCAACTGTCATACCTCCAACTCTGACAGTAAATGACACTAGTTCCTACATTCTCTCATCTGTCCTGTACTAGTCATCTATCAGCTGTTACACCTCCAACTCTGACAGTAAATGACACTAGTTCCTACATTCTCTCATCTGTCCTGGACTAGTCATCTATCAGCTGTTACACCTCCAACTCTGACAGTAAATGACACTAGTTCCTACAATCTCTCATCTGTCCTGGACTAGTCATCTATCATCTGTCATACCTCCAACTCTGACAGTAAATGACACTAGTTCCTACATTCTCTCATCTGTCCTGGACTAGTCATCTATCAACTGTCATACCTCCAACTCTGACAGTAAATGACACTAGTTCCTACATTCTCTCATCTGTCCTGGACTAGTCATCTATCATCTGTTACACCTCCAACTCTGACAGTAAATGACACTAGTTCCTACATTCTCTCATCTGTCCTGTACTAGTCATCTATCAGCTGTTACACCTAAAACTCTGACAGTAAATGACACTGGTTTCTATATTCTCTCACCTGTCCTGTACTAGTCATCTATCAGCTGTTACACCTCCAACTCTGACAGTAAATGACACTAGTTCCTACATTCTCTCATCTGTCCTGGACTAGTCATCTATCAGCTGTTACACCTCCAACTCTGACAGTAAATGACACTAGTTCCTACATTCTCTCATCTGTCCTGGACTAGTCATCTATCAGCTGTTACACCTCCAACTCTGACAGTAAATGACACTAGTTCCTACATTCTCTCATCTGTCCTGTACTAGTCATCTATCAGCTGTTACACCTCCAACTCTGACAGTAAATGACACTAGTTCCTACATTCTCTCATCTGTCCTGGACTAGTCATCTATCAACTGTCATACCTCCAACTCTGACAGTAAATGACACTAGTTCCTACATTCTCTCATCTGTCCTGGACTAGTCATCTATCAACTGTCATACCTCCAACTCTGACAGTAAATGACACTAGTTCCTACATTCTCTCATCTGTCCTGGACTAGTCATCTATCATCTGTTACACCTCCAACTCTGACAGTAAATGACACTAGTTCCTACATTCTCTCATCTGTCCTGGACTAGTCATCTATCAGCTGTTACACCTCCAACTCTGACAGTAAATGACACTGGTTCCTACATTCTCTCATCTGTCCTGTACTAGTCATCTATCAACTGTCATACCTCCAACTCTGACAGTAAATGACACTAGTTCCTACATTCTCTCATCTGTCCTGGACTAGTCATCTACCAACTGTCATACCTCCAACTCTGACAGTAAATGACACTAGTTCCTACATTCTCTCATCTGTCCTGGACTAGTCATCTATCAGCTGTTACACCTCCAACTCTGACAGTAAATGACACTGGTTTCTACATTCTCTCATCTGTCCTGTACTAGTCATCTATCATCTGTTACACCTCCAACTCTGACAGTAAATGACACTAGTTCCTACATTCTCTCATCTGTCCTGTACTAGTCATCTATCAACTGTCATACCTCCAATTCTGACAGTAAATGACACTAGTTCCTACATTCTCTCATCTGTCCTGGACTAGTCATCTATCAACTGTCATACCTCCAACTCTGACAGTAAATGACACTGGTTCCTACATTCTCTCATCTGTCCTGGACTAGTCATCTATCAACTGTCATACCTCCAACTCTGACAGTAAATGACACTGGTTCCTACATTCTCTCATCTGTCCTGGACTAGTTATCCATCAGCTGTTACACCTCCAACTCTGACAGTAAATGACACTGGTTCCTACATTCTCTCATCTGTCCTGGACTAGTCATCTATCAGCTGTTACACCTCCAACTCTGACAGTAAATGACACTGGTTCCTAAATTCTCTCATCTGTCCTGTACTAGTCATCTATCAGCTGTTACACCTCCAACTCTGACAGTAAATGACACTAGTTCCTACATTCTCTCATCTGTCCTGGACTAGTCATCTATCAACTGTCATACCTCCAACTCTGACAGTAAATGACACTGGTTCCTACATTCTCTCATCTGTCCTGGACTAGTCATCCATCAGCTGTTACACCTCCAACTCTGACAGTAAATGACACTAGTTCCTACATTCTCTCATCTGTCCTGGACTAGTCATCTATCAGCTGTTACACCTCCAACTCTGACAGTAAATGACACTAGTTCCTACATTCTCTCATCTGTCCTGTACTAGTCATCTATCAGCTGTTACACCTCCAACTCTGACAGTAAATGACACTAGTTCCTACATTCTCTCATCTGTCCTGGACTAGTCATCTATCAACTGTCATACCTCCAACTCTGACAGTAAATGACACTAGTTCCTACATTCTCTCATCTGTCCTGGACTAGTCATCTATCAGCTGTTACACCTCCAACTCTGACAGTAAATGACACTAGTTCCTACATTCTCTCATCTGTCCTGGACTAGTCATCTATCATCTGTCATACCTCCAACTCTGACAGTAAATGACACTAGTTCCTACATTCTCTCATCTGTCCTGGACTAGTCATCTATCAACTGTCATACCTCCAACTCTGACAGTAAATGACACTAGTTCCTACATTCTCTCATCTGTCCTGGACTAGTCATCTATCATCTGTTACACCTCCAACTCTGACAGTAAATGACACTAGTTCCTACATTCTCTCATCTGTCCTGGACTAGTCATCTATCATCTGTTACACCTCCAACTCTGACAGTAAATGACACTAGTTCCTACATTCTCTCATCTGTCCTGTACTAGTCATCTATCAACTGTCATACCTCCAACTCTGACAGTAAATGACACTGGTTCCTACATTCTCTCATCTGTCCTGGACTAGTCATCTATCAACTGTCATACCTCCAACTCTGACAGTAAATGACACTGGTTCCTACATTCTCTCATCTGTCCTGGACTAGTCATCTATCAACTGTCATACCTCCAACTCTGACAGTAAATGACACTAGTTCCTACATTCTCTCATCTGTCCTGTACTAGTCATCTATCAGCTGTTACACCTCCAACTCTGACAGTAAATGACACTAGTTCCTACATTCTCTCATCTGTCCTGGACTAGTCATCTATCAGCTGTTACACCTCCAACTCTGACAGTAAATGACACTAGTTCCTACAATCTCTCATCTGTCCTGGACTAGTCATCTATCATCTGTCATACCTCCAACTCTGACAGTAAATGACACTAGTTCCTACATTCTCTCATCTGTCCTGGACTAGTCATCTATCAACTGTCATACCTCCAACTCTGACAGTAAATGACACTAGTTCCTACATTCTCTCATCTGTCCTGGACTAGTCATCTATCATCTGTTACACCTCCAACTCTGACAGTAAATGACACTAGTTCCTACATTCTCTCATCTGTCCTGTACTAGTCATCTATCAGCTGTTACACCTAAAACTCTGACAGTAAATGACACTGGTTTCTATATTCTCTCACCTGTCCTGTACTAGTCATCTATCAGCTGTTACACCTCCAACTCTGACAGTAAATGACACTAGTTCCTACATTCTCTCATCTGTCCTGGACTAGTCATCTATCAGCTGTTACACCTCCAACTCTGACAGTAAATGACACTAGTTCCTACATTCTCTCATCTGTCCTGGACTAGTCATCTATCAGCTGTTACACCTCCAACTCTGACAGTAAATGACACTAGTTCCTACATTCTCTCATCTGTCCTGTACTAGTCATCTATCAGCTGTTACACCTCCAACTCTGACAGTAAATGACACTAGTTCCTACATTCTCTCATCTGTCCTGGACTAGTCATCTATCAACTGTCATACCTCCAACTCTGACAGTAAATGACACTAGTTCCTACATTCTCTCATCTGTCCTGGACTAGTCATCTATCAACTGTCATACCTCCAACTCTGACAGTAAATGACACTAGTTCCTACATTCTCTCATCTGTCCTGGACTAGTCATCTATCATCTGTTACACCTCCAACTCTGACAGTAAATGACACTAGTTCCTACATTCTCTCATCTGTCCTGGACTAGTCATCTATCAGCTGTTAAACCTCCAACTCTGACAGTAAATGACACTGGTTCCTACATTCTCTCATCTGTCCTGTACTAGTCATCTATCAACTGTCATACCTCCAACTCTGACAGTAAATGACACTAGTTCCTACATTCTCTCATCTGTCCTGGACTAGTCATCTATCAACTGTCATACCTCCAACTCTGACAGTAAATGACACTAGTTCCTACATTCTCTCATCTGTCCTGGACTAGTCATCTATCAGCTGTTACACCTCCAACTCTGACAGTAAATGACACTGGTTTCTACATTCTCTCATCTGTCCTGTACTAGTCATCTATCATCTGTTACACCTCCAACTCTGACAGTAAATGACACTAGTTCCTACATTCTCTCATCTGTCCTGTACTAGTCATCTATCAACTGTCATACCTCCAACTCTGACAGTAAATGACACTAGTTCCTACATTCTCTCATCTGTCCTGGACTAGTCATCTATCAACTGTCATACCTCCAACTCTGACAGTAAATGACACTGGTTCCTACATTCTCTCATCTGTCCTGGACTAGTCATCTATCAACTGTCATACCTCCAACTCTGACAGTAAATGACACTGGTTCCTACATTCTCTCATCTGTCCTGGACTAGTTATCCATCAGCTGTTACACCTCCAACTCTGACAGTAAATGACACTGGTTCCTACATTCTCTCATCTGTCCTGGACTAGTCATCTATCAGCTGTTACACCTCCAACTCTGACAGTAAATGACACTGGTTCCTAAATTCTCTCATCTGTCCTGTACTAGTCATCTATCAGCTGTTACACCTCCAACTCTGACAGTAAATGAAATTAGTTCCTACATTCTCTCATCTGTCCTGGACTAGTCATCTATCAACTGTCATACCTCCAACTCTGACAGTAAATGACACTGGTTCCTACATTCTCTCATCTGTCCTGGACTAGTCATCCATCAGCTGTTACACCTCCAACTCTGACAGTAAATGACACTGGTTCCTACATTCTCTCATCTGTCCTGGACTAGTCATCTATCAGCTGTTACACCTCCAACTCTGACAGTAAATGACACTGGTTCCTACATTCTCTCATCTGTCCTGTACTAGTCATCTATCAGCTGTTACACCTCCAACTCTGACAGTAAATGACACTAGTTCCTACATTCTCTCATCTGTCCTGGACTATTCATCTATCAGCTGTTACACCTCCAACTCTGACAGTAAATGACACTAGTTCCTACATTCTCTCATCTGTCCTGGACTAGTCATCTATCAACTGTCATACCTCCAACTCTGACAGTAAATGACACTAGTTCCTACATTCTCTCATCTGTCCTGGACTAGTCATCTATCATCTGTTACACCTCCAACTCTGACAGTAAATGACACTAGTTCCTACATTCTCTCATCTGTCCTGTACTAGTCATCTATCAACTGTCATACCTCCAACTCTGACAGTAAATGACACTGGTTCCTACATTCTCTCATCTGTTCTGGACTAGTCATCTATCAACTGTCATACCTCCAACTCTGACAGTAAATGACACTAGTTCCTACATTCTCTCATCTGTCCTGGACTAGTCATCTATCATCTGTTACACCTCCAACTCTGACAGTAAATGACACTAGTTCCTACATTCTCTCATCTGTCCTGTACTAGTCATCTATCAACTGTCATACCTCCAACTCTGACAGTAAATGACACTGGTTCCTACATTCTCTCATCTGTCCTGGACTAGTCATCTATCAACTGTCATACCTCCAACTCTGACAGTAAATGACACTGGTTCCTACATTCTCTCATCTGTCCTGGACTAGTCATCTATCAACTGTCATACCTCCAACTCTGACAGTAAATGACACTAGTTCCTACATTCTCTCATCTGTCCTGGACTAGTCATCTATCAACTGTCATACCTCCAACTCTGACAGTAAATGACACTGGTTCCTACATTCTCTCATCTGTCCTGGACTAGTCATCTATCAACTGTCATACCTCCAACTCTGACAGTAAATGACACTGGTTCCTACATTCTCTCATCTGTCCTGGACTAGTTATCCATCAGCTGTTACACCTCCAACTCTGACAGTAAATGACACTGGTTCCTACATTCTCTCATCTGTCCTGGACTAGTCATCTATCAGCTGTTACCTCCAACTCTGACAGTAAATGACACTGGTTCCTAAATTCTCTCATCTGTCCTGTACTAGTCATCTATCAGCTGTTACACCTCCAACTCTGACAGTAAATGACACTAGTTCCTACATTCTCTCATCTGTCCTGGACTAGTCATCTATCAACTGTCATACCTCCAACTCTGACAGTAAATGACACTGGTTCCTACATTCTCTCATCTGTCCTGGACTAGTCATCCATCAGCTGTTACACCTCCAACTCTGACAGTAAATGACACTGGTTCCTACATTCTCTCATCTGTCCTGGACTAGTCATCTATCAGCTGTTACACCTCCAACTCTGACAGTAAATGACACTGGTTCCTACATTCTCTCATCTGTCCTGTACTAGTCATCTATCAGCTGTTACACCTCCAACTCTGACAGTAAATGACACTAGTTCCTACATTCTCTCATCTGTCCTGGACTAGTCATCTATCAGCTGTTACACCTCCAACTCTGACAGTAAATGACACTAGTTCCTACATTCTCTCATCTGTCCTGGACTAGTCATCTATCAACTGTCATACCTCCAACTCTGACAGTAAATGACACTAGTTCCTACATTCTCTCATCTGTCCTGGACTAGTCATCTATCATCTGTTACACCTCCAACTCTGACAGTAAATGACACTAGTTCCTACATTCTCTCATCTGTCCTGTACTAGTCATCTATCAACTGTCATACCTCCAACTCTGACAGTAAATGACACTGGTTCCTACATTCTCTCATCTGTCCTGGACTAGTCATCTATCAACTGTCATACCTCCAACTCTGACAGTAAATGACACTGGTTCCTACATTCTCTCATCTGTCCTGGACTAGTCATCTATCAACTGTCATACCTCCAACTCTGACAGTAAATGACACTAGTTCCTACATTCTCTCATCTGTCCTGTACTAGTCATCTATCAGCTGTTACACCTCCAACTCTGACAGTAAATGACACTAGTTCCTACATTCTCTCATCTGATCTGGACTAGTCATCTATCAGCTGTTACACCTCCAACTCTGACAGTAAATGACACTAGTTCCTATATTCTCTCATCTGTCCTGGACTAGTCATCTATCATCTGTCATACCTCCAACTCTGACAGTAAATGACACTAGTTCCTACATTCTCTCATCTGTCCTGGACTAGTCATCTATCAACTGTCATACCTCCAACTCTGACAGTAAATGACACTAGTTCCTACATTCTCTCATCTGTCCTGGACTAGTCATCTATCATCTGTTACACCTCAAAATCTGACAGTAAATGACACTAGTTCCTACATTCTCTCATCTGTCCTGGACTAGTCATCTATCATCTGTTACACCTCCAACTCTGACAGTAAATGACACTGGTTCCTACATTCTCTCATCTGTCCTGGACTAGTCATCTATCAACTGTCATACCTCCAACTCTGACAGTAAATGACACTAGTTCCTACATTCTCTCATCTGTCCTGGACTAGTCATCTATCAACTGTCATACCTCCAACTCTGACAGTAAATGACACTGGTTCCTACATTCTCTCATCTGTCCTGGACTAGTCATCTATCAACTGTCATACCTCCAACTCTGACAGTAAATGACACTGGTTCCTACATTCTCTCATCTGTCCTGGACTAGTTATCCATCAGCTGTTACACCTCCAACTCTGACAGTAAATGACACTGGTTCCTACATTCTCTCATCTGTCCTGGACTAGTCATCTATCAGCTGTTACCTCCAACTCTGACAGTAAATGACACTGGTTCCTAAATTCTCTCATCTGTCCTGTACTAGTCATCTATCAGCTGTTACACCTCCAACTCTGACAGTAAATGACACTAGTTCCTACATTCTCTCATCTGTCCTGGACTAGTCATCTATCAACTGTCATACCTCCAACTCTGACAGTAAATGACACTGGTTCCTACATTCTCTCATCTGTCCTGGACTAGTCATCCATCAGCTGTTACACCTCCAACTCTGACAGTAAATGACACTGGTTCCTACATTCTCTCATCTGTCCTGGACTAGTCATCTATCAGCTGTTACACCTCCAACTCTGACAGTAAATGACACTGGTTCCTACATTCTCTCATCTGTCCTGTACTAGTCATCTATCAGCTGTTACACCTCCAACTCTGACAGTAAATGACACTAGTTCCTACATTCTCTCATCTGTCCTGGACTAGTCATCTATCAGCTGTTACACCTCCAACTCTGACAGTAAATGACACTAGTTCCTACATTCTCTCATCTGTCCTGGACTAGTCATCTATCAACTGTCATACCTCCAACTCTGACAGTAAATGACACTAGTTCCTACATTCTCTCATCTGTCCTGGACTAGTCATCTATCATCTGTTACACCTCCAACTCTGACAGTAAATGACACTAGTTCCTACATTCTCTCATCTGTCCTGTACTAGTCATCTATCAACTGTCATACCTCCAACTCTGACAGTAAATGACACTGGTTCCTACATTCTCTCATCTGTCCTGGACTAGTCATCTATCAACTGTCATACCTCCAACTCTGACAGTAAATGACACTGGTTCCTACATTCTCTCATCTGTCCTGGACTAGTCATCTATCAACTGTCATACCTCCAACTCTGACAGTAAATGACACTAGTTCCTACATTCTCTCATCTGTCCTGTACTAGTCATCTATCAGCTGTTACACCTCCAACTCTGACAGTAAATGACACTAGTTCCTACATTCTCTCATCTGATCTGGACTAGTCATCTATCAGCTGTTACACCTCCAACTCTGACAGTAAATGACACTAGTTCCTATATTCTCTCATCTGTCCTGGACTAGTCATCTATCATCTGTCATACCTCCAACTCTGACAGTAAATGACACTAGTTCCTACATTCTCTCATCTGTCCTGGACTAGTCATCTATCAACTGTCATACCTCCAACTCTGACAGTAAATGACACTAGTTCCTACATTCTCTCATCTGTCCTGGACTAGTCATCTATCATCTGTTACACCTCAAAATCTGACAGTAAATGACACTAGTTCCTACATTCTCTCATCTGTCCTGGACTAGTCATCTATCATCTGTTACACCTCCAACTCTGACAGTAAATGACACTAGTTCCTACATTCTCTCATCTGTCCTGGACTAGTCATCTATCATCTGTTACACCTCCAACTCTGACAGTAAATGACACTAGTTCCTACATTCTCTCATCTGTCCTGTACTAGTCATCTATCAACTGTCATACCTCCAACTCTGACAGTAAATGACACTGGTTCCTACATTCTCTCATCTGTCCTGGACTAGTCATCTATCAACTGTCATACCTCCAACTCTGACAGTAAATGACACTGGTACCTACATTCTCTCATCTGTCCAGGACTAGTCATCTATCAACTGTCATACCTCCAACTCTGACAGTAAATGACACTAGTTCCTACATTCTCTCATCTGTCCTGTACTAGTCATCTATCAACTGTTACACCTCCAACTCTGACAGTAAATGACACTAGTTCCTACATTCTCTCATCTGTCCTGGACTAGTCATCTATCAGCTGTTACACCTCCAACTCTGACAGTAAATGACACTAGTTCCTACAATCTCTCATCTGTCCTGGACTAGTCATCTATCATCTGTCATACCTCCAACTCTGACAGTAAATGACACTAGTTCCTACATTCTCTCATCTGTCCTGGACTAGTCATCTATCAACTGTCATACCTCCAACTCTGACAGTAAATGACACTAGTTCCTACATTCTCTCATCTGTCCTGGACTAGTCATCTATCATCTGTTACACCTCCAACTCTGACAGTAAATGACACTAGTTCCTACATTCTCTCATCTGTCCTGTACTAGTCATCTATCAGCTGTTACACCTCCAACTCTGACAGTAAATGACACTGGTTTCTATATTCTCTCACCTGTCCTGTACTAGTCATCTATCAGCTGTTACACCTCCAACTCTGACAGTAAATGACACTAGTTCCTACATTCTCTCATCTGTCCTGGACTAGTCATCTATCAGCTGTTACACCTCCAACTCTGACAGTAAATGACACTAGTTCCTACATTCTCTAATCTGTCCTGGACTAGTCATCTATCAGCTGTTACACCTCCAACTCTGACAGTAAATGACACTAGTTCCTACATTCTCTCATCTGTCCTGTACTAGTCATCTATCAGCTGTTACACCTCCAACTCTGACAGTAAATGATACTAGTTCCTACATTCTCTCATCTGTCCTGGACTAGTCATCTATCAACTGTCATACCTCCAACTCTGACAGTAAATGACACTAGTTCCTACATTCTCTCATCTGTCCTGGACTAGTCATCTATCAACTGTCATACCTCCAACTCTGACAGTAAATGACACTAGTTCCTACATTCTCTCATCTGTCCTGGACTAGTCATCTATCATCTGTTACACCTCCAACTTTGACAGTAAATGACACTAGTTCCTACATTCTCTCATCTGTCCTGGACAAGTCATCTATCAGCTGTTACACCTCCAACTCTGACAGTAAATGACACTGGTTCCTACATTCTCTCATCTGTCCTGTACTAGTCATCTATCAACTGTCATACCTCCAACTCTGACAGTAAATGACACTAGTTCCTACATTCTCTCATCTGTCCTGGACTAGTCATCTATCAACTGTCATAACTCCAACTCTGACAGTAAATGACACTAGTTCCTACATTCTCTCATCTGTCCTGGACTAGTCATCTATCAGCTGTTACACCTCCAACTCTGACAGTAAATGACACTGGTTTCTACATTCTCTCATCTGTCCTGTACTAGTCATCTATCATCTGTTACACCTCCAACTCTGACAGTAAATGACACTAGTTCCTACATTCTCTCATCTGTCCTGTACTAGTCATCTATCAACTGTCATACCTCCAACTCTGACAGTAAATGACACTCGTTCCTACATTCTCTCATCTGTCCTGGACTAATCATCTATCAACTGTCATACCTCCAACTCTGACAGTAAATGACAGTGGTTCCTACATTCTCTCATCTGTCCTGGACTAGTCATCTATCAACTGTCATACCTCCAACTCTGACAGTAAATGACACTAGTTCCTACATTCTCTCATCTGTCCTGGACTAGTCATCTATCAACTGTCATACCTCAACTCTGACAGTAAATGACACTAGTTCCTACATTCTCTCATCTGTCCTGGACTAGTCATCTATCATCTGTTACACCTCCAACTCTGACAGTAAATGACACTAGTTCCTACATTCTCTCATCTGTCCTGTACTAGTCATCTATCAGCTGTTACACCTCCAACTCTGACAGTAAATGACACTGGTTTCTATATTCTCTCACCTGTCCTGTACTAGTCATCTATCAGCTGTTACACCTCCAACTCTGACAGTAAATGACACTAGTTCCTACATTCTCTCATCTGTCCTGGACTAGTCATCTATCAGCTGTTACACCTCCAACTCTGACAGTAAATGACACTAGTTCCTACATTCTCTCATCTGTCCTGGACTAGTCATCTATCAGCTGTTACACCTCCAACTCTGACAGTAAATGACACTAGTTCCTACATTCTCTCATCTGTCCTGTACTAGTCATCTATCAGCTGTTACACCTCCAACTCTGACAGTAAATGACACTAGTTCCTACGTTCTCTCATCTGTCCTGGACTAGTCATCTATCAACTGTCATACCTCCAACTCTGACAGTAAATGACACTAGTTCCTACATTCTCTCATCTGTCCTGGACTAGTCATCTATCAACTGTCATACCTCCAACTCTGACAGTAAATGACACTAGTTCCTACATTCTCTCATCTGTCCTGGACTAGACATCTATCATCTGTTACACCTCCAACTCTGACAGTAAATGACACTAGTTCCTACATTCTCTCATCTGTCCTGGACTAGTCATCTATCAGCTGTTACACCTCCAACTCTGACAGTAAATGACACTGGTTCCTACATTCTCTCATCTGTCCTGTACTAGTCATCTATCAACTGTCATACCTCCAACTCTGACAGTAAATGACACTAGTTCCTACATTCTCTCATCTGTCCTGGACTAGACATCTATCAACTGTCATACCTCCAACTCTGACAGTAAATGACACTAGTTCCTACATTCTCTCATCTGTCCTGGACTAGTCATCTATCAGCTGTTACACCTCCAACTCTGACAGTAAATGACACTGGTTTCTACATTCTCTCATCTGTCCTGTACTAGTCATCTATCATCTGTTACACCTCCAACTCTGACAGTAAATGACACTAGTTTCTACATTCTCTCATCTGTCCTGTACTAGTCATCTATCAACTGTCATACCTCCAACTCTGACAGTAAATGACACTAGTTCCTAAATTCTCTCATCTGTCCTGGACTAGTAATCTATCAACTGTCATACCTCCAACTCTGACAGTAAATGACACTGGTTCCTACATTCTCTCATCTGTCCTGGACTAGTCATCTATCAACTGTCATACCTCCAACTCTGACAGTAAATGACACTGGTTCCTACATTCTCTCATCTGTCCTGGACTAGTCATCCATCAGCTGTTACACCTCCAACTCTGACAGTAAATGACACTGGTTCCTACATTCTCTCATCTGTCCTGGACTAGTCATCTATCAGCTGTTACACCTCCAACTCTGACAGTAAATGACACTGGTTCCTACATTCTCTCATCTGTCCTGTACTAGTCATCTATCAGCTGTTACACCTCCAACTCTGACAGTAAATGACACTAGATCCTACATTCTCTCATCTGTCCTGGACTAGTCATCTATCAACTGTCATACCTCCAACTCTGACAGTAAATGACACTGGTTCCTACATTCTCTCATCTGTCCTGGACTAGTCATCCATCAGCTGTTACACCTCCAACTCTGACAGTAAATGACACTGGTTCCTACATTCTCTCATCTGTCCTGGACTAGTCATCTATCAGCTGTTACACCTCCAACTCTGACAGTAAATGACACTGGTTCCTACATTCTCTCATCTGTCCTGTACTAGTCATCTATCAGCTGTTACACCTCCAACTCTGACAGTAAATGACACTAGTTCCTACATTCTCTCATCTGTCCTGGACTAGTTATCTATCAGCTGTTACACCTCCAACTCTGACAGTAAATGACACTAGTTCCTACATTCTCTCATCTGTCCTGGACTAGTCATCTATCATCTGTTACACCTCCAACTCTGACAGTAAATGACACTAGTTCCTACATTCTCTCATCTGTCCTGTACTAGTCATCTATCAACTGTCATACCTCCAACTCTGACAGTAAATGACACTGGTTCCTACATTCTCTCATCTGTTCTGGACTAGTCATCTATCAACTGTCATACCTCCAACTCTGACAGTAAATGACACTAGTTCCTACATTCTCTCATCTGTCCTGGACTAGTCATCTATCAGCTGTTACACCTCCAACTCTGACAGTAAATGACACTAGTTCCTACATTCTCTCATCTGTCCTGGACTAGTCATCTATCAACTGTCATACCTCCAACTCTGACAGTAAATGACACTAGTTCCTACATTCTCTCATCTGTCCTGGACTAGTCATCTATCAACTGTCATACCTCCAACTCTGACAGTAAATGACACTAGTTCCTACATTCTCTCATCTGTCCTGGACTAGTCATCTATCAGCTGTTACACCTCCAACTCTGACAGTAAATGACACTGGTTTCTACATTCTCTCATCTGTCCTGTACTAGTCATCTATCATCTGTTACACCTCCAACTCTGACAGTAAATGACACTAGTTCCTACATTCTCTCATCTGTCCTGGACAAGTCATCTATCAGCTGTTACACCTCCAACTCTGACAGTAAATGACACTGGTTCCTACATTCTCTCATCTGTCCTGTACTAGTCATCTATCAACTGTCATACCTCCAACTCTGACAGTAAATGACACTAGTTCCTACATTCTCTCATCTGTCCTGGACTAGTCATCTATCAACTGTCATACCTCCAACTCTGACAGTAAATGACACTAGTTCCTACATTCTCTCATCTGTCCTGGACTAGTCATCTATCAGCTGTTACACCTCCAACTCTGACAGTAAATGACACTGGTTTCTACATTCTCTCATCTGTCCTGTACTAGTCATCTATCATCTGTTACACCTCCAACTCTGACAGTAAATGACACTAGTTCCTACATTCTCTCATCTGTCCTGTACTAGTCATCTATCAACTGTCATACCTCCAACTCTGACAGTAAATGACACTAGTTCCTACATTCTCTCATCTGTCCTGGACTAGTCATCTATCAACTGTCATACCTCCAACTCTGACAGTAAATGACAGTGGTTCCTACATTCTCTCATCTGTCCTGGACTAGTCATCTATCAACTGTCATACCTCCAACTCTGACAGTAAATGACACTGGTTCCTACATTCTCTCATCTGTCCTGGACTAGTCATCCATCAGCTGTTACACCTCCAACTCTGACAGTAAATGACACTGGTTCCTACATTCTCTCATCTGTCCTGGACTAGTCATCTATCAGCTGTTACACCTCCAACTCTGACAGTAAATGACACTGGTTCCTACATTCTCTCATCTGTCCTGTACTAGTCATCTATCAGCTGTTACACCTCCAACTCTGACAGTAAATGACACTAGTTCCTACATTCTCTCATCTGTCCTGGACTAGTCATCTATCAACTGTCATACCTCCAACTCTGACAGTAAATGACACTGGTTCCTACATTCTCTCATCTGTCCTGGACTAGTCATCCATCAGCTGTTACACCTCCAACTCTGACAGTAAATGACACTGGTTCCTACATTCTCTCATCTGTCCTGGACTAGTCATCTATCAGCTGTTACACCTCCAACTCTGACAGTAAATGACACTGGTTCCTACATTCTCTCATCTGTCCTGTACTAGTCATCTATCAGCTGTTACACCTCCAACTCTGACAGTAAATGACACTAGTTCCTACATTCTCTCATCTGTCCTGGACTAGTCATCTATCAGCTGTTACACCTCCAACTCTGACAGTAAATGACACTAGTTCCTACATTCTCTCATCTGTCCTGGACTAGTCATCTATCAACTGTCATACCTCCAACTCTGACAGTAAATGACACTAGTTCTTACATTCTCTCATCTTTCCTGGACTAGTCATCTATCATCTGTTACACCTCCAACTCTGACAGTAAATGACACTAGTTCCTACATTCTCTCATCTGTCCTGGACTAGTCATCTATCAGCTGTTACACCTCCAACTCTGACAGTAAATGACACTAGTTCCTACAATCTCTCATCTGTCCTGGACTAGTCATCTATCATCTGTCATACCTCCAACTCTGACAGTAAATGACACTAGTTCCTACATTCTCTCATCTGTCCTGGACTAGTCATCTATCAACTGTCATACCTCCAACTCTGACAGTAAATGACACTAGTTCCTACATTCTCTCATCTGTCCTGGACTAGTCATCTATCATCTGTTACACCTCCAACTCTGACAGTAAATGACACTAGTTCCTACATTCTCTCATCTGTCCTGTACTAGTCATCTATCAGCTGTTACACCTCCAACTCTGACAGTAAATGACACTAGTTCCTACATTCTCTCATCTGTCCTGGACTAGTCATCTATCATCTGTTACACCTCCAACTCTGACAGTAAATGACACTAGTTCCTACATTCTCTCATCTGTCCTGTACTAGTCATCTATCAACTGTCATACCTCCAACTCTGACAGTAAATGACACTGGTTCCTACATTCTCTTATCTGTTCTGGACTAGTCATCTATCAACTGTCATACCTCCAACTCTGACAGTAAATGAAAATAGTTCCTACATTCTCTCATCTGTCCTGGACTAGTCATCTATCAGCTGTTACACCTCCAACTCTGACAGTAAATGACACTAGTTCCTACATTCTCTCATCTGTCCTGGACTAGTCATCTATCAACTGTCATACCTCCAACTCTGACAGTAAATGACACTAGTTCCTACATTCTCTCATCTGTCCTGGACTAGTCATCTATCATCTGTTACACCTCCATCTCTGACAGTAAATGACACTAGTTCCTACATTCTCTCATCTGTCCTGTACTAGTCATCTATCAACTGTCATACCTCCAACTCTGACAGTAAATGACACTGGTTCCTACATTCTCTCATCTGTCCTGGACTAGTCATCTATCAACTGTCATACCTCCAACTCTGACAGTAAATGACACTGGTTCCTACATTCTCTCATCTGTCCTGGACTAGTCATCTATCAACTGTCATACCTCCAACTCTGACAGTAAATTACACTAGTTCCTACAATCTCTCATCTGTCCTGTACTAGTCATCTATCAGCTGTTACACCTCCAACTCTGACAGTAAATGACACTAGTTCCTACATTCTCTCATCTGTCCTGGACTAGTCATCTATCAGCTGTTACACCTCCAACTCTGACAGTAAATGACACTAGTTCCTACATTCTCTCATCTGTCCTGGACTAGTCATCTATCATCTGTCATACCTCCAACTCTGACAGTAAATGACACTAGTTCCTACATTCTCTCATCTGTCCTGGACTAGTCATCTATCAACTGTCATACCTCCAACTCTGACAGTAAATGACACTAGTTCCTACATTCTCTCATCTGTCCTGGACTAGTCATCTATCATCTGTTACACCTCCAACTCTGACAGTAAATGACACTAGTTCCTACATTCTCTCATCTGTCCTGGACTAGTCATCTATCATCTGTTACACCTCCAACTCTGACAGTAAATGACACTAGTTCCTACATTCTCACATCTGTCCTGGACTAGTCATCTATCATCTGTTACACCTCCAACTCTGACAGTAAATGACACTAGTTCCTACATTCTCTCATCTGTCCTGGACTAGTCATCTATCAACTGTCATACCTCCAACTCTGACAGTAAATGACACTAGTTCCTACATTCTCTCATCTGTCCTGGACTAGTCATCTATCAACTGTCATACCTCCAACTCTGACAGTAAATGACACTAGTTCCTACATTCTCTCATATGTCCTGGACTAGTCATCTATCAGCTGTTACACCTCCAACTCTGACAGTAAATGACACTAGTTCCTACATTCTCTCATCTGTCCTGGACTAGTCATCTATCAACTGTCATACCTCCAACTCTGACAGTAAATGACACTGGTTCCTACATTCTCTCATCTGTCCTGGACTAGTCATCTATCAACTGTCATACCTCCAACTCTGACAGTAAATGACACTGGTTCCTACATTCTCTCATCTGTCCTGGACTAGTCATCCATCAGCTGTTACACCTCCAACTCTGACAGTAAATGACACTGGTTCCTACATTCTCTCATCTGTCCTGGACTAGTCATCTATCAGCTGTTACACCTCCAACTCTGACAGTAAATGACACTGGTTCCTACATTCTCTCATCTGTCCTGTACTAGTCATCTATCAGCTGTTACACCTCCAACTCTGACAGTAAATGACACTAGTTCCTACATTCTCTCATCTGTCCTGGACTAGTCATCTATCAACTGTCATACCTCCAACTCTGACAGTAAATGACACTGGTTCCTACATTCTCTCATCTGTCCTGGACTAGTCATCCTTCAGCTGTTACACCTCCAACTCTGACAGTAAATGACACTGGTTCCTAGATTCTCTCATCTGTCCTGGACTAGTCATCTATCAGCTGTTACACCTCCAACTCTGACAGTAAATGACACTGGTTCCTACATTCTCTCATCTGTCCTGTACTAGTCATCTATCAGCTGTTACACCTCCAACTCTGACAGTAAATGACACTAGTTCCTACATTCTCTCATCTGTCCTGGACTAGTCATCTATCAGCTGTTACACCTCCAACTCTGACAGTAAATGACACTAGTTCCTACATTCTCTCATCTGTCCTGGACTAGTCATCTATCAACTGTCATACCTCCAACTCTGACAGTAAATGACACTAGTTCCTACATTCTCTCATCTGTCCTGGACTAGTCATCTATCATCTGTTACACCTCCAACTCTGACAGTAAATGACACTAGTTCCTACATTCTCTCATCTGTCCTGGACTAGTCATCTATCAACTGTCATACCTCCAACTCTGACAGTAAATGACACTGGTTCCTACATTCTCTCATCTGTCCTGGACTAGTCATCTATCAACTGTCATACCTCCAACTCTGACAGTAAATGACACTAGTTCCTACATTCTCTCATCTGTCCTGTACTAGTCATCTATCAGCTGTTACACCTCCAACTCTGACAGTAAATGACACTAGTTCCTACATTCTCTCATCTGTCCTGGACTAGTCATCTATCAGCTGTTACACCTCCAACTCTGACAGTAAATGACACTAGTTCCTACAATCTCTCATCTGTCCTGGACTAGTCATCTATCATCTGTCATACCTCCAACTCTGACAGTAAATGACACTAGTTCCTACATTCTCTCATCTGTCCTGGACTAGTCATCTATCAACTGTCATACCTCCAACTCTGACAGTAAATGACACTAGTTCCTACATTCTCTCATCTGTCCTGGACTAGTCATCTATCATCTGTTACACCTCCAACTCTGACAGTAAATGACACTAGTTCCTACATTCTCTCATCTGTCCTGTACTAGTCATCTATCAGCTGTTACACCTCCAACTCTGACAGTAAATGACACTGGTTTCTATATTCTCTCACCTGTCCTGTACTAGTCATCTATCAGCTGTTACACCTCCAACTCTGACAGTAAATGACACTAGTTCCTACATTCTCTCATCTTTCCTGGACTAGTCATCTATCAGCTGTTACACCTCCAACTCTGACAGTAAATGACACTAGTTCCTACATTCTCTCATCTGTCCTGTACTAGTCATCTATCAGCTGTCATACCTCCAACTCTGACAGTAAATGACACTAGTTCCTACATTCTCTCATCTGTCCTGGACTAGTCATCTATCAACTGTCATACCTCCAACTCTGACAGTAAATGACACTAGTTCCTACATTCTCTCATCTGTCCTGGACTAGTCATCTATCAACTGTCATACCTCCAACTCTGACAGTAAATGACACTAGTTCCTACATTCTCTCATCTGTCCTGGACTAGTCATCTATCAGCTGTTACACCTCCAACTCTGACAGTAAATGACACTAGTTCCTACATTCTCTCATCTGTCCTGGACAAGTCATCTATCAGCTGTTACACCTCCAACTCTGACAGTAAATGACACTGGTTCCTACATTCTCTCATCTGTCCTGTACTAGTCATCTATCAACTGTCATACCTCCAAATCTGACAGTAAATGACACTAGTTCCTACATTCTCTCATCTGTCCTGGACTAGTCATCTATCAACTGTCATACCTCCAACTCTGACAGTAAATGACACTAGTTCCTACATTCTCTCATCTGTCCTGGACTAGTCATCTATCAGCTGTTACACCTCCAACTCTGACAGTAAATGACACTGGTTTCTACATTCTCTCATCTGTCCTGTACTAGTCATCTATCATCTGTTACACCTCCAACTCTGACAGTAAATGACACTAGTTCCTACATTCTCTCATCTGTCCTGTACTAGTCATCTATCAACTGTCATACCTCCAACTCTGACAGTAAATGACACTAGTTCCTACATTCTCTCATCTGTCCTGGACTAGTCATCTATCAACTGTCATACCTCCAACTCTGACAGTAAATGACAGTGGTTCCTACATTCTCTCATCTGTCCTGGACTAGTCATCTATCAACTGTCATACCTCCAACTCTGACAGTAAATGACACTGGTTCCTACATTCTCTCATCTGTCCTGGACTAGTCATCCATCAGCTGTTACACCTCCAACTCTGACAGTAAATGACACTGGTTCCTACATTCTCTCATCTGTCCTGGACTAGTCATCTATCAGCTGTTACACCTCCAACTCTGACAGTAAATGACACTGGTTCCTACATTCTCTCATCTGTCCTGTACTAGTCATCTATCAGCTGTTACACCTCCAACTCTGACAGTAAATGACACTAGTTCCTACATTCTCTCATCTGTCCTGGACTAGTCATCTATCAACTGTCATACCTCCAACTCTGACAGTAAATGACACTGGTTCCTACATTCTCTCATCTGTCCTGGACTAGTCATCCATCAGCTGTCACACCTCCAACTCTGACAGTAAATGACACTGGTTCCTACATTCTCTCATCTGTCCTGGACTAGTCATCTATCAGCTGTTACACCTCCAACTCTGACAGTAAATGACACTGGTTCCTACATTCTCTCATCTGTCCTGTACTAGTCATCTATCAGCTGTTACACCTCCAACTCTGACAGTAAATGACACTAGTTCCTACATTCTCACATCTGTCCTGGACTAGTCATCTATCAGCTGTTACACCTCCAACTCTGACAGTAAATGACACTAGTTCCTACATTCTCTCATCTGTCCTGGACTAGTCATCTATCAACTGTCATACCTCCAACTCTGACAGTAAATGACACTAGTTCCTACATTCTCTCATCTGTCCTGGACTAGTCATCTATCAACTGTCATACCTCCAACTCTGACAGTAAATGACACTAGTTCCTACATTCTCTCATCTGTCCTGGACTAGTCATCTATCAGCTGTTACACCTCCAACTCTGACAGTAAATGACACTAGTTCCTACATTCTCTCATCTGTCCTGGACTAGTCATCTATCAACTGTCATACCTCCAACTCTGACAGTAAATGACACTGGTTCCTACATTCTCTCATCTGTCCTGGACTAGTCATCTATCAACTGTCATACCTCCAACTCTGACAGTAAATGACACTGGTTCCTACATTCTCTCATCTGTCCTGGACTAGTCATCCATCAGCTGTTACACCTCCAACTCTGACAGTAAATGACACTGGTTCCTACATTCTCTCATCTGTCCTGGACTAGTCATCTATCAGCTGTTACACCTCCAACTCTGACAGTAAATGACACTGGTTCCTACATTCTCTCATCTGTCCTGTACTAGTCATCTATCAGCTGTTACACCTCCAACTCTGACAGTAAATGACACTAGTTCCTACATTCTCTCATCTGTCCTGGACTAGTCATCTATCAACTGTCATACCTCCAACTCTGACAGTAAATGACACTGGTTCCTACATTCTCTCATCTGTCCTGGACTAGTCATCCATCAGCTGTTACACCTCCAACTCTGACAGTAAATGACACTGGTTCCTAGATTCTCTCATCTGTCCTGGACTAGTCATCTATCAGCTGTTACACCTCCAACTCTGACAGTAAATGACACTGGTTCCTACATTCTCTCATCTGTCCTGTACTAGTCATCTATCAGCTGTTACACCTCCAACTCTGACAGTAAATGACACTAGTTCCTACATTCTCTCATCTGTCCTGGACTAGTCATCTATCAACTGTCATACCTCCAACTCTGACAGTAAATGACACTAGTTCCTACATTCTCTCATCTGTCCTGGACTAGTCATCTATCAACTGTCATACCTCCAACTCTGACAGTAAATGACACTAGTTCCTACATTCTCTCATCTGTCCTGGACTAGTCATCTATCATCTGTTACACCTCCAACTCTGACAGTAAATGACACTAGTTCCTACATTCTCTCATCTGTCCTGGACTAGTCATCTATCAACTGTCATACCTCCAACTCTGACAGTAAATGACACTGGTTCCTACATTCTCTCATCTGTCCTGGACTAGTCATCTATCAACTGTCATACCTCCAACTCTGACAGTAAATGACACTAGTTCCTACATTCTCTCATCTGTCCTGTACTAGTCATCTATCAGCTGTTACACCTCCAACTCTGACAGTAAATGACACTAGTTCCTACATTCTCTCATCTGTCCTGGACTAGTCATCTATCAGCTGTTACACCTCCAACTCTGACAGTAAATGACACTAGTTCCTACAATCTCTCATCTGTCCTGGACTAGTCATCTATCATCTGTCATACCTCCAACTCTGACAGTAAATGACACTAGTTCCTACATTCTCTCATCTGTCCTGGACTAGTCATCTATCAACTGTCATACCTCCAACTCTGACAGTAAATGACACTAGTTCCTACATTCTCTCATCTGTCCTGGACTAGTCATCTATCATCTGTTACACCTCCAACTCTGACAGTAAATGACACTAGTTCCTACATTCTCTCATCTGTCCTGGACTAGTCATCCATCAGCTGTTACACCTCCAACTCTGACAGTAAATGACACTGGTTTCTATATTCTCTCACCTGTCCTGTACTAGTCATCTATCAGCTGTTACACCTCCAACTCTGACAGTAAATGACACTAGTTCCTACATTCTCTCATCTGTCCTGGACTAGTCATCTATCAGCTGTTACACCTCCAACTCTGACAGTAAATGACACTAGTTCCTACATTCTCTCATCTGTCCTGGACTAGTCATCTATCAGCTGTTACACCTCCAACTCTGACAGTAAATGACACTAGTTCCTACATTCTCTCATCTGTCCTGTACTAGTCATCTATCAGCTGTTACACCTCCAACTCTGACAGTAAATGACACTAGTTCCTACATTCTCTCATCTGTCCTGGACTAGTCATCTATCAACTGTCATACCTCCAACTCTGACAGTAAATGACACTAGTTCCTACATTCTCTCATCTGTCCTGGACTAGTCATCTATCAACTGTCATACCTCCAACTCTGACAGTAAATGACACTAGTTCCTACATTCTCTCATCTGTCCTGGACTAGTCATCTATCATCTGTTACACCTCCAACTTTGACAGTAAATGACACTAGTTCCTACATTCTCTCATCTGTCCTGGACAAGTCATCTATCAGCTGTTACACCTCCAACTCTGACAGTAAATGACACTGGTTCCTACATTCTCTCATCTGTCCTGTACTAGTCATCTATCAACTGTCATACCTCCAAATCTGACAGTAAATGACACTAGTTCCTACATTCTCTCATCTGTCCTGGACTAGTCATCTATCAACTGTCATACCTCCAACTCTGACAGTAAATGACACTAGTTCCTACATTCTCTCATCTGTCCTGGACTAGTCATCTATCAGCTGTTACACCTCCAACTCTGACAGTAAATGACACTGGTTTCTACATTCTCTCATCTGTCCTGTACTAGTCATCTATCATCTGTTACACCTCCAACTCTGACAGTAAATGACACTAGTTCCTACATTCTCTCATCTGTCCTGTACTAGTCATCTATCAACTGTCATACCTCCAACTCTGACAGTAAATGACACTAGTTCCTACATTCTCTCATCTGTCCTGGACTAGTCATCTATCAACTGTCATACCTCCAACTCTGACAGTAAATGACAGTGGTTCCTACATTCTCTCATCTGTCCTGGACTAGTCATCTATCAACTGTCATACCTCCAACTCTGACAGTAAATGACACTAGTTCCTACATTCTCTCATCTGTCCTGGACTAGTCATCTATCAACTGTCATACCTCCAACTCTGACAGTAAATGACACTAGTTCCTACATTCTCTCATCTGTCCTGGACTAGTCATCTATCATCTGTTACACCTCCAACTCTGACAGTAAATGACACTAGTTCCTACATTCTCTCATCTGTCCTGGACTAGTCATCTATCAACTGTCATACCTCCAACTCTGACAGTAAATGACACTGGTTCCTACATTCTCTCATCTGTCCTGGACTAGTCATCTATCAACTGTCATACCTCCAACTCTGACAGTAAATGACACTAGTTCCTACATTCTCTCATCTGTCCTGTACTAGTCATCTATCAGCTGTTACACCTCCAACTCTGACAGTAAATGACACTAGTTCCTACATTCTCTCATCTGTCCTGGACTAGTCATCTATCAGCTGTTACACCTCCAACTCTGACAGTAAATGACACTAGTTCCTACAATCTCTCATCTGTCCTGGACTAGTCATCTATCATCTGTCATACCTCCAACTCTGACAGTAAATGACACTAGTTCCTACATTCTCTCATCTGTCCTGGACTAGTCATCTATCAACTGTCATACCTCCAACTCTGACAGTAAATGACACTAGTTCCTACATTCTCTCATCTGTCCTGGACTAGTCATCTATCATCTGTTACACCTCCAACTCTGACAGTAAATGACACTAGTTCCTACATTCTCTCATCTGTCCTGGACTAGTCATCCATCAGCTGTTACACCTCCAACTCTGACAGTAAATGACACTGGTTTCTACATTCTCTCACCTGTCCTGTACTAGTCATCTATCAGCTGTTACACCTCCAACTCTGACAGTAAATGCCACTAGTTCCTACATTCTCTCATCTGTCCTGGACTAGTCATCTATCAGCTGTTACACCTCCAACTCTGACAGTAAATGACACTAGTTCCTACATTCTCTCATCTGTCCTGGACTAGTCATCTATCAGCTGTTACACCTCCAACTCTGACAGTAAATGACACTAGTTCCTACATTCTCTCATCTGTCCTGTACTAGTCATCTATCAGCTGTTACACCTCCAACTCTGACAGTAAATGACACTAGTTCCTACATTCTCTCATCTGTCCTGGACTAGTCATCTATCAACTGTCATACCTCCAACTCTGACAGTAAATGACACTAGTTCCTACATTCTCTCATCTGTCCTGGACTAGTCATCTATCAACTGTCATACCTCCAACTCTGACAGTAAATGACACTAGTTCCTACATTCTCTCATCTGTCCTGGACTAGTCATCTATCATCTGTTACACCTCCAACTCTGACAGTAAATGACACTAGTTCCTACATTCTCTCATCTGTCCTGGACAAGTCATCTATCAGCTGTTACACCTCCAACTCTGACAGTAAATGACACTGGTTCCTACATTCTCTCATCTGTCCTGTACTAGTCATCTATCAACTGTCATACCTCCAAATCTGACAGTAAATGACACTAGTTCCTACATTCTCTCATCTGTCCTGGACTAGTCATCTATCAACTGTCATACCTCCAACTCTGACAGTAAATGACACTAGTTCCTACATTCTCTCATCTGTCCTGGACTAGTCATCTATCAGCTGTTACACCTCCAACTCTGACAGTAAATGACACTGGTTTCTACATTCTCTCATCTGTCCTGTACTAGTCATCTATCATCTGTTACACCTCCAACTCTGACAGTAAATGACACTAGTTCCTACATTCTCTCATCTGTCCTGTACTAGTCATCTATCAACTGTCATACCTCCAACTCTGACAGTAAATGACACTAGTTCCTACATTCTCTCATCTGTCCTGGACTAGTCATCTATCAACTGTCATACCTCCAACTCTGACAGTAAATGACAGTGGTTCCTACATTCTCTCATCTGTCCTGGACTAGTCATCTATCAACTGTCATACCTCCAACTCTGACAGTAAATGACACTGGTTCCTACATTCTCTCATCTGTCCTGGACTAGTCATCCATCAGCTGTTACACCTCCAACTCTGACAGTAAATGACACTGGTTCCTACATTCTCTCATCTGTCCTGGACTAGTCATCTATCAGCTGTTACACCTCCAACTCTGACAGTAAATGACACTGGTTCCTACATTCTCTCATCTGTCCTGTACTAGTCATCTATCAGCTGTTACACCTCCAACTCTGACAGTAAATGACACTAGTTCCTACATTCTCTCATCTGTCCTGGACTAGTCATCTATCAACTGTCATACCTCCAACTCTGACAGTAAATGACACTGGTTCCTACATTCTCTCATCTGTCCTGGACTAGTCATCCATCAGCTGTCACACCTCCAACTCTGACAGTAAATGACACTGGTTCCTACATTCTCTCATCTGTCCTGGACTAGTCATCTATCAGCTGTTACACCTCCAACTCTGACAGTAAATGACACTGGTTCCTACATTCTCTCATCTGTCCTGTACTAGTCATCTATCAGCTGTTACACCTCCAACTCTGACAGTAAATGACACTAGTTCCTACATTCTCTCATCTGTCCTGGACTAGTCATCTATCAGCTGTTACACCTCCAACTCTGACAGTAAATGACACTAGTTCCTACATTCTCTCATCTGTCCTGGACTAGTCATCTATCAACTGTCATACCTCCAACTCTGACAGTAAATGACACTAGTTCTTACATTCTCTCATCTTTCCTGGACTAGTCATCTATCATCTGTTACACCTCCAACTCTGACAGTAAATGACACTAGTTCCTACATTCTCTCATCTGTCCTGGACTAGTCATCTATCAGCTGTTACACCTCCAACTCTGACAGTAAATGACACTAGTTCCTACAATCTCTCATCTGTCCTGGACTAGTCATCTATCATCTGTCATACCTCCAACTCTGACAGTAAATGACACTAGTTCCTACATTCTCTCATCTGTCCTGGACTAGTCATCTATCATCTGTCATACCTCCAACTCTGACAGTAAATGACACTAGTTCCTACATTCTCTCATCTGTCCTGGACTAGTCATCTATCATCTGTTACACCTCCAACTCTGACAGTAAATGACACTAGTTCCTACATTCTCTCATCTGTCCTGTACTAGTCATCTATCAGCTGTTACACCTCCAACTCTGACAGTAAATGACACTGGTTTCTATATTCTCTCACCTGTCCTGTACTAGTCATCTATCAGCTGTTACACCTCCAACTCTGACAATAAATGACACTAGTTCCTACATTCTCTCATCTGTCCTGGACTAGTCATCTATCAGCTGTTACACCTCCAACTCTGACAGTAAATGACACTAGTTCCTACATTCTCTCATCTGTCCTGGACTAGTCATCTATCAGCTGTTACACCTCCAACTCTGACAGTAAATGACACTAGTTCCTACATTCTCTCATCTGTCCTGTACTAGTCATCTATCAGCTGTTACACCTCCAACTCTGACAGTAAATGACACTAGTTCCTACATTCTCTCATCTGTCCTGGACTAGTCATCTATCAACTGTCATACCTCCAACTCTGACAGTAAATGACACTAGTTCCTACATTCTCTCATCTGTCCTGGACTAGTCATCTATCAACTGTCATACCTTCAACTCTGACAGTAAATGACACTAGTTCCTACATTCTCTCATCTGTCCTGGACTAGTCATCTATCATCTGTTACACCTCCAACTCTGACAGTAAATGACACTAGTTCCTACATTCTCTCATCTGTCCTGGACTAGTCATCTATCAGCTGTTACACCTCCAACTCTGACAGTAAATGACACTGGTTCCTACATTCTCTCATCTGTCCTGTACTAGTCATCTATCAACTGTCATACCTCCAACTCTGACAGTAAATGACACTAGTTCCTACATTCTCTCATCTGTCCTGGACTAGTCATCTATCAACTGTCATACCTCCAACTCTGACAGTAAATGACACTAGTTCCTACATTCTCTCATCTGTCCTGGACTAGTCATCTATCAGCTGTTACACCTCCAACTCTGACAGTAAATGACACTGGTTTCTACATTCTCTCATCTGTCCTGTACTAGTCATCTATCATCTGTTACACCTCCAACTCTGACAGTAAATGACACTAGTTTCTACATTCTCTCATCTGTCCTGTACTAGTCATCTATCAACTGTCATACCTCCAACTCTGACAGTAAATGACACTAGTTCCTACATTCTCTCATCTGTCCTGGACTAGTCATCTATCAACTGTCATACCTCCAACTCTGACAGTAAATGACACTGGTTCCTACATTCTCTCATCTGTCCTGGACTAGTCATCTATCAACTGTCATACCTCCAACTCTGACAGTAAATGACACTGGTTCCTACATTCTCTCATCTGTCCTGGACTAGTCATCTATCAGCTGTTACACCTCCAACTCTGACAGTAAATGACACTGGTTCCTACATTCTCTCATCTGTCCTGTACTAGTCATCTATCAGCTGTTACACCTCCAACTCTGACAGTAAATGACACTAGTTCCTACATTCTCTCATCTGTCCTGGACTAGTCATCTATCAACTGTCATACCTCCAACTCTGACAGTAAATGACACTGGTTCCTACATTCTCTCATCTGTCCTGGACTAGTCATCCATCAGCTGTTACACCTCCAACTCTGACAGTAAATGACACTGGTTCCTACATTCTCTCATCTGTCCTGGACTAGTCATCTATCAGCTGTTACACCTCCAACTCTGATAGTAAATGACACTGGTTCCTACATTCTCTCATCTGTCCTGTACTAGTCATCTATCAGCTGTTACACCTCCAACTCTGACAGTAAATGACACTAGTTCCTACATTCTCTCATCTGTCCTGGACTAGTTATCTATCAGCTGTTACAGCTCCAACTCTGACAGTAAATGACACTAGTTCCTACATTCTCTCATCTGTCCTGGACTAGTCATCTGTCAACTGTCATACCTCCAACTCTGACAGTAAATGACACTAGTTCCTACATTCTCTCATCTGTCCTGGACTAGTCATGTATCATCTGTTACACCTCCAACTCTGACAGTAAATGACACTAGTTCCTACATTCTCTCATCTGTCCTGTACTAGTCATCTATCAACTGTCATACCTCCAACTCTGACAGTAAATGACACTGGTTCCTACATTCTCTCATCTGTTCTGGACTAGTCATCTATCAACTGTCATACCTCCAACTCTGACAGTAAATGACACTAGTTCCTACATTCTCTCATCTGTCCTGGACTAGTCATCTATCAGCTGTTACACCTCCAACTCTGACAGTAAATGACACTAGTTCCTACATTCTCTCATCTGTCCTGGACTAGTCATCTATCAACTGTCATACCTCCAACTCTGACAGTAAATGACACTGGTTCCTACATTCTCTCATCTGTCCTGTACTAGTCATCTATCATCTGTTACACCTCCAACTCTGACAGTAAATGACACTAGTTCCTACATTCTCTCATCTGTCCTGTACTAGTCATCTATCAACTGTCATACCTCCAACTCTGACAGTAAATGACACTAGTTCCTACATTCTCTCATCTGTCCTGGACTAGTCATCTATCAACTGTCATACCTCCAACTCTGACAGTAAATGACAGTGGTTCCTACATTCTCTCATCTGTCCTGGACTAGTCATCTATCAACTGTCATACCTCCAACTCTGACAGTAAATGACACTGGTTCCTACATTCTCTCATCTGTCCTGGACTAGTCATCCATCAGCTGTTACACCTCCAACTCTGACAGTAAATGACACTGGTTCCTACATTCTCTCATCTGTCCTGGACTAGTCATCTATCAGCTGTTACACCTCCAACTCTGACAGTAAATGACACTGGTTCCTACATTCTCTCATCTGTCCTGTACTAGTCATCTATCAGCTGTTACACCTCCAACTCTGACAGTAAATGACACTAGTTCCTACATTCTCTCATCTGTCCTGGACTAGTCATCTATCAACTGTCATACCTCCAACTCTGACAGTAAATGACACTGGTTCCTACATTCTCTCATCTGTCCTGGACTAGTCATCCATCAGCTGTCACACCTCCAACTCTGACAGTAAATGACACTGGTTCCTACATTCTCTCATCTGTCCTGGACTAGTCATCTATCAGCTGTTACACCTCCAACTCTGACAGTAAATGACACTGGTTCCTACATTCTCTCATCTGTCCTGTACTAGTCATCTATCAGCTGTTACACCTCCAACTCTGACAGTAAATGACACTAGTTCCTACATTCTCTCATCTGTCCTGGACTAGTCATCTATCAGCTGTTACACCTCCAACTCTGACAGTAAATGACACTAGTTCCTACATTCTCTCATCTGTCCTGGACTAGTCATCTATCAACTGTCATACCTCCAACTCTGACAGTAAATGACACTAGTTCTTACATTCTCTCATCTTTCCTGGACTAGTCATCTATCATCTGTTACACCTCCAACTCTGACAGTAAATGACACTAGTTCCTACATTCTCTCATCTGTCCTGGACTAGTCATCTATCAGCTGTTACACCTCCAACTCTGACAGTAAATGACACTAGTTCCTACAATCTCTCATCTGTCCTGGACTAGTCATCTATCATCTGTCATACCTCCAACTCTGACAGTAAATGACACTAGTTCCTACATTCTCTCATCTGTCCTGGACTAGTCATCTATCATCTGTCATACCTCCAACTCTGACAGTAAATGACACTAGTTCCTACATTCTCTCATCTGTCCTGGACTAGTCATCTATCATCTGTTACACCTCCAACTCTGACAGTAAATGACACTAGTTCCTACATTCTCTCATCTGTCCTGTACTAGTCATCTATCAGCTGTTACACCTCCAACTCTGACAGTAAATGACACTGGTTTCTATATTCTCTCACCTGTCCTGTACTAGTCATCTATCAGCTGTTACACCTCCAACTCTGACAATAAATGACACTAGTTCCTACATTCTCTCATCTGTCCTGGACTAGTCATCTATCAGCTGTTACACCTCCAACTCTGACAGTAAATGACACTAGTTCCTACATTCTCTCATCTGTCCTGGACTAGTCATCTATCAGCTGTTACACCTCCAACTCTGACAGTAAATGACACTAGTTCCTACATTCTCTCATCTGTCCTGTACTAGTCATCTATCAGCTGTTACACCTCCAACTCTGACAGTAAATGACACTAGTTCCTACATTCTCTCATCTGTCCTGGACTAGTCATCTATCAACTGTCATACCTCCAACTCTGACAGTAAATGACACTAGTTCCTACATTCTCTCATCTGTCCTGGACTAGTCATCTATCAACTGTCATACCTTCAACTCTGACAGTAAATGACACTAGTTCCTACATTCTCTCATCTGTCCTGGACTAGTCATCTATCATCTGTTACACCTCCAACTCTGACAGTAAATGACACTAGTTCCTACATTCTCTCATCTGTCCTGGACTAGTCATCTATCAGCTGTTACACCTCCAACTCTGACAGTAAATGACACTGGTTCCTACATTCTCTCATCTGTCCTGTACTAGTCATCTATCAACTGTCATACCTCCAACTCTGACAGTAAATGACACTAGTTCCTACATTCTCTCATCTGTCCTGGACTAGTCATCTATCAACTGTCATACCTCCAACTCTGACAGTAAATGACACTAGTTCCTACATTCTCTCATCTGTCCTGGACTAGTCATCTATCAGCTGTTACACCTCCAACTCTGACAGTAAATGACACTGGTTTCTACATTCTCTCATCTGTCCTGTACTAGTCATCTATCATCTGTTACACCTCCAACTCTGACAGTAAATGACACTAGTTTCTACATTCTCTCATCTGTCCTGTACTAGTCATCTATCAACTGTCATACCTCCAACTCTGACAGTAAATGACACTAGTTCCTACATTCTCTCATCTGTCCTGGACTAGTCATCTATCAACTGTCATACCTCCAACTCTGACAGTAAATGACACTGGTTCCTACATTCTCTCATCTGTCCTGGACTAGTCATCTATCAACTGTCATACCTCCAACTCTGACAGTAAATGACACTGGTTCCTACATTCTCTCATCTGTCCTGGACTAGTCATCTATCAGCTGTTACACCTCCAACTCTGACAGTAAATGACACTGGTTCCTACATTCTCTCATCTGTCCTGTACTAGTCATCTATCAGCTGTTACACCTCCAACTCTGACAGTAAATGACACTAGTTCCTACATTCTCTCATCTGTCCTGGACTAGTCATCTATCAACTGTCATACCTCCAACTCTGACAGTAAATGACACTGGTTCCTACATTCTCTCATCTGTCCTGGACTAGTCATCCATCAGCTGTTACACCTCCAACTCTGACAGTAAATGACACTGGTTCCTACATTCTCTCATCTGTCCTGGACTAGTCATCTATCAGCTGTTACACCTCCAACTCTGATAGTAAATGACACTGGTTCCTACATTCTCTCATCTGTCCTGTACTAGTCATCTATCAGCTGTTACACCTCCAACTCTGACAGTAAATGACACTAGTTCCTACATTCTCTCATCTGTCCTGGACTAGTTATCTATCAGCTGTTACAGCTCCAACTCTGACAGTAAATGACACTAGTTCCTACATTCTCTCATCTGTCCTGGACTAGTCATCTGTCAACTGTCATACCTCCAACTCTGACAGTAAATGACACTAGTTCCTACATTCTCTCATCTGTCCTGGACTAGTCATGTATCATCTGTTACACCTCCAACTCTGACAGTAAATGACACTAGTTCCTACATTCTCTCATCTGTCCTGTACTAGTCATCTATCAACTGTCATACCTCCAACTCTGACAGTAAATGACACTGGTTCCTACATTCTCTCATCTGTTCTGGACTAGTCATCTATCAACTGTCATACCTCCAACTCTGACAGTAAATGACACTAGTTCCTACATTCTCTCATCTGTCCTGGACTAGTCATCTATCAGCTGTTACACCTCCAACTCTGACAGTAAATGACACTAGTTCCTACATTCTCTCATCTGTCCTGGACTAGTCATCTATCAACTGTCATACCTCCAACTCTGACAGTAAATGACACTGGTTCCTACATTCTCTCATCTGTCCTGTACTAGTCATCTATCAGCTGTTACACCTCCAACTCTGACAGTAAATGACACTAGTGCCTACATTCTCTCATCTGTCCTGGACTAGTTATCTATCAGCTGTTACAGCTCCAACTCTGACAGTAAATGACACTAGTTCCTACATTCTCTCATCTGTCCTGGACTAGTCATCTGTCAACTGTCATACCTCCAACTCTGACAGTAAATGACACTAGTTCCTACATTCTCTCATCTG
The DNA here is from genome assembly GCA_963921405.1 of Cepaea hortensis. Classification (NCBI taxonomy): domain Eukaryota; kingdom Metazoa; phylum Mollusca; class Gastropoda; order Stylommatophora; family Helicidae; genus Cepaea; species Cepaea hortensis. The sequence goes on from OY992884.1 coordinate 10,356,499, forward strand.
TCCTGGACTAGTCATGTATCATCTGTTACACCTCCAACTCTGACAGTAAATGACACTAGTTCCTACATTCTCTCATCTGTCCTGTACTAGTCATCTATCAACTGTCATACCTCCAACTCTGACAGTAAATGACACTGGTTCCTACATTCTCTCATCTGTTCTGGACTAGTCATCTATCAACTGTCATACCTCCAACTCTGACAGTAAATGACACTAGTTCCTACATTCTCTCATCTGTCCTGGACTAGTCATCTATCAGCTGTTACACCTCCAACTCTGACAGTAAATGACACTAGTTCCTACATTCTCTCATCTGTCCTGGACTAGTCATCTATCAACTGTCATACCTCCAACTCTGACAGTAAATGACACTAGTTCCTACATTCTCTCATCTGTCCTGGACTAGTCATCTATCATCTGTTACACCTCCAACTCTGACAGTAAATGACACTAGTTCCTACATTCTCTCATCTGTCCTGTACTAGTCATCTATCAACTGTCATACCTCCAACTCTGACAGTAAATGACACTGGTTCCTACATTCTCTCATCTGTCCTGGACTAGTCATCTATCAACTGTCATACCTCCAACTCTGACAGTAAATGACACTGGTTCCTACATTCTCTCATCTGTCCTGGACTAGTCATCTATCAACTGTCATACCTCCAACTCTGACAGTAAATGACACTAGTTTCTACATTCTCTCATCTGTCCTGGACTAGTCATCTATCAGCTGTTACACCTCCAACTCTGACAGTAAATGACACTAGTTCCTACATTCTCTCATCTGTCCTGGACTAGTCATCTATCAGCTGTTACACCTCCAACTCTGACAGTAAATGACACTAGTTCCTACATTCTCTCATCTGTCCTGGACTAGTCATCTATCATCTGTCATACCTCCAACTCTGACAGTAAATGACACTAGTTCCTACATTCTCTCATCTGTCCTGGACTAGTCATCTATCAACTGTCATACCTCCAACTCTGACAGTAAATGACACTAGTTCCTACATTCTCTCATCTGTCCTGGACTAGTCATCTATCATCTGTTACACCTCCAACTCTGACAGTAAATGACACTAGTTCCTACATTCTCTCATCTGTCCTGGACTAGTCATCTATCATCTGTTACACCTCCAACTCTGACAGTAAATGACACTAGTTCCTACATTCTCTCATCTGTCCTGGACTAGTCATCTATCATCTGTTACACCTCCAACTCTGACAGTAAATGACACTAGTTCCTACATTCTCTCATCTGTCCTGGACTAGTCATCTATCAACTGTCATACCTCCAACTCTGACAGTAAATGACACTAGTTCCTACATTCTCTCATCTTTCCTGGACTAGTCATCTATCAACTGTCATACCTCCAACTCTGACAGTAAATGACACTAGTTCCTACATTCTCTCATCTGTCCTGGACTAGTCATCTATCAGCTGTTACACCTCCAACTCTGACAGTAAATGACACTGGTTTCTACATTCTCTCATCTGTCCTGTACTAGTCATCTATCATCTGTTACACCTCCAACTCTGACAGTAAATGACACTAGTTCCTACATTCTCTCATCTGTCCTGTACTAGTCATCTATCAACTGTCATACCTCCAACTCTGACAGTAAATGACACTAGTTCCTACATTCTCTCATCTGTCCTGGACTAGTCATCTATCAACTGTCATACCTCCAACTCTGACAGAAAATGACACTGGTTCCTACATTCTCTCATCTGTCCTGGACTAGTCATCTATCAACTGTCATACCTCCAACTCTGACAGTAAATGACACTGGTTCCTACATTCTCTCATCTGTCCTGGACTAGTCATCCATCAGCTGTTACACCTCCAACTCTGACAGTAAATGACACTGGTTCCTACATTCTCTCATCTGTCCTGGACTAGTCATCTATCAGCTGTTACACCTCCAACTCTGACAGTAAATGACACTGGTTCCTACATTCTCTCATCTGTCCTGTACTAGTCATCTATCAGCTGTTACACCTCCAACTCTGACAGTAAATGACACTAGTTCCTACATTCTCTCATCTGTCCTGGACTAGTCATCTATCAACTGTCATACCTCCAACTCTGACAGTAAATGACACTGGTTCCTACATTCTCCCATCTGTCCTGGACTAGTCATCCATCAGCTGTTACACCTCCAACTCTGACAGTAAATGACACTGGTTCCTACATTCTCTCATCTGTCCTGGACTAGTCATCTATCAGCTGTTACACCTCCAACTCTGACAGTAAATGACACTGGTTCCTACATTCTCTCATCTGTCCTGTACTAGTCATCTATCAGCTGTTACACCTCCAACTCTGACAGTAAATGACACTAGTTCCTACATTCTCTCATCTGTCCTGGACTAGTCATCTATCAGCTGTTACACCTCCAACTCTGACAGTAAATGACACTAGTTCCTACATTCTCTCATCTGTCCTGGACTAGTCATCTATCAACTGTCATACCTCCAACTCTGACAGTAAATGACACTAGTTCCTACATTCTCTCATCTGTCCTGGACTAGTCATCTATCATCTGTTACACCTCCAACTCTGACAGTAAATGACACTAGTTCCTACATTCTCTCATCTGTCCTGTACTAGTCATCTATCAACTGTCATACCTCCAACTCTGACAGTAAATGACACTGGTTCCTACATTCTCTCATCTGTTCTGGACTAGTCATCTATCAACTGTCATACCTCCAACTCTGACAGTAAATGACACTAGTTCCTACATTCTCTCATCTGTCCTGGACTAGTCATCTATCAGCTGTTACACCTCCAACTCTGACAGTAAATGACACTAGTTCCTACATTCTCTCATCTGTCCTGGACTAGTCATCTATCAACTGTCATACCTCCAACTCTGACAGTAAATGACACTAGTTCCTACATTCTCTCATCTGTCCTGGACTAGTCATCTATCATCTGTTACACCTCCAACTCTGACAGTAAATGACACTAGTTCCTACATTCTCTCATCTGTCCTGTACTAGTCATCTATCAACTGTCATACCTCCAACTCTGACAGTAAATGACACTGGTTCCTACATTCTCTCATCTGTCCTGGACTAGTCATCTATCAACTGTCATACCTCCAACTCTGACAGTAAATGACACTGGTTCCTACATTCTCTCATCTGTCCTGGACTAGTCATCTATCAACTGTCATAGCTCCAACTCTGACAGTAAATGACACTAGTTCCTACATTCTCTCATCTGTCCTGTACTAGTCATCTATCAGCTGTTACACCTCCAACTCTGACAGTAAATGACACTAGTTCCTACATTCTCTCATCTGTCCTGGACTAGTCATCTATCAGCTGTTACACCTCCAACTCTGACAGTAAATGACACTAGTTCCTTCATTCTCTCATCTGTCCTGGACTAGTCATCTATCATCTGTCATACCTCCAACTCTGACAGTAAATGACACTAGTTCCTACATTCTCTCATCTGTCCTGGACTAGTCATCTATCAACTGTCATACCTCCAACTCTGACAGTAAATGACACTAGTTCCTACATTCTCTCATCTGTCCTGGACTAGTCATGTATCATCTGTTACACCTCCAACTCTGACAGTAAATGACACTAGTTCCTACATTCTCTCATCTGTCCTGGACTAGTCATCTATCATCTGTTACACCTCCAACTCTGACAGTAAATGACACTAGTTCCTACATTCTCTCATCTGTCCTGGACTAGTCATCTATCATCTGTTACACCTCCAACTCTGACAGTAAATGACACTAGTTCCTACATTCTCTCATCTGTCCTGGACTAGTCATCTATCAGCTGTTACACCTCCAACTCTGACAGTAAATGACACTAGTTCCTACATTCTCTCATCTGTCCTGTACTAGTCATCTATCAGATGTTACACCTCCAACTCTGACAGTAAATGACACTAGTTCCTACATTCTCTCATCTGTCCTGGACTAGTCATCTATCAACTGTCATACCTCCAACTCTGACAGTAAATGACACTGGTTCCTACATTCTCTCATCTGTCCTGGACTAGTCATCTATCAACTGTCATACCTCCAACTCTGACAGTAAATGACACTGGTTCCTACATTCTCTCATCTGTCCTGGACTAGTCATCCATCAGCTGTTACACCTCCAACTCTGACAGTAAATGACACTGGTTCCTACATTCTCTCATCTGTCCTGGACTAGTCATCTATCAGCTGTTACACCTCCAACTCTGACAGTAAATGACACTGGTTCCTACATTCTCTCATCTGTCCTGTACTAGTCATCTATCAGCTGTTACACCTCCAACTCTGACAGTAAATGACACTAGTTCCTACATTCTCTCATCTGTCCTGGACTAGTCATCTATCAACTGTCATACCTCCAACTCTGACAGTAAATGACACTGGTTCCTACATTCTCTCATCTGTCCTGGACTAGTCATCTATCAGCTGTTACACCTCCAACTCTGACAGTAAATGACACTGGTTCCTACATTCTCTCATCTGTCCTGGACTAGTCATCTATCAGCTGTTACACCTCCAACTCTGACAGTAAATGACACTGGTTCCTACATTCTCTCATCTGTCCTGTACTAGTCATCTATCAGCTGTTACACCTCCAACTCTGACAGTAAATGACACTAGTTCCTACATTCTCTCATCTGTCCTGGACTAGTCATCTATCAGCTGTTACACCTCCAACTCTGACAGTAAATGACACTAGTTCCTACATTCTCTCATCTGTCCTGGACTAGTCATCTATCAACTGTCATACCTCCAACTCTGACAGTAAATGACACTAGTTCCTACATTCTCTCATCTGTCCTGGACTAGTCATCTATCAACTGTCATACCTCCAACTCTGACAGTAAATGACACTGGTTCCTACATTCTCTCATCTGTTCTGGACTAGTCATCTATCAACTGTCATACCTCCAACTCTGACAGTAAATGACACTAGTTCCTACATTCTCTCATCTGTCCTGGACTAGTCATCTATCAGCTGTTACACCTCCAACTCTGACAGTAAATGACACTAGTTCCTACATTCTCTCATCTGTCCTGGACTAGTCATCTATCAACTGTCATACCTCCAACTCTGACAGTAAATGAGACTAGTTCCTACATTCTCTCATCTGTCCTGGACTAGTCATCTATCATCTGTTACACCTCCAACTCTGACAGTAAATGACACTAGTTCCTACATTCTCTCATCTGTCCTGTACTAGTCATCTATCAACTGTCATACCTCCAACTCTGACAGTAAATGGCACTGGTTCCTACATTCTCTCATCTGTCCTGGACTAGTCATCTATCAACTGTCATACCTCCAACTCTGACAGTAAATGACACTGGTTCCTACATTCTCTCATCTGTCCTGGACTAGTCATCTATCAACTGTCATACCTCCAACTCTGACAGTAAATGACACTAGTTCCTACATTCTCTCATCTGTCCGGTACTAGTCATCTATCAGCTGTTACACCTCCAACTCTGACAGTAAATGACACTAGTTCCTACATTCTCTCATCTGTCCTGGACTAGTCATCTATCAGCTGTTACACCTCCAACTCTGACAGTAAATGACACTAGTTCCTTCATTCTCTCATCTGTCCTGGACTAGTCATCTATCATCTGTCATACCTCCAACTCTGACAGTAAATGACACTAGTTCCTACATTCTCTCATCTGTCCTGGACTAGTCATCTATCAACTGTCATACCTCCAACTCTGACAGTAAATGACACTAGTTCCTACATTCTCTCATCTGTCCTGGACTAGTCATGTATCATCTGTTACACCTCCAGCTCTGACAGTAAATGACACTAGTTCCTACATTCTCTCATCTGTCCTGGACTAGTCATCTATCATCTGTTACACCTCCAACTCTGACAGTAAATGACACTAGTTCCTACATTCTCTCATCTGTCCTGGACTAGTCATCTATCATCTGTTACACCTCCAACTCTGACAGTAAATGACACTAGTTCCTACATTCTCTCATCTGTCCTGTACTAGTCATCTATCAACTGTCATACCTCCAACTCTGACAGTAAATGACACTGGTTCCTACATTCTCTCATCTGTCCTGGACTAGTCATCTATCAACTGTCATACCTCCAACTCTGACAGTAAATGACACTGGTTCCTTCATTCTCTCATCTGTCCTGGACTAGTCATCTATCAACTGTCATACCTCCAAATCTGACAGTAAATGACACTAGTTCCTACATTCTCTCATCTGTCCTGTACTAGTCATCTATCAGCTGTTACACCTCCAACTCTGACAGTAAATGACACTAGTTCCTACATTCTCTCATCTGTCCTGGACTAGTCATCTATCAGCTGTTACACCTCCAACTCTGACAGTAAATGACACTAGTTCCTACAATCTCTCATCTGTCCTGGACTAGTCATCTATCATCTGTCATACCTCCAACTCTGACAGTAAATGACACTAGTTCCTACATTCTCTCATCTGTCCTGGACTAGTCATCTATCAACTGTCATACCTCCAACTCTGACAGTAAATGACACTAGTTCCTACATTCTCTTATCTGTCCTGGACTAATCATCTATCATCTGTTACACCTCCAACTCTGACAGTAAATGACACTAGTTCCTACATTCTCTCATCTGTCCTGTACTAGTCATCTATCAGCTGTTACACCTCCAACTCTGACAGTAAATGACACTGGTTTCTATATTCTCTCACCTGTCCTGTACTAGTCATCTATCAGCTGTTACACCTCCAACTCTGACAGTAAATGACACTAGTTCCTACATTCTCTCATCTGTCCTGGACTAGTCATCTATCAGCTGTTACACCTCCAACTCTGACAGTAAATGACACTAGTTCCTACATTCTCTCATCTGTCCTGGACTAGTCATCTATCAGCTGTTACACCTCCAACTCTGACAGTAAATGACACTAGTTCCTATATTCTCTCATCTGTCCTGTACTAGTCATCTATCAACTGTCATACCTCCAACTCTGACAGTAAATGACACTGGTTCCTACATTCTCTCATCTGTCCTGGACTAGTCATCTATCAACTGTCATACCTCCAACTCTGACAGTAAATGACACTGGTTCCTACATTCTCTCATCTGTCCTGGACTAGTCATCTATCAACTGTCATACCTCCAACTCTGACAGTAAATGACACTAGTTCCTACATTCTCTCATCTGTCCTGTACTAGTCATCTATCAGCTGTTACACCTCCAACTCTGACAGTAAATGACACTAGTTCCTACATTCTCTCATCTGTCCTGGACTAGTCATCTATCAGCTGTTACACCTCCAACTCTGACAGTAAATGACACTAGTTCCTTCATTCTCTCATCTGTCCTGGACTAGTCATCTATCATCTGTCATACCTCCAACTCTGACAGTAAATGACACTAGTTCCTACATTCTCTCATCTGTCCTGGACTAGTCATCTATCAACTGTCATACCTCCAACTCTGACAGTAAATGACACTAGTTCCTACATTCTCTCATCTGTCCTGGACTAGTCATGTATCATCTGTTACACCTCCAACTCTGACAGTAAATGACACTAGTTCCTACATTCTCTCATCTGTCCTGGACTAGACATCTATCATCTGTTACACCTCCAACTCTGACAGTAAATGACACTAGTTCCTACATTCTCTCATCTGTCCTGGACTAGTCATCTATCATCTGTTACACCTCCAACTCTGACAGTAAATGACACTAGTTCCTACATTCTCTCATCTGTCCTGTACTAGTCATCTATCAACTGTCATACCTCCAACTCTGACAGTAAATGACACTGGTTCCTACATTCTCTCATCTGTCCTGGACTAGTCATCTATCAACTGTCATACCTCCAACTCTGACAGTAAATGACACTGGTTCCTACATTCTCTCATCTGTCCTGGACTAGTCATCTATCAACTGTCATACCTCCAACTCTGACAGTAAATGACACTAGTTCCTACATTCTCTCATCTGTCCTGTACTAGTCATCTATCAGCTGTTACACCTCCAACTCTGACAGTAAATGACACTAGTTCCTACATTCTCTCATCTGTCCTGGACTAGTCATCTATCAGCTGTTACACCTCCAACTCTGACAGTAAATGACACTAGTTCCTACAATCTCTCATCTGTCCTGGACTAGTCATCTATCATCTGTCATACCTCCAACTCTGACAGTAAATGACACTAGTTCCTACATTCTCTCATCTGTCCTGGACTAGTCATCTATCAACTGTCATACCTCCAACTCTGACAGTAAATGACACTAGTTCCTACATTCTCTCATCTGTCCTGGACTAGTCATCTATCATCTGTTACACCTCCAACTCTGACAGTAAATGACACTAGTTCCTACATTCTCTCATCTGTCCTGTACTAGTCATCTATCAGCTGTTACACCTCCAACTCTGACAGTAAATGACACTGGTTTCTATATTCTCTCACCTGTCCTGTACTAGTCATCTATCAGCTGTTACACCTCCAACTCTGACAGTAAATGACACTAGTTCCTACATTCTCTCATCTGTCCTGGACTAGTCATCTATCAGCTGTTACACCTCCAACTCTGACAGTAAATGGCACTAGTTCCTACATTCTCTCATCTGTCCTGGACTAGTCATCTATCAGCTGTTACACCTCCAACTCTGACAGTAAATGACACTAGTTCCTACATTCTCTCATCTGTCCTGTACTAGTCATCTATCAGCTGTTACACCTCCAACTCTGACAGTAAATGACACTAGTTCCTACATTCTCTCATCTGTCCTGGACTAGTCATCTATCAACTGTCATACCTCCAACACTGACAGTAAATGACACTAGTTCCTACATTCTCTCATCTGTCCTGGACTAGTCATCTATCAACTGTCATACCTCCAACTCTGACAGTAAATGACACTAGTTCCTACATTCTCTCATCTGTCCTGGACTAGTCATCTATCATCTGTTACACCTCCAACTTTGACAGTAAATGACACTAGTTCCTACATTCTCTCATCTGTCCTGGACAAGTCATCTATCAGCTGTTACACCTCCAACTCTGACAGTAAATGACACTGGTTCCTACATTCTCTCATCTGTCCTGTACTAGTCATCTATCAACTGTCATACCTCCAACTCTGACAGTAAATGACACTAGTTCCTACATTCTCTCATCTGTCCTGGACTAGTCATCTATCAACTGTCATACCTCCAACTCTGACAGTAAATGACACTAGTTCCTACATTCTCTCATCTGTCCTGGACTAGTCATCTATCAGCTGTTACACCTCCAACTCTGACAGTAAATGACACTGGTTTCTACATTCTCTCATCTGTCCTGTACTAGTCATCTATCATCTGTTACACCTCCAACTCTGACAGTAAATGACACTAGTTCCTACATTCTCTCATCTGTCCTGTACTAGTCATCTATCAACTGTCATACCTCCAACTCTGACAGTAAATGACACTAGTTCCTACATTCTCTCATCTGTCCTGGACTAGTCATCTATCAGCTGTTACACCTCCAACTCTGACAGTAAATGACACTAGTTCCTTCATTCTCTCATCTGTCCTGGACTAGTCATCTATCATCTGTCATACCTCCAACTCTGACAGTAAATGACACTAGTTCCTACATTCTCTCATCTGTCCTGGACTAGTCATCTATCAACTGTCATACCTCCAACTCTGACAGTAAATGACACTAGTTCCTACATTCTCTCATCTGTCCTGGACTAGTCATGTATCATCTGTTACACCTCCAACTCTGACAGTAAATGACACTAGTTCCTACATTCTCTCATCTGTCCTGGACTAGACATCTATCATCTGTTACACCTCCAACTCTGACAGTAAATGACACTAGTTCCTACATTCTCTCATCTGTCCTGGACTAGTCATCTATCATCTGTTACACCTCCAACTCTGACAGTAAATGACACTAGTTCCTACATTCTCTCATCTGTCCTGTACTAGTCATCTATCAACTGTCATACCTCCAACTCTGACAGTAAATGACACTGGTTCCTACATTCTCTCATCTGTCCTGGACTAGTCATCTATCAACTGTCATACCTCCAACTCTGACAGTAAATGACACTGGTTCCTACATTCTCTCATCTGTCCTGGACTAGTCATCTATCAACTGTCATACCTCCAACTCTGACAGTAAATGACACTAGTTCCTACATTCTCTCATCTGTCCTGTACTAGTCATCTATCAGCTGTTACACCTCCAACTCTGACAGTAAATGACACTAGTTCCTACATTCTCTCATCTGTCCTGGACTAGTCATCTATCAGCTGTTACACCTCCAACTCTGACAGTAAATGACACTAGTTCCTACAATCTCTCATCTGTCCTGGACTAGTCATCTATCATCTGTCATACCTCCAACTCTGACAGTAAATGACACTAGTTCCTACATTCTCTCATCTGTCCTGGACTAGTCATCTATCAACTGTCATACCTCCAACTCTGACAGTAAATGACACTAGTTCCTACATTCTCTCATCTGTCCTGGACTAGTCATCTATCATCTGTTACACCTCCAACTCTGACAGTAAATGACACTAGTTCCTACATTCTCTCATCTGTCCTGTACTAGTCATCTATCAGCTGTTACACCTCCAACTCTGACAGTAAATGACACTGGTTTCTATATTCTCTCACCTGTCCTGTACTAGTCATCTATCAGCTGTTACACCTCCAACTCTGACAGTAAATGACACTAGTTCCTACATTCTCTCATCTGTCCTGGACTAGTCATCTATCAGCTGTTACACCTCCAACTCTGACAGTAAATGGCACTAGTTCCTACATTCTCTCATCTGTCCTGGACTAGTCATCTATCAGCTGTTACACCTCCAACTCTGACAGTAAATGACACTAGTTCCTACATTCTCTCATCTGTCCTGTACTAGTCATCTATCAGCTGTTACACCTCCAACTCTGACAGTAAATGACACTAGTTCCTACATTCTCTCATCTGTCCTGGACTAGTCATCTATCAACTGTCATACCTCCAACACTGACAGTAAATGACACTAGTTCCTACATTCTCTCATCTGTCCTGGACTAGTCATCTATCAACTGTCATACCTCCAACTCTGACAGTAAATGACACTAGTTCCTACATTCTCTCATCTGTCCTGGACTAGTCATCTATCATCTGTTACACCTCCAACTTTGACAGTAAATGACACTAGTTCCTACATTCTCTCATCTGTCCTGGACAAGTCATCTATCAGCTGTTACACCTCCAACTCTGACAGTAAATGACACTGGTTCCTACATTCTCTCATCTGTCCTGTACTAGTCATCTATCAACTGTCATACCTCCAACTCTGACAGTAAATGACACTAGTTCCTACATTCTCTCATCTGTCCTGGACTAGTCATCTATCAACTGTCATACCTCCAACTCTGACAGTAAATGACACTAGTTCCTACATTCTCTCATCTGTCCTGGACTAGTCATCTATCAGCTGTTACACCTCCAACTCTGACAGTAAATGACACTGGTTTCTACATTCTCTCATCTGTCCTGTACTAGTCATCTATCATCTGTTACACCTCCACCTCTGACAGTAAATGACACTAGTTCCTACATTCTCTCATCTGTCCTGTACTAGTCATCTATCAACTGTCATACCTCCAACTCTGACAGTAAATGACACTAGTTCCTACATTCTCTCATCTGTCCTGGACTAGTCATCTATCAACTGTCATACCTCCAACTCTGACAGTAAATGACAGTGGTTCCTACATTCTCTCATCTGTCCTGGACTAGTCATCTATCAACTGTCATACCTCCAACTCTGACAGTAAATGACACTGGTTCCTACATTCTCTCATCTGTCCTGGACTAGTCATCCATCAGCTGTTACACCTCCAACTCTGACAGTAAATGACACTGGTTCCTACATTCTCTCATCTGTCCTGGACTAGTCAACTGTCAGCTGTTACACCTCCAACTCTGACAGTAAATGACACTGGTTCCTACATTCTCTCATCTGTCCTGTACTAGTCATCTATCAGCTGTTACACCTCCAACTCTGACAGTAAATGACACTAGTTCCTACATTCTCTCATCTGTCCTGGACTAGTCATCTATCAACTGTCATACCTCCAACTCTGACAGTAAATGACACTGGTTCCTACATTCTCTCATCTGTCCTGGACTAGTCATCCATCAGCTGTTACACCTCCAACTCTGACAGTAAATGACACTGGTTCCTACATTCTCTCATCTGTCCTGGACTAGTCATCTATCAGCTGTTACACCTCCAACTCTGACAGTAAATGACACTAGTTCCTACATTCTCTCATCTGTCCTGGACTAGTCATCTATCAGCTGTTACACCTCCAACTCTGACAGTAAATGACACTAGTTCCTACATTCTCTCATCTGTCCTGGACTAGTCATCTATCAACTGTCATACCTCCAACTCTGACAGTAAATGACACTAGTTCTTACATTCTCTCATCTGTCCTGGACTAGTCATCTATCATCTGTTACACCTCCAACTCTGACAGTAAATGACACTAGTTCCTACATTCTCTCATCTGTCCTGTACTAGTCATCTATCAACTGTCATACCTCCAACTCTGACAGTAAATGACACTGGTTCTTCATTCTCTCATCTGTTCTGGACTAGTCATCTATCAACTGTCATACCTCCAACTCTGACAGTAAATGACACTAGTTCCTACATTCTCTCATCTGTCCTGGACTAGTCATCTATCAGCTGTTACACCTCCAACTCTGACAGTAAATGACACTAGTTCCTACATTCTCTCATCTGTCCTGGACTAGTCATCTATCAACTGTCATACCTCCAACTCTGACAGTAAATGACACTAGTTCCTACATTCTCTCATCTGTCCTGGACTAGTCATCTATCATCTGTTACACCTCCAACTCTGACAGTAAATGACACTAGTTCCTACATTCTCTCATCTGTCCTGTACTAGTCATCTTTCAACTGTCATACCTCCAACTCTGACAGTAAATGACACTGGTTCCTACATTCTCTCATCTGTCCTGGACTAGTCATCTATCAACTGTCATACCTCCAACTCTGACAGTAAATGACACTGGTTCCTACATTCTCTCATCTGTCCTGGACTAGTCATCTATCAACTGTCATACCTCCAACTCTGACAGTAAATGACACTAGTTCCTACATTCTCTCATCTGTCCTGTACTAGTCATCTATCAGCTGTTACACCTCCAACTCTGACAGTACATGACACTAGTTCCTACATTCTCTCATCTGTCCTGGACTAGTCATCTATCAACTGTCATACCTCCAACTCTGACAGTAAATGACACTAGTTCCTACATTCTCTCATCTGTCCTGGACTAGTCATCTATCATCTGTTACACATCCAACTCTGACAGTAAATGACACTAGTTCCTACATTCTCTCATCTGTCCTGTACTAGTCATCTATCAGCTGTTACACCTCCAACTCTGACAGTAAATGACACTGGTTTCTATATTCTCTCACCTGTCCTGTACTAGTCATCTATCAGCTGTTACACCTCCAACTCTGACAGTAAATGACACTAGTTCCTACATTCTCTCATCTGTCCTGGACTAGTCATCTATCAGCTGTTACACCTCCAACTCTGACAGTAAATGACACTAGTTCCTACATTCTCTCATCTGTCCTGGACTAGTCATCTATCAGCTGTTACACCTCCAACTCTGACAGTAAATGACACTAGTTCCTACATTCTCTCATCTGTCCTGTACTAGTCATCTATCATCTGTTACACCTCCAACTCTGACAGTAAATGACACTAGTTCCTACATTCTCTCATCTGTCCTGGACTAGTCATCTATCAACTGTCATACCTCCAACTCTGACAGTAAATGACACTAGTTCCTACATTCTCTCATCTGTCCTGGACTAGTCATCTATCAACTGTCATACCTCCAACTCTGACAGTAAATGACACTAGTTCCTACATTCTCTCATCTGTCCTGGACTAGTCATCTATCATCTGTTACACCTCCAACTTTGACAGTAAATGACACTAGTTCCTACATTCTCTCATCTGTCCTGGACAAGTCATCTATCAGCTGTTACACCTCCAACTCTGACAGTAAATGACACTGGTTCCTACATTCTCTCATCTGTCCTGTACTAGTCATCTATCAACTGTCATACCTCCAACTCTGACAGTAAATGACACTAGTTCCTACATTCTCTCATCTGTCCTGGACTAGTCATCTATCAACTGTCATACCTCCAACTCTGACAGTAAATGACACTAGTTCCTACATTCTCTCATCTGTCCTGGACTAGTCATCTATCAGCTGTTACACCTCCAACTCTGACAGTAAATGACACTGGTTTCTACATTCTCTCATCTGTCCTGTACTAGTCATCTATCATCTGTTACACCTCCAACTCTGACAGTAAATGACACTAGTTCCTACATTCTCTCATCTGTCCTGTACTAGTCATCTATCAACTGTCATACCTCCAACTCTGACAGTAAATGACACTAGTTCCTACATTCTCTCATCTGTCCTGGACTAGTCATCTATCAACTGTCATACCTCCAACTCTGACAGTAAATGACAGTGGTTCCTACATTCTCTCATCTGTCCTGGACTAGTCATCTATCAACTGTCATACCTCCAACTCTGACAGTAAATGACACTGGTTCCTACATTCTCTCATCTGTTCTGGACTAGTCATCCATCAGCTGTTACACCTCCAACTCTGACAGTAAATGACACTGGTTCCTACATTCTCTCATCTGTCCTGGACTAGTCATCTATCAGCTGTTACACCTCCAACTCTGACAGTAAATGACACTGGTTCCTACATTCTCTCATCTGTCCTGTACTAGTCATCTATCAGCTGTTACACCTCCAACTCTGACAGTAAATGACACTAGTTCCTACATTCTCTCATCTGTCCTGGACAAGTCATCTATCAACTGTCATACCTCCAACTCTGACAGTAAATGACACTGGTTCCTACATTCTCTCATCTGTCCTGGACTAGTCATCTATCAGCTGTTACACCTCCAACTCTGACAGTAAATGACACTAGTTCCTACATTCTCTCATCTGTCCTGGACTAGTCATCTATCAGCTGTTACACCTCCAACTCTGACAGTAAATGACACTAGTTCCTACATTCTCTCATCTGTCCTGGACTAGTCATCTATCAACTGTCATACCTCCAACTCTGACAGTAAATGACACTAGTTCTTACATTCTCTCATCTGTCCTGGACTAGTCATCTATCATCTGTTACACCTCCAACTCTGACAGTAAATGACACTAGTTCCTACATTCTCTCATCTGTCCTGTACTAGTCATCTATCAACTGTCATACCTCCAACTCTGACAGTAAATGACACTGGTTCTTCATTCTCTCATCTGTTCTGGACTAGTCATCTATCAACTGTCATACCTCCAACTCTGACAGTAAATGACACTAGTTCCTACATTCTCTCATCTGTCCTGGACTAGTCATCTATCAGCTGTTACACCTCCAACTCTGACAGTAAATGACACTAGTTCCTACATTCTCTCATCTGTCCTGGACTAGTCATCTATCAACTGTCATACCTCCAACTCTGACAGTAAATGACACTAGTTCCTACATTCTCTCATCTGTCCTGGACTAGTCATCTATCATCTGTTACACCTCCAACTCTGACAGTAAATGACACTAGTTCCTACATTCTCTCATCTGTCCTGTACTAGTCATCTTTTAACTGTCATACCTCCAACTCTGACAGTAAATGACACTGGTTCCTACATTCTCTCATCTGTCCTGGACTAGTCATCTATCAACTGTCATACCTCCAACTCTGACAGTAAATGACACTGGTTCCTACATTCTCTCATCTGTCCTGGACTAGTCATCTATCAACTGTCATACCTCCAACTCTGACAGTAAATGACACTAGTTCCTACATTCTCTCATCTGTCCTGTACTAGTCATCTATCAGCTGTTACACCTCCAACTCTGACAGTACATGACACTAGTTCCTACATTCTCTCATCTGTCCTGGACTAGTCATCTATCAGCTGTTACACCTCCAACTCTGACAGTAAATGACACTAGTTCCTACATTCTCTCATCTGTCCTGGACTAGTCATCTATCATCTGTCATACCTCCAACTCTGACAGTAAATGACACTAGTTCCTACATTCTCTCATCTGTCCTGGACTAGTCATCTATCAACTGTCATACCTCCAACTCTGACAGTAAATGACACTAGTTCCTACATTCTCTCATCTGTCCTGGACTAGTCATCTATCATCTGTTACACCTCCAACTCTGACAGTAAATGACACTAGTTCCTACATTCTCTCATCTGTCCTGTACTAGTCATCTATCAGCTGTTACACCTCCAACTCTGACAGTAAATGACACTGGTTTCTATATTCTCTCACCTGTCCTGTACTAGTCATCTATCAGCTGTTACACCTCCAACTCTGACAGTAAATGACACTAGTTCCTACATTCTCTCATCTGTCCTGGACTAGTCATCTATCAGCTGTTACACCTCCAACTCTGACAGTAAATGACACTAGTTCCTACATTCTCTCATCTGTCCTGGACTAGTCATCTATCAGCTGTTACACCTCCAACTCTGACAGTAAATGACACTAGTTCCTACATTCTCTCATCTGTCCTGTACTAGTCATCTATCAGCTGTTACACCTCCAACTCTGACAGTAAATGACACTAGTTCCTACATTCTCTCATCTGTCCTGGACTAGTCATCTATCAACTGTCATACCTCCAACTCTGACAGTAAATGACACTAGTTCCTACATTCTCTCATCTGTCCTGGACTAGTCATCTATCAACTGTCATACCTCCAACTCTGACAGTAAATGACACTAGTTCCTACATTCTCTCATCTGTCCTGGACTAGTCATCTATCATCTGTTACACCTCCAACTCTGACAGTAAATGACACTAGTTCCTACATTCTCTCATCTGTCCTGGACTAGTCATCTATCAGCTGTCATACCTCCAACTCTGACAGTAAATGACACTAGTTCCTACATTCTCTCATCTGTCCTGGACTAGTCATCTATCATCTGTTACACCTCCAACTCTGACAGTAAATGACACTAGTTCCTACATTCTCTCATCTGTCCTGGACTAGTCATCTATCAGCTGTTACACCTCCAACTCTGACAGTACATGACACTAGTTCCTACATTCTCTCATCTGTCCTGGACTAGTCATCTATCAGCTGTTACACCTCCAACTCTGACAGTAAATGACACTAGTTCCTACATTCTCTCATCTGTCCTGGACTAGTCATCTATCATCTGTCATACCTCCAACTCTGACAGTAAATGACACTAGTTCCTACATTCTCTCATCTGTCCTGGACTAGTCATCTATCAACTGTCATACCTCCAACTCTGACAGTAAATGACACTAGTTCCTACATTCTCTCATCTGTCCTGGACTAGTCATCTATCATCTGTTACACCTCCAACTCTGACAGTAAATGACACTAGTTCCTACATTCTCTCATCTGTCCTGTACTAGTCATCTATCAGCTGTTACACCTCCAACTCTGACAGTAAATGACACTGGTTTCTATATTCTCTCACCTGTCCTGTACTAGTCATCTATCAGCTGTTACACCTCCAACTCTGACAGTAAATGACACTAGTTCCTACATTCTCTCATCTGTCCTGGACTAGTCATCTATCAGCTGTTACACCTCCAACTCTGACAGTAAATGACACTAGTTCCTACATTCTCTCATCTGTCCTGGACTAGTCATCTATCAGCTGTTACACCTCCAACTCTGACAGTAAATGACACTAGTTCCTACATTCTCTCATCTGTCCTGTACTAGTCATCTATCAGCTGTTACACCTCCAACTCTGACAGTAAATGACACTAGTTCCTACATTCTCTCATCTGTCCTGGACTAGTCATCTATCAACTGTCATACCTCCAACTCTGACAGTAAATGACACTAGTTCCTACATTCTCTCATCTGTCCTGGACTAGTCATCTATCAACTGTCATACCTCCAACTCTGACAGTAAATGACACTAGTTCCTACATTCTCTCATCTGTCCTGGACTAGTCATCTATCATCTGTTACACCTCCAACTCTGACAGTAAATGACACTAGTTCCTACATTCTCTCATCTGTCCTGGACTAGTCATCTATCAGCTGTTACACCTCCAACTCTGACAGTAAATGACACTGGTTCCTACATTCTCTCATCTGTCCTGTACTAGTCATCTATCAACTGTCATACCTCCAACTCTGACAGTAAATGACACTAGTTCCTACATTCTCTCATCTGTCCTGGACTAGTCATCTATCAACTGTCATACCTCCAACTCTGACAGTAAATGACACTAGTTCCTACATTCTCTCATCTGTCCTGAACTATTCATCTATCAACTGTCATACCTCCAACTCTGACAATAAATGACACTAGTTCCTACATTCTCTCATCTGTCCTGGACTAGTCATCTATCAACTGTCATACCTCCAACTCTGACAGTAAATGACACTAGTTCCTACATTCTCTCATCTGTCCTGGACTAGTCATCTATCATCTGTTACACCTCCAACTCTGACAGTAAATGACACTAGTTCCTACATTCTCTCATCTGTCCTGGACTAGTCATCTATCATCTGTTACACCTCCAACTCTGACAGTAAATGACACTAGTTCCTACATTCTCTCATCTGTCCTGGACTAGTCATCTATCAACTGTCATACCTCCAACTCTGACAGTAAATGACACTAGTTCCTACATTCTCTCATCTGTCCTGGACTAGTCATCTATCAGCTGTTACACCTCCAACTCTGACAGTAAATGACACTGGTTCCTACATTCTCTCATCTGTCCTGTACTAGTCATCTATCAACTGTCATACCTCCAACTCTGACAGTAAATGACACTGGTTCCTACATTCTCTCATCTGTCCTGGACTAGTCATCTATCAACTGTCATACCTCCAACTGTACCAGTAAATGACACTGGTTCCTACATTCACTGCCCAAACTTACGATGACATGTTAAACATCTCTCGTGTTACTGCCGCTGTCTGTCCACTCTTGCTCCAATGTATTTGTGTGGCAGAGACAATTTCCTCAATCATAGTCACTCATTCATTCGTCCATTCTCTGTTTATTTATTGTTTTTATTTTCTCGTTGGCTCGCTTTGAACTCAAGCGTAGTCCATACCCGTCCTACTACTTCTAATGTACTGGACTAAATGTTGCGTGTGAATTAGCTTTCCCTATTATGCGTGTCTCTCTCCATCAGGCCAACCCACTTTCTGTTTGACTTAAATATGAGTTGAAATTGTTGACATACATTCAGCAGTCCATACATTCACTGACTCATTCACCCATTCTGTACGACTCGTGCCTAAAGAAAGACAAAACACATTTGTCCATTTCCATAGGCTTTATTTCTGAGTACACTATTAGAGGACGCGCTTAGTCACGTGATAGTTGTGATGTTCGACCAGAATATGAGTATCCTAAAGTGGCGTCAGTTATTTAATATAAACTGCAAACATCGTATAGCCAATATTGCATGTGTAGAGTAAACAAAGACAATATGGGACACGTGTAGGGTAAACATAAACATAATTGGACACGTATAGAGTAAACATAAGCACAGTGGGACATGTAGACTAAATACATTAGACTCTAAGATAACAGACAATAGTGCTAACTGCATCCTCTGGCTGAACTGTCAGACAGGACAGTTATCATCTGCTCACTAGTATCTGCGAGTGACCTGCCCAGGGCGGCCACAGATCCTGTCATACGTGTCCGGGAAACCAACGGTCGGGAACCTGTTAGAGATATATTACAACTGTCATCAGTGTGACGGTTCAGGTCTCTACAACTATATCTGTTTCCGTCTCACAAACCGGCCTGTCAGTTAATTGCCGTCTATTTCTTTATGACTCATTTTATATTATTTACGTGTCCACAGCTTTACCACAGATCAACTCATTTTATTCATAATTTAGTTAGTTCCACATCCTTTACAGGACATCGCAGTCAATCCCATCATTTATTTTGATTGTTTGTGATTTCTCGGTCAGTAGTTTGCCATTGCTTTCTGAACGACTGGCACTCATACAATTGCATGAAAGCCAACTTAAGGAGGCCTATGAGGTAAACACAGCTTAATTGATGCCATTTTCACATTGCTACGTCTGGCACAAATGGGGTCACCCAGCTACAACACACGTGACGGCGGCAGCCATCATGAATGCTGAAGACGACATAGCGATAAACACACATGGGGTGGGGGGGGGTGGGCACGATTGCCGACTTACAAGAGGAGTGGACACATGGCAGTAGTTTGTTGAACATTGTACCTGGATAGTTCATGAAATGGTTAGTGTGTAGTTAATATTGTATAGATTACAAGGCGATTATGTGAACATAACCGCACCACAAGGTGATGTCTTGTAATGGTGAGATGAGGTGATCTACCACAACATAAGAAAACTTATATCGGACACCATTCTATTATTGTGTGGTGTTCCAAGATGGCTGCATTTGTCCAGAGTACAACATACATATATGTGGTTCATGAACACACAATAGTCCACTTCATGAACTAGTCGCAATCACTATAGAAGAAACGCAGGTATATATATATATATATATATATATATATATATATATATATATATATATATATATATATATATATATATATATATATATATATATAATGTGTGTGTATGTGAGTGAGTGAGTGTGTATGTGTGATGAGAGGAGATGAATTGGAGAACATCGTAAAAACTGGAACAATTGAGGGGAAGAGAGGCAGAGTCAGACAAAGAAGAATGGTGCTGGATTGATTTGAGGAATATCATCAGCAAAGTATGTGAGTGTGTGTGAGTGTGTATGTGTGTGTGTGCGCGCGCGCGCGCGTGTGTGTGTGTGATGAGAAGAGATGCATTGGAGAACATCGTAAAAACTGGAAAAATTGAGGGGAAGAGAGGCAGAGACAGACAAAGAAGAATGATGCTGGATCGATTTGAGGAATATCATCAGCAAAGTATGTGAGTATGTGTGTGTGTGTGTGTGTGTGTGTGTGTGTGTGTGTGTGTGTGTTTCTGTGTCTGTGTCTGTGTTTGCGCGTGTGTAATGTAGTGGCCTGTATTCCATTGTAATGACAGCTTTGTGTATCCACTATAAAGAGTTGTGTTGAGTTAAGAACGGACATCACAGCACTCCGGACATTCACACAGTGATTCCAACAGAGCGCCAATACTAATGGTAGCAATAGCAGTCTGGGTATGTATCCGTCTGGCATTTCCCGCGAGTTTTGTTGAACACAATCTTTGGTCAATCCCTACAGCACCATTCTCTCCAAGCTGCGATGATCGACCCGTTCTCTGCACTATACACACGATTCCAAATCGCCCTCACCACATTTGCCTTATCATGCACGAGTACCCACACAAGTGATGCAGACACAGCCAATCTGTCGGCCTGCTCCTTTCCCACCACACCGGCATGTCCTGGGGAAACATCCAACAGATGATCTCTGTTTGTGGCTGTACCCACTGTACGTTGTCCACAAGCCCAAGATGTGCCATCCACACGGAGATGTGCAAGAAGCGATGATGCAGTGTCTTACTCTATCAACAGCATGTGCGTAGTCAATGAAGCACAGATATACAACTTTGCTTACTTTATTCGTATGTCCAGTAAAATGTTGTATCACTGATTTCTACAACTCCACATTGTTCTTCTCCTATTCCGTGAGTCCCTTGTACTGGGACAGGTGTAGATCCTATCAGACTCATGTGGAGGCTTTGCATTATGATCCCTATCCAAATCTGTGTGATGTGATTTATTTTGCCAAGTGATTGATGCTGCTGACACTTTAAGACTCATGATTTCTTCGAGATGGCCACAATCACAGATTTACCCAAGTCAGGAGGCATATGTCCGCTACCGTAGGTTGTGTTCAGCCACCTGGTGACCTGGTGACCTGGTGACCTGGTGACCTGTTGACCTGGTGACCTGTTGACCTGGTCTATTCCATCTTCTTCTGCTGCATTGATCAGTTCAACTGAGATATTGTATGGACGCGGGTACTTGTCCACTCCAATATGCCTGAGACTGTTCTCACCTTCCATCTTCATAATTGGTGATACTTCATTATTATACGCTTATATATATATATATATATATATATATATATATATATATATATATATATATATATATATATATATATATATATATATTGCATATCCTTTACAGGACATCGCTGTCAACTCCAGCATCTTTCAGCTGTATGTTGATTTCTTGGCAAGATTACGCTCAGTAGTTTGCCATTGCATATATATATATATATATATATATATATATATATATATATATATATATATATATATATAGATAGATAGATAGATAGATAGATATAGAGATCCGTATATATAGAGATCCGTATATATAGAGATCCGTATATATAGAGATCCGTCAGTGATGAGAGTGTATCATCGCCACAAGGTCTAGTCTCTCACATTGTATTAGTCCGCTGAATGTTAGATCCATCAATGACGAGAGTGTATCACCACAACAAGGTCTAGTCTCTCACATTGTATTAGTCTGCTGAATGTTTAGGTCCATCAGTGTCGAGTGTGCATCACTGCAACAATTTCTAATCTCTCACATTGTATTAGTCCGCTGGATGTTAGATCCATCAATGACGAGAGCGTATCACCGCCACAAGGTCTAGTCTCTTACATGCTATCGTTCATTATCTGATGCGGGATTTTAAAGTTAGTTTCATTTCTTTTGATTAAGATCATTGTGTCTGTTATCTTCTTCAGATCGCATTTACTTGAGAATCCCAGAGAGCTAGTGTACTGGAGAACACACGCTCTCAAGCAACAACATCTCACCCGTTCTCTACTCAAGAACAAAGTGCGCATCTACTGCGTGTGGCCAACAGATGATCACAGACACGAGCCGGGAAGATGTAAGCAGATGATATAAGGATGCCAGAATAGATTGGCCAGTTCTGAAAAAGCCATCTCTTGGTATTTTAGTCTCGCACCATCTGGCAAATATACCAGGATGTATCTACAAGGTGAAAGAACACATACCTGTCCCCTATCCGGTCGAATATATATGGTGTCTTGGAGTAGCCGAGAAGAGTTGGTGGGAAGATAAGGCTAGCACCGCTACACACGTAGGTATCGCCAAAATTTGGGTTATTCTAAAGTGGAAAACAATCACGTATGTCAATTGGTACACATAAACATACAGTCAAATATGTGAATTTAAATGATTCCATATCACCATTGATTTCAAGAGATTTCTTAAAACATTTCTAATTAAACCACCGAAGTCAGCAGTTAAACATTCACATAATAGCACTAAATATAATAGTTAAACATTCACATAACATTCACAGATGTTAATAGTTGAACGTTCACATAACATTTACTGATGTTAACTGTTAAAAATTCCCACGCATTCACTGATGTTATTTGTTAAACATGCCCATACATTCACAGATGTTAGTAATTAAACATTCCTATACATTCACAGATGTTAGTAGTTAAACATTCCCGTGCATTTACTGATGTTAATTGTTAAACATTCACATAACATTCACTGATGTTAATTGTTAAACATTCCCATACACTCACTGATGTTAATTGTTAAACATTCCCGTGCATTTACTTATGTTAATTGTTAAACACTCCTATACATTTACTGATATTAATTGTTAAACATTCCCATACATTCACTGATGTTAATTGTTAAACATTCCCGTGCATTTACTGATGTTAATTGTTAAACACTCCTATACATTCACTGATGTTAATTGTTAAAGATTCCCATACATCCACTGATGTTAATAGTTAAACATTTACATACATTCACTGATGTTAATTGTTAAACATCCCCATACATTCACTTATGTTAATAGTTGAACATGTCCATACATTCACTGATGTTAATTGTTAAACATTCCCATACATTCACTTATGTTAATAGTTAAACATGTCCATACATTCACTGATATTAATTGTTAAAGATTCCCATACATTCACTTATGTTAATAGTTGAACATGTCCATACATTCACTGATGTTAATTGTTAAACATTCCCATGCATTCACTGATGTTAATAGTTAAACATTCCCATACATTCACTGATGTTAATAGTTGAACATGTCCATACATTCATTGATGTTAATTGTTAAACATTCCCATACATTCACTGATGTTAATTGTTACACATAAACACGTTAAACATAGGTAGTGAATCTAAGTACAGGGCAGTTCGGTGGGGCAATCGTCCCACGGCAGCAGTTGTCAAATCATGCAAATGTCGGCCGAAGTCCAATCTCCATACCAGGGCGGTAGTCGTCCGCAAGCCGCACTCAGCAGCAGAGACCAAGAGGTGGGTCGAGAAACTAAAAGGAAGAAACGGCTTCCTAGTAGAGTGCGTCGCCGTGAACGGGGCACCAAGAAGGAACATGGCAGCGGAGACGAATGGAGGCGGTAGAGGCCGTGACTGGGGAAGCTGGCTCCCCACGACCGCAAGTGCTAAGTTACAAGCACAGGCTGCACAGACTATCCTCACTGAGGCAGGGGAGGCTTGAGAGTGGACATGTTCACAGCTAAGTTACAAGCACAGGCTGCACAGACTATCCTCACTGAGGCAGGGGAGGCTTGAGAGTGGACATGTTCACAGCTAAGGGACAAGCACAAACAGCAAGGACATCGTCTCGCACAGCAGGGGAAAGACGAACGGAGTCATGACCCGGACGGGCCCACTCCTAGAGAATGTTAAGAGGGTAAACGGGCCGAAACACTTGGGGAAGAGGGACCTATTCTTCTGATAAGAAGCCCTCTCCCGCGTTACTCCGCGGCGGAGCTTTTATCACTAAACACCCCCATAACATCACTGATGTTAATAATTAAACATTCCCGTAACATCACTGAATTTAATAGTTAAACATCCCGATAGACTCATTACATTCATACAAGGTAGCGAGGTAGGGGTATCCCCCATCAAAAGAGAAGTAAGGTGCCCCCTTCCCTCCGCCAGCCTACGGGACATCCTTGGGTAAGGTGGAGTACCCATTTAGCCCCCCGATCAGGGTTACGTGAAGCCATGGGTGCAGGTGGTGGATGAAGTTGAAGAGCAGCCGGCAGATAGTTGTAGGTTATGGTCTCCAGCTTTACGACGGTAGGCAAAGGATCTCTTTTTTGGGGAGACAATGGCTACGGTCATTTACCAGTTTGGTCACTGCTAAGAAGGAAAGCATTGGCAATCCACCTTCTTTACAGATGGCAAGAAAATTATGTTGTGCTATATCATCAAAAATCAGGGAAACGGCGTAAATAGGTGCTCCATAGGAGCAGCCTCATCTGATATGGATAGTCATGTGCACCAGGTGAATCCAGACCGCCAGCAGCCTACTGACTGCAAACTATTATTATAATTGAAAGTAGGAACTTGGAATGTTAAAACAATGAGTGCAGATGGAAAATTGGATAACATCAAACAAGAATTGGGTGTAGAAACTATTAATATATTAGGATTGTGTGAAATGAGATTGACAGGGACAGGGATTAAGACAGGGGAGGATTTTAAGATTATATATTCTGGAGGAGAGGAAAGACAAAGAGGTGTAGCAATTATCTTAGATCTGAAAACATCAAAATCTGTTAAAGGATATTGGGCCGTGTCAGGCAGGGTTATACTGGTAAAATTAACAGGCAGGCCTTTTAACATAAACACCATTCAAATATATGCCCCAACGAGATAAATCAGTGAAAATAGTGTAGAGGAATTTTATAATGACACGGAGAGTGCTCTGAACAAATGTAAAAATTCAGAAAGAAACATCCCAATGCGTGACTTCAATGCGAAAGTTGGGAATCAAGGTGATGGATGCACAGGATTAGTTAGGGAGGTAACTTGCTCTCTTATTAAAATATATCCGGGCATTAACAATTAGGCAGTTCCCGTTAATTTTTTTTTTTTTTGCACAAAGACAGATTTTATTGTAGATCTATGGGTTTAAAGTATTTCTGCTTCAGTAGTATCCATCTATCCTCTTTATGTAATATATAACTCTGTTGTACGCACCGAGATGCAACAAAGTATGTCAGGCAATAAATCGTGCCACGTGTTGACTGTGACTTGCTGTGTGTAAAACTTCTGCCCTAATTCATCCCTACAACATGGAGGTACCTACCCTTTCAATACAGTTTGTACTGTCCGGCAAAGTGCCGACATAGACTGCCCTAGATCATCTCTACAACATGGAGGTACCTACCC
Organism: Cepaea hortensis; assembly: GCA_963921405.1. NCBI lineage: Eukaryota > Metazoa > Mollusca > Gastropoda > Stylommatophora > Helicidae > Cepaea > Cepaea hortensis. The sequence goes on from OY992884.1 coordinate 10,382,832, forward strand.
TTCCAATACAGTTTGTACTGTCCGGCAAAGTGCCGACATAGACTGCCCTAGCTAATCTCTTATAGATGCCGGTACAGTTTTCGTCTCTACGGAGATCCTCCTTCTTTAAGTAGTACAGCGTCGAGACATTGAACTCTCCAGGTCTGTGGAGAGACATCAAGAGACCTGTCACAACATTCATAAAGACCCAAGTTACACAAAGGTCTCTCACTCAACAATTGACATTCATCTCTCACTCAACAGTTGACACTACACCTCGCACTCAAAGCTGGAACGAAAACTCTCGCTCAGCAGTTGGCACCACATCTCTTACTTAACATTTGACATACACCTTTCTCAGTCTACATACATATATTTTTAATGAAACCATTTAAACAGACATATTAAAGATGTTCGTGAAACAATTTAAACAGTCAAATGAAACCATGTAAAACATACGCGAGATGTTCGTCAGACACTTCACACACGCACACTTACCACCTAGGTGAAACAGTTTAACCCTAGAACTACCAGAATATTTTAGTAACACTGGTTACCAACTGGGTCTATATAGACCCCACCACCTAATATAGTTATAACTAGACCGTTTTAATACATGTTTAAAATATATTTTTATTTATTAATCATTACGAAGTGTTTATATAAATGAATGCTTAAATACCTTACTTACACACATGAACCTAGCATAGAAACTTGAAAGTTATAAGGTGCATCGGTCACAAACAATGTTCTTGTGTTGGCCACAAAGTTATTGCAAGTACCACACACATCTCTACATTTTCTGTCAATCCCCCTAGGGCAAACGTGACAGCGACCTCGTTTTCTAGATCCACAAGGATTCTCTGCTAGTTTAGGTGGAAGGTTCCCAGACTGACATGCCTGGCCCATTTCGATGAGTCCTTCCGCAAGCTGAATCAATTACAGTCGGCGTTTATGTGACTTGTGATATTCCATTCAGGATTGAGGTGTATCCACAGAACTAATGCATTCATGGAACATCCAAGCATTCACATCTAACATGTTGTAGAAAATGACTACCGGCCAACTGCTTGTCTTGCGTTTGAATGAATAACAGCGCAACATTTGATCGGTTGTGTCAACTCCACCCTTCGTATAATTGTAGTCAAGGATCATAAGTGTTTTTTTTTTTTTTAAATTAGAATTCGATCCCCATCTGGTTGATCATGCATTGTACTAAGAAGTACAACCACTTTACCTTTCTTTGGACAATAGGAAGACAGTGCTGCACCGTCAATGAAAGCAAACTTTGAGGAAAATCGAACACGATCTCTTCGTGAAATTAGCACATTTGGAAGTTAAGCTCCATTTTTCCTTAATGTTCCTAAAACTGTAAGTCCTTACCCCCCCCCCCCTCCCCCCACATCCCTTTCAATATTTGTCCCAAAATTTCAATCTTGTTAAAAAAAATTGTCGCAAGTAATATTCCTTCCATTATTTGCCAAGCCTAGTCCAGTACCTAGTGCAGTACAAAACATTTTTTGTATGTGCTTGCTCAGATTCTCAGTCGGTGTCAAATTGCATACTGAAAACATATGAAGTATCACTGTCACAACAGTGTCACATTGCATACTGAAAACATATGAAGTATCACTGTCACAACAGTGTCACATTGCATACTGAAAACATATGAAGTATCACTGTCACAACAGTGTCACATTGCATACTGAAAACATATGAAGTATCACTGTCACAACAGTGTCACATTGCATACTGAAAACATATGAAGTATCACTGTCACAACAGTGTCACATTGCATACTGAAAACATATGAAGTATCACTGTCACAACAGTGTCAAATTGCATACTGAAAACATATGAAGTATCACTGCCACAACAGTGTAACATTGCATACTGAAAACATATGAAGTATCACTGTCACAACAGCCATCCATCCATCCATCCATCATGTGCCATGCCGGTAAGCGTGGGCGGTCATGTTCTGCCATCTCACCCGATCACCAGAGTCGTGGATCAGCTCCGTGTTTCTGTCTCGACTATGCCACAAGGCCAAGCCATCCAGGTACTTGCTTCTAGGTCTTCCCCTTGGTCTGTTCCCCTCGATCTTACCAGTTGTCACCAAATTCTCCAATCCATTTCTTCTCATAACATGTCCAAAAAATTTTGACTGTCTACGTCTAATTTCTCTAATCAATTTACGATCTTCATTTGTTTCTTGAAGGACTTGTTCATTGGTCTTTCTGGCTGTCCATGGTATTCTTTGCATTTTCCTCAGAAACCACATCTCTACAGCCATCAGATGTTTTTCAGCCTGACTGCTCATTGTCCACGCTTCACATCCATACAAAAGTACAGGCTCAATGTAGCATCTCAACACTCTCTTTCTCGTTTCAATTGACATCTTTTTATTGGTCAATATGTTTTTCATCTTGCTAAAGGCTACTTTTGCCATGGCGATTCTTGTTCTAATCTCTTCAAGGCATCTCCCATCAGATGTTATTACTGTTCCGAGATAATTGTACCTGCTCACTTGTTGAAGAATATTCCCATTTACTTGTATATTACATTGTGGTATTTCGTCCTTCCTAGTGACGACCATAATCTGTGTCTTTTTACAATTTAATTCTAACCCTAGTTGTTCACTGTGTGTCACAATCGCATCTACTAAATTTTGCAGGTCCTGTTCATTGTCTGCAATCAAGACTGTATCATCTGCATATCTAATGTTATTGATGCATCGTCCCCCAATGTTGATTCCTTCCATATCTTCAATATTTCTGAAAATACTTTCACTGTACAGGGAAAACAGATCTGGAGACATTACACATCCCTGTCTCACACCCCTTTTAATAGGCTGATATTGGCTTACTTCATTATCAACTCTTATGGCAGCTTGTTGTTTCCAATATATGTTTTTTACAAGTCTAAGATCTTTTCCATCAATTTGTAGATCTTCAAGCATCCTTATCATGTTGACATGTCTCACTTTATCAAAAGCCTTTGTGTAGTCAATAAAGCAAAGGTGTAGATCTTTGTTTACTTCTATAGAACGTTCGATTATGTTTCTCAGTATATACACAGCATTTACTGTACCCTTGCCTTCCACAAACCCACATTGTTCTTCTCCTATTTCAGGTTGTATTTTCCTCCTAACTCTTTGCATGATAATTCTTAGCAAAATCTTCGTGATGTGACTCATTATACTAATTGTTCGATGTTGATCACATTCCAAGGCTCCTGATTTCTTTGGGATTGCAATAAATACAGAATTACATAACTCCTGAGGTATATTTCCAGTATCATATATTGTATTAAGCAGACTGGTAACTTGATCTATTCCATATTCTTCTAAAGCATTAATCATTTCTGTTGTGACGCTGTCTGAACCGGGGGTCTTGCCAGATTTCATAACACAACAGCACCAAATTTTAATGCCATATTTGCCAGGTTTTGAGGGAACGTATTGCTTGAAAGGACATTTTCCTCTAAACGTAACTATCTGCTCATCAATTGTTACATTGCACGACTGATCATAGCAGTCCTGTAGATGTTTCGCCGAATTGTTGAATACTTGCTTTATTGGCTCAGATTTATCATTTCTTTCATGTTGTCGTCTCTGTTGAACATTATAAAATCATAGACATCTGGAACATGCATTAAATCTATTTCATTGCATTGCCTTTGAAAATATTGCACTTCCGTGTTATTTGCTCCAAAGTTGAGAAATAGATTCATGTTTTTATTTATACACACCAGCCAAAATCAAAACTCCAAAACAAAAAGTAATGAAATAATGCTTTTCAATGATCTCCAACGTTTTCTTTCCATTTGTCCTGAACCACACTAAATCCTACTTGGTTTGTCCACTTCAGTATGTCATCTGTCCCACTTTTTGTCATAAATAATTGAAAAGTAGAGATTATTGAATCAATGTTTGTTTTTGCATGTCGAGTTGGGACATGATTTTCGATTAAAACATTTTCAGAAGCTCTTCTGCAAGCTACTGTCTTTCTTGCACCGGAATACAAAGTAATATCATAATTGTTTGAAAGGTGCATCAGTCCTTGGTCTTTAGTCGAGTCTGTGCTTGCCTGTGTACTTGAATAATCATTATCACTTTCACTGTCACTTTGACAACTATTTTCTACAATGGATAGATGTTCTTTACTTGATTCACTTGAAACCTACTTGGCGTAATAAATTCATCACTGCTGCTCTCATTTTCTGAATATTTCTCACTGTTGTCAATAATAATTGAAACAACAGCACTTGTACATCCATAGAAAGATCTTACATCCATGATTCCATCATTAAGTTTGTGTCAAATGCATGCAGCGAAATGTCACATGGAAAGTAAAGTACCTTCAGTTTTGACAACATGATGCAATCTGCTGTTTTCTTTTATGAATAAATTTTGCCTTCCTGCTGAAATAACCGTGTTATGAAGTAATGAAATTTAATACCAATTAATACTGAGAATATGCTTATTTTTGATAGAAAATACATTGGGGTCCAGTCGGTCCCCACTAGTAACAAGTGTAAACATGTATGATTGTACATGTAATTTGTATGCGATTTTTAAAATATCTTAGCATGTTTTGGGGGAATATATTGCTAACAATATCATACAATATTAAACATATTAAAGCAACTTTACGAAAAGTCTTCATGGTAGTTCTAGGGTTAAAATACATATGACTTAGATGAGAGAGTTTAAAACACATACTTACGACGTAGGTGAAACAGTTAAAAGCACATGCTTAAAGATGTTAATGAGCATATAACTCACACTTAGCAATGTGGTTAAATAATTTAAATCATATTTTTAGGATTCAAGTCAGTCAGTTCTAAATACATATTCAAGATGTCATTGAACCAGAAGATCATCATCATGTGAGTTTCCGACTGGCTTGGGCGATCATGCTTCTCCACAAATTTAGATCTCCGACGGCGCATGTTTGTATGTTGATTCCCTTCCATGCCAGTACACACAATTGTCCAGAAATAGTATCTCGCTGTCTCAATCTATCTCTCTTTCCACAAATCTCTCCGGTTGTCACAACATGTTCCAGTTTTTGCCTTCTCATAACGTGGCCAATAAATGATGATTGCTTCTTTCTGATGATTGTGATCAGTTGTCTTTGCGATTTAGCTTCCATCCAAAGATCCAGATTGCACATTCTGGCTGTCCAATAAATTTTCAGCATTTTTTTTCTATAAAACCCCATCTCCAAGGCTTTTATGGATTTTTTTTTTCGTCTGTTTACTAATTGTCCAGGAAACGCAGTCGCATATTAATGGTAGTTCTATGTAACGTGCAAGAATTATTATTGTAACTTTCATGGGCAATTGCGTATTGCATAAACTGTTCTTCGTTTGATAGAGTGCAGTTTTTGTGTGTCCTATTTTGTTCTTTATCTCTGTAATGCATCTTCCGTCTGATGCTATCCATTTGCCTAATTATCGGAATGTCTGCACTTGCTACAACAACATAAAATCACTCACTTGTATACACTCGGGTCGGTGAAGCTGTAGAGCTGGACTTCGATGGCGGGACCGGGTCGCTCGTACACTGCACCCAGACGCATGTTCTGTATTTTGCCCCCGACCACACGCTCGGTATAATACACGGGCGCCTGGTGATGACAGAAATAAAAACAGTAACCTATAGTTTTGTGAAGGTTGTTGTTGTTTCTCCCACTTATACCGTTAGGCGTCGTGCGGAGAGTTAATTGAAGTTCCAGCGCAGTGACTAGCACCTTTCCTCCAATTTTCTCCATAAATCTTGAGCAGAATTTTTAGGATCAAGTAAATTCCCTACCCGTTTGCTAGACCAGACATAGATTCCTTGCCTAGTTTAGTTTAGTCGTTGGATCAACATCACGGAACACGGTTTAACTCATAAGTGCTCCGTTTTCCTCCTAACTCAAACCTGAGTCTGGAGAAACTCAGCTCAATGCACGAACTCCGTTGCATCGGCGAGGATCCTGAAATATTTTGGGTAGATTTTTAACTCGAAATTTTGCCCGGGCAGCGCCGTTAGGCTACTCTTTTTCGATTTCCAACTGCCAATGGATTTGTTACGTGCGCAACAATACACACGGGCGTCCGATCTCACTACCCAGAGACAACAATACACACGGGCGTCCGATCTCACTACCCAGAGACCAGGGGAAATTTTATTACTGTAAGTCCAGGTGGATTTTTTAAATAATTCCCGGTCCTCACCGGGGCCTTAACCCGGGACCTCCAGCACTCGAGGCGGACACCATACCTCGAGACCACTCAGCCCCCGGTAACTCAGGTAAGGTTCCTTACCTACTTAACTCATGTATAAACTTGTGCATTTACTCGAATCTCTGTAACGCTGTGTATGTACCCAAAACAGTCTCATTTATTATCATTTAATGAAACCGTAAACCTATATAATATCTACCCATAAAGACAGACAGATCACAGTCACACAGAGAGATAGATAGACGGACAGACAAGTGTGAGCTCGCCTAAGCACGCAGAACCATAAACTGTACCCACGTCTCACAGGCTAACAGACAGATAAGTAAACTTGCAGACATGAAGAGCTAGCATATTTAAAGACTAACAGACAGGTTCGTAAGCTAGCAGACATTGTGAGCTAGCACACTGACAGACTACCAGACAGGTACTTAAACTAGCAGACATGGAGAGCTAGCACACTGACAGACTAACAGACAGGTTCGTAAGCTAGCAGACATTGTGAGCTAGCACACTGACAGACTACCAGACAGGTACTTAAACTAGCAGACATGGAGAGCTAGCACACTGACAGACTAACAGACAGGTACGTAAACTAGCAGACATTGTGAGCTAGCACACTGACAGACTAACAGACAGGTACTTAAACTAGCAGACATGGAGAGCTGGCATACTGTGAAACAGACAGGTAACGTAAAATAGCAGACATAGAGAGCTGACAGGCTGACAGACAGGTACGTAAACTAGCAGACATTGTGAGCTAGCATACTGACAGACGTGTACACATGCACAGACGTGCACACACACACACACACACACACACACAAAGGCACACTCACACACACACACACGTTAACTGACGAACCAAACACTCAGTCCTGGGAATAATGATACGAACATGCTCAGACTGACAGACGTACACGGATGCTCTTCTTCAGGTTTGATGACAGGATGACAGACAAACAGGGTGACAGACAGACAGGGTGACAGCCAGACAGGATGACAGCCAGACAGGGTGACAGACAGACAGGGTGCCAGACAGGGTGACAGACAGACAGGGTGACAGCGAGACAGGTGACAGCCAGACAGGGTGACAGACAGACAGACAGACAGACCGTGTGGCAGACAGACAGACCGTGTGGCAGACAGACAGACAGTGTGGCAGACAGACTGCTGGTCATAAAAAAGCGCAAACACAGACATGTATAAATATAGTCCCATATGTACAGACTATCATAACTTACACTCTGTCGGAGCCATAATGTGAGTTGTAGACAGACAGACAGACAGACAGACTGGCTGACATGCAAACATGCATACATGCATGAATGCAGTCACATATATACAGGCTTATGCGATATACAATATGTAGGGCGAACATGAGAGTTACAGGCAACCAAACAGGCCTAGCGATGTACAGACGGATAGACACAGCGATGCACACAGAGAGACATGTAGACTAATAGACAGACAGACGAAAGCATGGACGGAGTACAGACAAAAGAAAATAGAGATATATAGACAGACGAATGACAGACTCACAAACAGACATACATGCGCACAGAAACATACATGAGCACAGTTCCACAGGTGCATGTGTATATGAAGAATTACATGGGTGGGGGTGTGTGTGTGGGTGGGGATATTACTGTCAGAGCAAGTACTAGAATAGGCTACATGCACTCAGACATACAGATATACACACAGACATAAAGGAAGAAAGCAGACACAGAGAACATGTAGACATACAGACACGCATAGAAAAAGACACAAAGTAATGCAACATTACAGAACAGAATTATGAACAATACACGGACGTTACGATGACTAGCCTTCATCAGCACACAAATACATACACGAAACACGACATATAATAACGGAGAAGACCCTCCAGTGACTAAATTACGGCATAAGAACGGGATGGGAAGAATTCAAAGATGTATAAAATAAGAGTAATGAAGAGAAAATGAAAATTTGAAAACAATCATTTGCTACATAACTCAGAATCCCCAGGCTGTGATACTAACATGAATGGGACATTGCTACTCTTATATAGACAGCGTGGGAGTCTTTGGGTCATGGGGACCGGGGTTTGGGGTGGTAGCGGTTCAGTGAAGATCCCATTTAAATGAGTGGAAGTGGTACATGAAAGAAGGGGGAAGGAAGGTAAGGCGGGTAACTGAAAGCCATGGAGATGTGACGGTGGTCCGAGAGTGAAAAGGGAGAGTGTGAGTGATAGTGAGAGAGTGAGAGAGAGAGAGAGAGAGAGAGAGAGAGAGAGAGAGAGTGTGTGTGTGTGTGTGTGTGTCTAGCTGTGTGCGTGTGTGTGTGAGTGAGAGAGGATAAAAGATAGTGAGTGAGTGAGTGAGAGAGTGGGTAAGTACAACAGAGTGACTGTTATAAAGGAAATATAAGGAGGTCCGGCATAGAGAATCAAGGATGTGGATGCATGGGCTGTCTCTGGTTCTTTCCTATACAGTGGAGAAACCCAAGGAAGCACTGCTCGAAGACGCACAACGTCTTTGTGGCAGAAATACGTCACTGTAGCACCAAAAAGGCATTTGATTTGGTCAGTCGTGAGGGTCTGTTCAAGGCACTAAAGAAGATTGGCTGCCCACTAACTCTTCTGTCCATTGTGGAATCGTTCCACACAGGCATGAAGGGTATAATCAAGTTTGATGGTGCAACTTCTGAAGAGTTTGAAA
>OY992884.1:10396749-10669249 GCA_963921405.1 Cepaea hortensis
TCGTTCAATATGTCACAATATAATAACTTGGTTAGTTCAATATGTCACAATATAATAACTTGGTTCGTTCAATATGTCACAATATAATAACTTGGTTCGTTCAATATGTCACAATATAACAATTTGGTTCGTTCAATATGTCACAATATAATAACTTGGTTCGTTCAATATGTCACAATATAACAACTTGGTTCGTTCAATATGTCACAATATAATTACGTGATACGGAGAGGATGCAAGGTGATCCACCAGTTACACTTGTGTCTACTCTGGAGTGGAACAGCAAGAAATGGCAAGACACGGTGTAGGAATAGTCATTGAACCACAGCTAGCAAGAAGAATACTAGAAATAAAATACTTATTAGAAAGAATATTACCAGTGAGAACATGAGAACAGACTATTACAACATACGTACAAATATACGTACCATGTAATAAAACAAAAATGAGCAATAATGCGAGTTCTACGAAGATATCCATGACGTGCTAACTAAAATAGAGAAGCAGGAAAAATCATAGTTATGCGAGACTTCAATGCAAGACTAGGACATAACAGATCGGGCATAGAAAAACATCTGGGAGCATTTGGAGACCAACATAATGAAAGAATTGATAACGGAAGTAGACAGATAGAACTATGCAGCCTACACGACCTCTATATAACAAAGACATTCTATAAACACACATACTCACAAATATACACCTGGTGAAAATGGAATGATCTAGATACCAAAAGCCAAATTGATTTAATATTAAAAAGAAATATTAGAAAGAGAAATATTAGATGCAAGGGCAGTGCCCAACTTAAGTATAAACACAGACCACAAAGCAGTTATTGTCACAATAAGAACCATCAGAAGAAGACAGCAAAGAACATGAAAATATATGCCATGCAAATCAGTAAACTTATAAAACCTCAAAGACGAGGCAGTGAGGAAATATTATGATAAAGAACTAACTGAAATCTTTGTAAACGTACCAATGGAAAGAAAAACAGGGGAAGAAGAACGGGAGATGTTCAAATCAAGCATTTTAAATATTACACGTGGAGCCACGGAAAAAAAAACACAAAATACGGATACAGAAAATAACAAGTTGGTGAAACGCAGAGGTAAATAAAGCTGTAAAAGACAAACATGAAAAATAAAACAAGTCGACGAAGAGCAAACATGAACGTGATTACATAGAATATAGAATAGCGAGAAAACATGTGAATAGATAAAGAGAAACAAAAAGACTGGGAGGAATATCGAGAAATCCTAAATAAAAACTACAAGGAGGCATCTAGAAACTTCTACAGGAAGGTCTGTGCAATGAGAACCAGAGGAGAACACTTTGACCCAACTGAAATAATTAACAGCGATAATGGAGAACCAATAGGTTCACAGATGACATTTTTGCTCTTAGACAACTTATTGAAAAACCAATCGAATTTAATGAAACACTCTACTTAGCCTTTGTTGTTGAGTTGAGATGAGTTAAGAATTGACATCACTGCAATGAAGACGTTCCCATGTCTGCTCCGTCTTCTCGTTCAACAGCCAGCGAAGAATCATACTACTAATCGTTCTCACCGCTATCTGATTTAAAGTTCTCCTGGTCTGCCCTCTCAGTTTTGAGATTCTTCCAGAAATCTTGATAATGCCCCGCAATCTCATCATTCTACATACGAGTACTCAATCTGTTGCCCCGCATTCTCCACCTGGTCCCACAAGCCCACGATCAATTCCCCCTTCTCCGTAGGTAATCTACCACCAAGGGTTGCATTCCTTGTCAGTCTATCAGCCTGTTCATTCTCCCGCGCTCTCGCATGGCCAGGACAAAATAATCCATAACATTCTTACAATATGTGACCTTTAAAGAGAGGTGAGCCATTCCACACGAAACAATCCATTCTCCACTTTACTAAGCACACTCCTTGAGTCTGTGATGAAAACAATGTGTGTTGCAGTGGTCACCTCTAACCAATGGAATGTAGCTATTACTGATCCACCTCCATTCTCATGCTGAAGGTCGTAGTCTCATATGCCAGACTCTCCTTTTTCAAGACTCGCCCATTAGCCTTTGCAATAAAGCCCCAGCCACTACGTCTGTTTCTCACCACTGACCCATCGGTGTAGATGACCATGTCACCTTGATGTGTATTACTCTTGATCAGCTGTTGCACTTCAAACTCAGTGCAGTCCGCTTGCCATTCACAGCACTCACGACCCTGTATTGCTATTAGTGACCAGTCCATCATGTCTTCCGGAACTTCAACTCACTCTTTTTCACGATTGGTGGTCTCTATATCACATACCTGCCGTATAGAAAGTTCTGCATGTGCCATCCATGACCTGCCTCGTCTTAGTCTATGACCCTTGACCATATCCATTGCTGCATGCAGCGGGTCATCCCTATCTGCAGCAACTCTCAGGTACCATTTGGCCTGAAAGAACCTGTACCTATCCACCATTGTTGGTAGCGCTAGAATATGCCTCATGCATATAATTGGTGTCCTTTGTGTACCCCAGGATTACCCGCATGACAGCATTCTGTTTGCGCTCCAACCTTTCAAGCTGACTCTTTGACACTGTCAGCGGCCCCAAACCATACTCGATGACAGAAATTATTAATTGCTGAAAGAGCATGTAAAGCATCCTCTACTTTACCCCGGTTGCTGCCATAGCCCTAATTGAATTAAGTCCCCTACCAGCCTTCATCACCAAATCCCCCACATGATATTTAACAAACATCTGTCAAAGGTGATACCCAAGTACTTCAATATGATCTCTCTACTAAGAGGACATCCATTCAATATAATACCTGGGACATCTATCATGACGATCCGGTTATCCAGCGAGTACCACACAACCGATGCCTTGTCTGGGTGTATAATGGCCCCTACGTCCCTGCACGACTATGCCACCCCATTTACTGCCACCTGTAAGTCTTCCGCCAAACTGACCCTGTCACTGTCCTGTCTGTATACCAGCACATCATCTGGAAATGTCAAGATTCTACCCACACCTGCTGTCTCAATAGCTGCGATTTTACTGGTGTAGACATTACAGAGCACTGGGGACATGACAGATCTATGTGACAACCCAGGTGTAATAGTACATGGGTCAGAAGTCCAGGCACCCATGCGCAGTGCAACCTTACGCTCATAGAGGACTGCCGCAATCCATTTGACAAAGCAAGGCAGACCTCCATGTTCAACAGTGTATATATCAACCGATCATACCTGACCCTGTTATACGCATCCTCCAGGTCAAGAGCTACCGCCACTGTCTCCTGTTTATCCTGGAAGCCCTCGTAGACATCAAATACAAAAGTTGCAGCATTGGCCCAGGTGTGCTTTCCAGGCCAGTAACTAGCGAGTCCTTGGGGAAGCAGATTACGACTTTCCAAATGTTGCTGGAGCCTGCGTGCTACTATCCCTTTTGAGGACTTTGCCATACGTGTTCTGCAGGGTTATGATTCTTTATCCATTAAGTTTGGAGTGATCCTTACCTGGCGTTGGGAGTGGGACCAGGTAGCTATGCAGCCAATCGTGGGGTATATCCGCCATATTGATGCTTAGGTTGAAACAAAGAGCCATCTCCTCCAAGTCCCCATCTTTCATGTTACTCATATGCTGTACCTCACAACATCTGGGCCTGGCTCAGTGTCTTTAGTCCTCTTTAGTAACCGTCTAATATCCTCCATTGTAACCTCACAGTCCCTTTCCTAGTGACCGGTGACAAGGCTTCTCTGACCACATCTCTAATAGCCCTATTTTGCTGATCCGTCTGTTTTAAAAATTGTGCAAGAAAAGCCTCCCCTCTGTCCTGGTCAGTTGTCATAGGTCGGTTGTTATCATCATAAAATAAAGGGTACCATGTGTATCAGGCATCGCCTGTCTGTTCATCTGCCGGTGCAGCCTCCAGAATTCACCCAATGTCACATCCCCGCCGACTTCATTTATAAACCGTTCCCACTTCATTATTTTTGCCTTTATGGCAGCCATTCGAGCCATAAAGGCGGAGACGGATCTAACGTACAAGATGTGAAACGAAACACAGAAATCACTCTTGATAAGATACTTGAACTGCTCAAGATCCAGACAGCAACACCCGAACCAGAGGATACAAGGGCACAAACAGAAGAAGAAGCAACAGAGGAAGAACGATATCGCTCACCACCAAGATACGACTGGCGAACGCCGAGAAGATTCGAAGGCAACTCACGACGGAGAAATAGGAGGAACACCAGGAGAGACGACAACTGGTAAAGCTCCCTGAAGGAAACAGCACCATATGACGGGGTGGGACCACAATCACGCCGGGCCTCAACAAGTGCACGACTCTGTCCAGACATGAAATATATCATCAAGAAAGTAACGAACGCAACCAACCCATCAGAAGCCGTGAAGCTGACAACAAGCAGCCCAAAGTATGAAAGACAAACGTCAAGCTACACCATAAACACCCCTACATAGCTAAGTTGAAAATTTGAAGGCTGGAAGGGGGTACTTGTACCAGAAATTGGAATTGGAATTGGAATTGGAATCCTTTTTGCCTCAGCTGCCTGGAATTTAAAAATCCTGCACCTTTACTTGTTTATATCTTTCAGCCTCCCCCAATTCTGTGTGAACTAAATTGGTTGCCCTCCGCCATTTCCTTATGGCCGCTCTCTTTTCCCTCCATGAATTCTCCACCTCTGGTGTCTACCATGGTTGTTGGGTGAAGAGTCTTCCTGTTGGTTTAGACCGTCCCTGTGATCTAAGGCGCCTCAAGAGTGAATCGTGGTCGCAATCATAACCGAATGCTCTGCGGGCTCTTATAGCACTGACTGTACAGGACTTAGATATCGGTATAGAGATGAGTAGGTGTCGCTTCCATGGACCCCAAAGACACTCAATTTTATATCTGATGCTGCCTCTTGGGATACAAGTGCCAGGTCGATGGGCGTGTCAGGGTCCCCCTGTCTCATTGCTAGCCTAGTGTGTGTCCCGTCATTTAGACAGACAACATCCGTCTCAAGAAAGGCATAAGCAAGAGCAGTACCTTGTCTGTTATCTTCCGACCTATCCCACTCCTTGGCGCGGGCATTGAAGTCACCATATATCAGATACCTGGTACCAGGGGTATCCACTGAAACTTTCAACCAGTTCCAGCTCTCTCTGCTTATGCAAGATTCCCCACTTACATATATATTTATTACGTTCCAGCTGTATCGTCCAATGTTTATCTGCATTCCCTGCACTTTTTTACTTTCCTGACCCCACCCACTCATATCCAGTATCGAATGCTGTAAACCATCCTTGACCACCAGAGCCTGCCCATGTCTTCCCTGCCTGGTTGGGTTAATATAACATATTTAGCCAGGGCACTTAAAAGAGTTTGCCTTCAGTTATTGTAACATCCGAACATCAAAGTCTTACACCAATTTCTCTAATATTGGTCCCCGTTGCTTAGCACTACGGCAATTCAAACATCCAACCCCGTACATTTTTTAGTCCCAAAGATCCGTTTTCCTCCAACCTTTTCTGGCTCCAACCCTCTTCTTAATCCCCCCTCCCCTACCTCTTCTCCTCCGCTTCATTTTCTCCACGCTGGCTGTTGTCAAAGGTATCGAGCACAAAGCACGTACTACGATGCTTCGACGATAATTATTTTTATTTTCCATAGTTGGTTTGATTTGAAGACAGGAACTAACCAGTCATCCTAGTAGAGTCTGCCTACTAGGGAAGAGGCAGGGATGCCCCCTAGAAGTCTATACGCCAGGCGCCGCCCCGCCTGCATACCAGACACTTCACATTCGCGACCAGCTCACTCGTGGCCATTCAGTCCTCGGCACGTCGGTCCACCTTAAACTAGGGTGTTATTTATCGGAGTTTTTCATCTCCTAGATTGGCCGCTGTAATAGCTAACGGGCCCTATCTACTCGGGGACAAGAGCTTCTAGCACCTCAAACTTCCTGGCGAACACATTAGATAAATGTATACGGGGAACAAAAACAATTTCACACAATATCTATCAAATAGTACATGATGCAATACATAGCTAAAGCCACTACACACCAATGTGTTAGTGCGTGAAGAAAGCCCAGATGGCAACGTCGGTGTCGCCTTTCTCTTCTAATGACTGCAACAAACTGTTCCCAATGATGTTTGAGCATACTGAGCGACTGTGCGGTCTTTCGCCTTTTCGTAAAAACCCATCTCCACAAATGCCGCGGTCCATGTTCTCACTACCGTGGCGTGTCGGCGATCTCATAAGCAGCCGAAGTTAGTCTTCTGAGTCGAGGTCAGAAAATGTCGCCTGGAAGTTCATGTGACTGTGAGTCACCAGCTGACGCATCACTTCTACACTTCTATTGTCTTCAGTTCTATTAACAACTGCATGAGCTCTTCCGTGGCCGGAAGCTTACACCTCACAAAAGTGGAGTACGCAATCATTTCACCCTTGGGATTAAAACTACGTTCCAGACTAGCAGACCTTTCACAGCATCAGGGGAATATAATAGACATCCGGGTGTGTCTTTGAGTCTGTGTACATATACAGGATTGTATCATCAGCAATGCGGTAGATTTCATCGCTCTCGACTAAACCATGTCGAGTTGTAATCTGATACCTGTGCTATAAACTGCTGTAATGCTACATCTCTACCTCCAACGACATACATGGGCCACACTTCAGCTGCCAGAGCTCATTCAATGGTGAAATTGTTTATGTATGATGCCACCGTGTTTGCATCCTCAAGGATGTTACAACAGATGTTTCCTGCGTTATCCCATGCTACTATAAAGCGCACAAAAGTACTTAAGTGTTTCAGGTGCAGCTTAAACCATATTTTCCTGTGTGGATGTGACGGCCTCAGTATAAGAGGGGTACCCTGTAAATCATGACAAGTAGCATCATCCTCATCTGTCCAGAAATTAGAACAGATTTCACCCAGTCCGTGAACGCCACATTCACAAACTGACACCCAGGACCAAAGCAAACCGTCTCACATGGTACACCAGAAGGGCATGGCTACAGATGTCATTTTAGCAATGACATTGCAATTTGTAACATACACCTACACCTTTGTCCAAACCATTCATTGTTAAAATCTTGATGTGTTGCAGTCGGAAACATAACTGTCACAATTAGATGGTTGAGCACCAAACAAAGCAGTGAAGGCATCGGTAATCTGGTTTACTTCATTTGTTGAGCGATGTAGTACTGACATAACAATGTAGTTCTGTGTAAAGCATCTGCCGCAATACCTGCTTCATTACATCTAGCATATCTTCACATCTTTTCGTTACATTTAACATTACATGTAGCGTTTCTTAACATCTATTAGTTGTATCTCACATTATATCTAGCATATCTTTACATCTATTAGTTATACTTAACATTACATGTAGTATGTATTCACATCTATTAGTTACACTTAACATTACATGTAGTATGTATTCACATCTATTATTTACACTTAACATTACATCAGGTGCAGGCATGACCATGTCCCTTACCCTTAGCGGACACCAGCAAGGGCAGGAACGAGGCGCAGGACACAAGTAGCACCACGTGAGCTGTTGTCAACCTCGGCATGGCTGGATATTTGGATAACCAGGAGATTTCGTCTTTCTGTGTAAATGGAAGATTTGGTCTTTTTGTGTAACTGTGAGATTTCGTCGTTCTATGTAACTGGGCGATTTCGTCTTTCTGTTTAATCTAGAGTAAAATGGTATATCATGGAGCCATCATTGTCATAGATGAATCACATAATTGCACTCATCGGCATTCATGGAGAGATCAGACAGAAGAAAACATGCATGGCAGGCAGGAGACAACAATCAACAGATAACAATCAACATGCAACTGTCAACAGGCACCAGACAAAGGACAACAGGCAACAAACAACAGGTAACTGTCAACAGGCACCAGACAAAGGACAACAGGCAACAATCAACATGCAACTGTCAACAGGCACCAGACAAAGGACAACAGGCAACAAACAGCAGGTAACTGTCAACAGGCACCAGACAAAGGACAACAGGCAACAAACAACAGGTAACTGTCAACAGGCACCAGACAAAGGACAACAGGCAACAAACAACAGGTAACTGTCAACAGGCACCAGACAAAGGACAACAGGCAACAAACAGCAGGTAACTGTCAACAGGCACCAGACAAAGGACAACAGGCAACAAACAGCAGGTAACAGAGTGCAGACAACATACAGATATATGAAAGTTGAATCTCGTGGGTGCACTTAAACTTTGGGTCCGAAAACAACAGACGACAGGCAACATAAAACAGACTATATGCAACATACTACAAGAAACGTGCAACATGCAATAAACACCAGATACAAGATAACTGGCAATAAACAACATATACAAGACAACAGACAATAAACACCAGCCAACACAATAGACAGTAGACGGTGGAGAAAGCGGATAATTCTAAATAGATCAACGGCTTCGAAAGCGAAACAGCAGAGTGTGTGGCACACATGAGGCGTGTTCAGGACACGATAGTGAACATGGCTGGCCATGGTGGAAGAGATTGGGACCTCACCATGTATTAATATCCCAAAGACAACAATGATAATTCAACAACAAGAAAAAAGCGATACGGGTAATTCTTGGCCCCCTGGAGATGAGCCTGTTGTATATATTCACAGGGAAGAGACAACTCCTATAGTGAATAAGGAAGCGCATAATGACGAATGCATCTCAAGTTCTTTTGAAAGGGTGTATTCTGACAATACTTACCTGAAAAGTAGGAGAAGTCTGAGAATTGTACGTGGAAAGTACGCACCCTATATCAAGCAGGGAAGTTTGATAATCTTATTGAAGAAGCGAACAGCATGAATTTAGATATCTTAGGCGTATCTGAAACAAGATGGACAGATACAAGTTATATAAGGAGAGAAGATTACATACTCATTAACTTAGGAGGAGATCATCAAGAGAGAGGAGTGGGAATTTTAGTAAAACGAAATTTAGAGAAAAATATTAGTGGATATATAAAGATATGATGATAATTTTCAAAATTAAATCAAGACCGTTCAACATAGTAATTCTTCAGACATATGTTCCAACATCTGGTTATAGTGATGAATAGCTAGAAGAATATTATGAAGACCTACAACAAACACTGAAAATTGTAAAATCATCAGCGGTCCTAATTGTCATGGGAGACATGAACGCAAAAGTCGGAAAACATAAATATAAGCAGATAATAGGGCAATATGTGAATATGGAATGAGAAAAAGAAACGACAGAGGAGACTGGCTGATACTGTTCTGTGAAGAAAACAAACTTATTGTTTGCAACACATTTTCCCAACATAACCCTAGGAAACTGTATACATGGAAAAGCGCTGGAGATAGAACAATAAACCAAATTGACTACATTATGATTAGAAATAGATTTAAAAACAATGTTAAAAATGCCAAAACATACCCTGGTGCTGGTATCAACTCTGACCATATTCCTGTAGTCTTAAAATTACAAATACAACTTAAAACCCCAGGAATAAGGACATCGAAGACACCTCAAGTAGATATATCGGCATTGAAACAACCACAAATAAGTCAACCATATCTGGTTGAAGTAAAAAAAAAAAAAAAGATATGATGGGCTAATCATTGAAAGTATGGAATAATATAGACGTGAAAATCCTGAAGATAAAGTTAATACAAAATGGGAAAGTGTAAAAACCAGTTTACAGATTGCAAATACCACCTAGAGAGTTGTTGCTGTCTCTATAGCGGTCTCGGCTGGCAAAGATCAGTTTCATCTTCGTGCCAGGGCATGCGGGAGTACAAGGAAATGAGCAGGCTGACAAGCTCGCAGGTACGGCTACTGTGGAGGGCGGACGCGCCATGGACCAGGCTGACATTATGAATGCTCTACGAGAAGTGAGACTTTTGCGAGAACCAAATGATGACTGTAAATCTACAATCATGGTCAGGCTGCGAGAACAGCAAATTAAAAGAGGGGTGGCCAAGCAAGATCACTACGCAGAAAGCCAAAGAAGATTGATAAATCAACACAGAACTGGTGTCGTTAGACGCTATACGCTGCGGGATTTGCTGAGGAGGGGATCCGAGCACTTATGGACTGAATGGTTCGATGTGCAATGAGGATGATCTGTCGACTAACTAACTAACTATATACCACCTTGCCAGTGAAGATAAATAAGAAAAAAAATAATTATGGATAACCGATGAAATCTTGAGTAAAATGACTCAAAGAAAGAAAGCAAAGAACACTCCAGAGTATATATTAATAGATAGAGAAATACATCACATGTGCAGAGCTGCCAAAGAATAGTGGTTGCAGAAATAATGCAAAGAAATAGAGGATCTAGAAATAAAATGCAACTCGAAAGAATTATATGAACATATAACAAGATTTACAAGGAATAAAAATAATATAACAGGAAACGGTTGTATCAGAGGAAAAAAATGGAGAAATTATAATCAATAACACTGACATAATAAAAAAGATAGGCAGAGTACACAAAAGATTTGTTCTGGGACAACAGGGCCAATAGACCAACATTGTATAATACTCAAGATGGACCAAAAATATTAAAGGCTGAGTCCTGACAAGATAACAACAGAGATGATAAAATCCTTATCCAGCGTTGGCATTGAAACTATCACAGAATTATGTAATGATATATATATATATATATATATATATATATATATATATATATATATATATATATATATATATATATATATATATATATAATACTGGGTACATCCCCCAGGATTTGAAAACATCCTTCATCACACTAGCGAAGAAGCCAAGAGCTGTTGATTGTGAGAATTACAGAACTATTAGCTTAATGAGCCACATAGCTAAGATACTACTCAAGGTCATTCAAGAAAGAATTCAACATAAAATAGATGAGGAAGTAGCTATAGAATAATTTGGGTTCCGCAAAAACAGCGGCACCAGAGAAGCAATTATCTGTTTGAGGATGTTAATTGAAAAATATATAGAAGTTCAAAAAAGTATATATGTTTGTTTTATAGTCTATAAGAAAGCTTTTGATAGAGTACAGCATGAACGACTAATTACTTGCCTTCAAGAAATAGTAGTAGACGGAGGGGACATCAATCAGACTTATTAGTAACTTGTACTGGGAACAAGTGGTGTCTATTAGATGCGGAAATAACTATTCATCGCCTATAGAGATAAAAGGAGGGGAACGGCAGGGTGTGTACTGTCCCCAAGCCTCTTCAGCCTATACACGGGAAGAGTTTTTAAACAAGTTGAAATGCCTGGACAGCATCAATAGAAGAATCATAAACAATCTTAGGTATGCTGACGATACCGTGTTACTAGCAGAAAGTGAGCAAGAGTTACAAGACCTAGTAGAACAAGTAAACAGGCACAGTGCAGAATGTGGCTTAGATATTAACATCCAAAAAACAAAAACTATGATAATTAGCAGTGGAAAGGAAAGGTCATCAATGAACATCACAGTAAACGGTCAGATACTAGAACAAGTAACAAGTTTCTTGTATCTCGGACAAATAATAACAGATGATGACAGAAGTGAAATATAAATCAAAAAGAGATTAGGACTGGCCAAAAATGCTTTCAACGGCATGAAATCTGTATTAACATCTAGAGAAATTAATAACGCATTAAAAATGAGAATTGTCAAATGCTACGTATATTCAACGCTACTGTATGGCTCGGAAGCCTGGACATTGAACAAGCAACTAGAACGTCGCATAGAAGTCCTGAAGATGTGGATATACAGACGAATATGTCGTATTTCATGGAAACAAAAACAATCAACTGCAGAGGTTCTTGAAAAACTGGGAATGAAGAGAGAGTTGAAAGAAACAAAGAGGAGGCAAATGCAATATTTCGGCCACGTTAAAAGACATGATACTCTTATAAAAACCATACTGGAAGGCAAGGTTGAGGGCAGGCGAGCAAGAGGTAGACAACGATACAAGTGGGAAGATAACATCAAGAGATGGACGAACATCAACCTGACAGAATGTACAGTCAAGGCGAGAGACAGTGTTGGAGATCCATTGCAGCCAACCGTCATTGTGAAGACGGCACCTGATTGATTGATTGGTATCAAACTACAGGTGGCAAGTTGCATCCACGGGTCCACATCGGCCCACAGAATATAGGGACAAGATACAACCTTGAAAGTCTTTGCTTGCTCGTGGACATATGCCTTAAGAATATGGTGCTAAACCTATCATGCAGAGCCTGACAGCGCTGGCTGTGTCATAATGTGAGTGCCCTGCCGGCCGCCTTTACTTTGCAAGACATTCCTGGGTTCCCATGTAAGGCTGGGTCCTGGGCTCCCATGTAAGGCTGGGTCCTGGGCTCCCATGTAAGGCTGGGTCTAGCTAACATCTCGGGTCAATTTTAAACATTCGAATCCCTCCCAATGGGAATGAAACCCATGCGCACCGGGCCGGGAGGCCAACGTCTAGCCACTATGGTAGGGGGCTGTGGGAACTTGTACAGCATCTAGCCCCTGCGGTAGGACGGCTGACGTAACTTGTACAGTGTCTACCCACTAGGGTAGGACGGTTGTAGGAACTTGTACAGCTTCTAGCCACTACGGTATGGCGGCTGACGTAACTTGTAGTGTCTAGCCACTACGGTAGGACGGCTGTAGGAACTTGTACAGCTTCTAGCCACTACGGTATGGCGGCTGACGTAACTTGTAGTGTCTAGCCACTATGGTAGGACGGCTGTAGGAACTTGTACAGCATCTAGCCACTATGGTGGAGGGCTGTAAGAACTTGTACAGCATCCAGCCACTACGGTAGGGGGCTGTAGGAACTTTACAGTGTCTAGCCACTACGGTAGGGGGCTATAGGAACTTGTACAGTGTCTAGCAACAACGGCAGGGCGGCTGTAGGAACTTGTACAGCATCCAGCCACTACGGTAGGACGGCTGTAGGAACTTGTACAACATCTAGCCACTACGGTAGGGCGACTGTAAGACCTTGTACAACATCTAGCCACTACGGTAGGGCGGCTGTAGGACCTTGTACAACATCTAGCCACTACGGTAGGGCAGTTGTAGGAACTTGTACAACATCTAGCCACTACGGTAGGACGGCTGTAGGAACTTGTACAACATCTAGCCACTACGGTAGGGCGGCTGTAGGAACTTGTACAGCATCCAGCCACTACGGTAGGGCAGTTGTAGGAACTTGTACAACATCTAGCCACTACGGTAGGGCGGCTGCAGGACCTTGTACAACATCTAGCCACTACGGTAGGGCGGCTGTAGGAACTTGTACAACATCTAGCCACTACGGTAGGACGGCTGTAGGAACTTGTACAACACCTAGCCACTACGGTAGGGGGCTGTAGGAACTTGTACAGTGTCTAGCAACAACGGCAGGGCGGCTGTAGGAACGTGTACAGCATCCAGCCACTACGGTAGGACGGCTGTAGGAACTTGTACAACATCTAGCCACTACGGTAGGGCGGCTGTAGGACCTTGTACAACATCTAGCCACTACGGTAGGGCGGCTGTAGGAACTTGTACAACATCTAGCCACTACGGTAGGACGGCTGTAGGAACTTGTACAACATCTAGCCACTACGGTAGGACGGCTGTAGGAACTTGTACAACATCTAGCCACTACGGTAGGGCGGCCGTAGGACCTTGTACAACATCTAGCCACTACGGTAGGGCGGCTGTAGGAACTTGTACAGCATCTAGCCACTACAGTAGAGGGCTGTAAGAACTTATACAGCATCCAGCCACTACGGTAGGGGGCTGTAGGAACTTTACAGTGTCTAGCCACTACGGTAGGGGGCTGTAGGAACTTGTACAACATCTAGCCACTACGGTAGTTTGAGTCCTTTCTTTTAAGCCCTCAAGACAAATAGAATAGTTGGAGAACTATGAACACCTGCAATAACAACCCGGCATAGATGATATGTGGTGGACACAGATGATGATATGTGGAGGACACGGAGAGAGCTGCAAACACAGAGCAGGTCGTCGGAGTCGCTCGTAGGTGCAGGCTCCCAGCGAGACCCATCGCAGAAGTAGACAGAACATTTCTTACCGATCTGGTCCGTCCCCGAGCTGACAGTGCACTCCCCAAAAACTGGGTTCATGGCGGATTTATACAGGACAAGGATCTATTGTTCATGTTGTCGTCAATCTTGATGATCCATTTATAATTCCAAGGATTAGCTGTTGAATATTGATATATTCAGCTGGTGAGGAGAGATTTGTTCAAGGGTTCATATATTTTATCAGATTTAACACGATCTTTTGATGCTTGATAGTCATAATGTTCGGTGTGGTGCGACGGTATATTTATTCATCTGTGCTATCTGCTGAGACTTTGTGTTAATTTCAACCGTGTGCTGTGATGTGACGTCCTATGTTTATGCGTAATAAATATCTCAGAGAGTAGACAAAATTAATCTTGCGATATGGTGTGGCTGAAGAGACAGGGAACCATGCCACGTGGAGTGGCTAAACAGACAGTGAAACGTGCCATAAGAAAATGTGGAGGTGAAGGTGGGAAAACAGACATATCCATTTATTCCTATTTGGCAACTTTCACAACTGGACTTCTGCGCCGCCTTCCTGACAACGAAGGATGTGTACATGCCTAACACCCGGTCGTACCTAGACTTTTTCTGTTTGTGTTCTAATGTTATTACATATTTTATTTTCATGTTTGTCTTTAGATCTGTTTGTGTTCTAATGTTATTACATATTTTATTTTCATGTTTGTCTTTAGATCTGTTTGTATTCTAATGGTATTATATGTTTTATTGGTATTACATGTTTTAATGTTATTACATTTTTTTAATGTTACTACATGTTTTAATGTTACTACACGTTTTAATGTTACTACATATTTTAATGTTACTACATGTTTTAATGTTACTACATGTTTTAATGTTACTACATGTTTTAATGTTATTACATGTTTTAATGTTATTGCATGTTTTAATGTTACTACATGTTTTAATGTTACTACACGTTTTAATGTTACTACATATTTTAATGTTACTACATGTTTTAATGTTACTACATGTTTTAATGTTACTACATGTTTTAATGTTATTACATGTTTTAATGTTATTACATGTTTTAATGTTACTACATGTTTTAATGTTATTACATGTTTTAATGTTATTACATGTTTTAATGTTATTACATGTTTTAATGTTATTACATTTTTTTATGTTATTACATTGTGAGGTGTAAGAAAATTTAGACAAGGAGATAAGTAAGGGTATCCCGGTTGGGATGGGTTATCATCCTCTATGACCTTCTTCAGGAAGCCTGGAAATGGCTCGTTTACCCCCACGCCGGGACAAATACAGATAAAGCAGGTTCCCTACACGGATTTTAGAATTATAGGTTCCTTTAGAAGGCGTGGAGACCCCGGAAGTTTACCACTGACCAAAGAGAAGACTGCCCCCTTTATAATGTAAATTGGCCAGTGTGAAGTTTTCCGCCCTCATTGGGTCTCCAGCAATCTATGACAGTGCTATGTATAAATAGTAACAAACAACTGTTTGAACAGAACATCCAACAATAAATAAGCCAAGTCCTGATTCAAATACACACATATATTATGGAATCAAAATCTGGGGTGTGGGACGTTCTTTGAAAAATATCTGATAAACATGAAACACATGTTCTAATAACAACAATGATGACATATCATTTACATAAATCAACCACAATAATATACATATTTAGTCAGCGAAACGTCTGCTAACTTTCTGCGGATAAAACTCTCTCTCTCTCTCTCTCTCTCTCTCTCTCTCTCTCTCTCTCTCTCTCTCTCTCTCTCTCTCTCTCTCTCTCTCTCTCTCTTGTAGCTGTTACAAGGAATTAATATATCATAGACCTCTCCCTCAGGACTAACAATGTTTTCAATCTTTATTGATTCAACACATAAATTAAAGACAGTCCATTGGTCTGGTTTTGCTTCTGGTTTGTATCCAAGGATGACAAAGACATTGTGGAGTTCTTCTGGAGGTATCCCATTCATAGGTTTCTCCAGTATTCAGATAATAGTTCACAGTGACAGTCTTTTTGTTGATGGGAGGGTAAAGGATTCCTGGTAGTTAGGGGAATATTGAGTCAAGCTGAGATTGGCAGATTCCTCAAACAGAAGAAATATATACTGCCCCTGGAATCAGGAAGGCAACTCCTTTGGTCCTTGTAGAAAAGGAAATAGTGAAGACCATACCATAGTTCTTTGACATAGGTCAGAACATCTCTACAGCTTTCAGCAAGTAATTCCACATCACCAGGATTGAATAAACATCAGCTCATATTAATAGGCCTCAAAACTCACCACCCATGTATAGTGCAAACAAAATACCAACTGCTTATGTATTTGATAAAAATCATATGTCATCATAAAACACAAAATATAAAAAAGGGGGAGAGACTATAGGAGGAGGCAGGGGTGTGGTTCCACTCACAGGTGAGATCACTAAACCCTCTTCTCCCTAGATGGAATGTATTCAAACATCTGATGGAGTGTGACCAGTATCTGCTTAAGGATTATCTCCTATTCTCTATTGATGCCAGTATGTCATGATGAGATAAACCCCATAATGATATATGGACAATAAGATGAGATAAGGTCCTCATGATGAGAACATGTTGTCCTGATGTGACAAAGTCCTTTGTGACAAAGGCATGTTGTGACAAAGGCATGTTGTGACAAAATCATCAGGTTGAGATAAAGTCATTCTGTTGAGATAAAGTCATCCCGTTGAGACAGATGCATTTTGTTGAGACGAAGGTGTCTTGTTGTGACTAAGTCATCCAGTTGAGACAAAGGTATTTTGTTGAGACTAAGTCAACCAGTTGAGACTGAGGCATCTTGTTGTGACACGGGCATCACGATAAGACAAAGGCTTGTTGAGACAAAGGCATGTTGAGACATAGACTCGATAGTACCACACCTCGTGAAGCCATAGCACAGTTGAGTAGACACTCAACAGGCCACGTTTGCCAGCAGAGTGCGATGTGAGGTAACACGCACGAAGGTGAAGGTCACCCCGCGTGGTGTGTAACCACGGGAGAGAGGTTAGGTAGACGGGAGACTGGACTTGAGGCGTTCACATCGTTTAGAATAGCGTTAGGAGTTTTGTGTTCACTAATAGATAGAACTAGCATAGGGTTAGCAGTTTGTGTTAGATAATTCTGTGGCTGTATATTGTGTATTGCATTAGCGACTGTTTACCGCTTGTAAGCGAGCCAACGGCAATAAAATGGACCATGCATTTTGCCTCCCACACGACTTGCAAGTTGTCTTGTATGGGTGTGTGAGAAGTACCCGTTGATGCCTGTCAGTTAAGTTGTTGACAGGCCAGGGTAATTGTGGTGTCAGAAAGTGGTGCTTGGACGAAAGCGCCAAGCTAATACCCACAGTAAAAGGGTAATTGTGGTGTCAAGAAGTGAAGCTTGAACGAAAAGTTCAAGCTAATCCACTCATCCACGGGCTCGAGACTAGGGTTTCATTTTTGTAGTAACGATAATTTGTGCAGACAGGAGAATTTGCGAGCTAGAAATATGCCTATCGTGACAAAATAGTGTTTAATTGTGTTTATGATATATTTATTGAATGAAATCATGTATTCTTCGAAGCTGTAAGTATTAATATTCTTATTTTCTTATATTTATTCATATATTTACCAATTTATTCTTGAATAAGCACCAAACATGATTCACGGCGCAGGAATACACAGGCAGCCGACAATATTGATTTTTGAGATCTAAAAATAGCGCTGCGCGATGACGTAAAGTGATTGACAGACAGTTGTTCTGCGTCATTAGCATAAAGCAGTCGAGTGTTTACAAAATCGCTTAGCGGCGGCCCGCCTGAATCTGTGCTGTATATTGTTTATTATTTACTTATTTAAGTTACTAAATGAATATATTTATTTATTGACACATTATTATGTTTTTTTGATTTCTTTACAAGCATTTATTCATTTTTGGGTCTATTTTCTCTTTGCTTATCGTCACGATGGAACTATTTTCGGGCTAAGCATCTGATACTTAGCTGCACAACGTTTACAGAAATTAACTAGGTTAGTAATGAAAGGCAATTATTGTTTAAAACAAAGACAGGACATTGACATTAAAATTAATTAATACATATTCTAGGTGTTCGTAAGTCTGTCATTGTCTAAGTCATTGTCCTTAGTTGTCGAGTAAATCATATCGTTTAGTAGGCGTGTTTACTGCTGCCCTATATATCAGAGGGCAAACAACAGCTGTGCACATACACCTGTGGGCCAAATACCGTGTGCTACGTACGAAACGTGTCGCCACCCCAGTGTACCAAACAAGGTGACCTGTGTCAAAGGAGCTTCGTTCCCACATGAAGCTGAGTACACTTATATATTTTGTCATGCAATTTGATTAATAGTGCATCTCTTTTTTCAGCTTGTAACGCGTTGACATATTTGTATACTCTGTTTTTCTGCAAGATAAATCTGGGCAGGGTATAAACAGAAAGCACAACTGATAGTGATCAGATAAGAACAAACATAACATATCAAAGATAAATAACTGATTAAAGTCATCATTGCCTATCACTGTTAGCCAAGTACTAAAGTAAGATGGCAACTTTATCAGATTTCATAAAAGCAGGCAAAGAACTAGAATTAACAGGAAAAGAACTACAACAATATGCTGATCAGAAATTTAAAGAAACAAAAGAGGAACAAACACGAAAAGAGAATGCGGAGAGGGACGAACGCGCACGAGAAAGAGAACATGATAAGGAGATGAAACAAAAACAATTAGATCAAGAGAAAGAATTAAAACAAAAGGAATTAGATCTAAAGCAAAAAGAGATAGATGAAATGGCACGAGTTAAAGAAAAACAAATTCAGATAGAATCAGAGACACAATTAAAGATGAAAAGCATGGATATAGACTCACACGCAGAGATCTCTGCCACTAAACTAAGAAGTCAACAAGAGGAAAATAAGTTCAACAAATACAAAAATATTATCAAACCATATTGTAAAGAGGACTCCATATCTGCCTGGACAGAGAATGTAGAGTATCAATTTAAATATCACCAAGTTCCTTTAGATATGTGGGCTCCGATTTACATGAAGAATCTAAGTGGTGAGCCCCTTAAAGTAATAGAGTCTATTCCTATTGAACTTAGATCTAGCTATCAATACATCCATGATAGGATTATGCAGCACTTTTTACTTGATGCCCCTGGGTATCAGGTTCAGTTCTCAAATTTAAAACCTAAACCTAGTGAAACTTTTATAGATTATTTTTCAAATGTGCAGAGTGTACTAAACAGGTGGCTTAAAGCAGCTAACATAGGAAAAGACTTTGATAGATTAAAAAACCTAATAGCTATGGACAAGTGTATATCTACTATACCTTCTCCTTTTGCTAAGTTTTTGCAGCAGTCAGACATTGAAAACATCGAGCAGTTCGAAAAAAAAGGCTCAGCATATTTTTCTTCTAACAGAGAGATTTTTAAGACCTCAAGTGACTCTGAGATAGTTTCCTTTGTCAAAGACCAATCAAAAAACTATCAGGGTAACAGAAAACCTTTTCAGAAGTATGATAAGAAAGACAGAAAAGTTTCCAAATGCATGTACTGTCAACTAATGCACGACACTTATGCTATGTGCGACAAATCGCCGAATTATCCGGCGCATCTTGAAAATGTGATCAAGAAGCAGCAAAGCAAACGGTCTGCATACAGGCGTGCAATCAAATGTTTTTTTTGTTCCTCTTATGGCCATTATTCTAATAAGTGCCTTGGCCGCCAACGTTTGAAAGCTAACAACGCTATGTTGATTGACACCTCTTCAGATAGTGGTAGTGAGAATGAGTGTGAGATTGAAAGTGACTTACCAACTAACCAAGCAGAGGATGTGTGTGCTGCTAGCGATATATTAAGCTTTGACAGCTGTGAACGATGTCACCAATTCCATGCAGACGGAATACTAGAATGTGGACATACAGTACCATGCTCATCTGAGAGTGTGAATGCAGCATTAGCCTCCAGAGGCAAGTTAGTGTTCCACAATGCAATGGTCAATGATGTACCATGCCAATGTTTGCTGGATAGCGGCAGCACCCTTATTGGTCTTCGAAAAGAACTAGTGAGTCCGGGTGATTACACAGGTGACACTGTGAAATGCCGAACCTTTTCGGGTAACGTTGAAATTTACCCTTTGGCAAAAGCCAGTATTGATTCTCCTTTTCTTTCCGGTACCTTTACTTGTGCAATACTTAACAACCCTTGTACAGATTTAATTTTGGGGTGCTTACCTCAACTGAAACAATGTACTAGTGAAGAAATAGTTGCATGGGAGAAATTAAATGCAGCTAAGGCAACAACCAGAGTTGACACTTCAAAACATCATGACCCATTGCAAAATGAGACACTACTAATGCTTTTTCCAACCAGCACAGATGACAAAAACACACAAAAACTTATACACCAGCAGAAATCTGATTTTAATGTGTCTCCATACTTAAAATTGTCAAAAGGCAAAGCCAAAATGACCAAGAATGCATCTTGGTTCGTTAGACGTAATAATGGCATTTCAACTACATGTCATATTACTAGTAACCATGAACAGGTGTTACTTGAACAACATCAGTTAGGTGTGCTAAACAATGCACACAAAACACCATGTGCGGGTCATCGTGCATACAGCAATGCCAGGCCAAGTTTTTTCAATAACAAATTATTTTGTCATGATCTATTTGCTGGTAATGGCTGTCATCAATTGATACAAAAGTTGAAGGGTAAACATCCTACAGCTGAAATACAACCCTCTACACTGGCACCCAAGCCATTTGATAGAGGAAGGGTCAGTTCTACCACAAGCACACAAACAAATGTGCGAAAACAAGTAATCTGGAACTTGATCAAGACAGATTTAGGCTACTTCCATACAAACGAAATGGCAAGGACCATTCAAAGTAGCACATAACCATGGTACATGTTGACTATGAAATATCGATAAACAGACACTTAGAGATATTCCATGTCAACATGCGGAAACCTCACTTTTCAAGACAAGAGACAGGGGTAGTGACAGACGAACAGATTGCACCAACACCAAGTAATCAGACAACAGACATACACAACGCAACTACACTAGTTAGTGAGACTGGCAGATCCGACGAGGGGCATACATGTAGTGAACTTATAGAATACACATGAATAAATCAGAATACTGATGACTGGACAATACACCTACTGAAACTGAGACATGCCTTTGACAGAGTGCGACGCTTCGGTCTCACTGTCAAACCAGCAAAGTCAAATTATGCCTAAAATAAATTCATTTTTGGGTCATGTCATTTCTCAAGTCCAACTGTAGACTGACCTGAAAAGTAGTACCAAAATTATGAATCTGACCATGTCTAACAGAAAGAAACAGGTCAGAAACCTTTTGGGATTAGTAAATTACTCAGAAATTACAAATATATTTTCCAATGTCTTAAAATCTTCTGGAAATGAAATGTGAAAGATGCATTATTAATTCCTGCATTGTCAAAATTGAAGATCCTTTTTTGTAAATATTCCAATCCCTCCGCTTGCCTAATCCTAGGCTCATTTATTATCTTAGGTCATATGCCAGCAGAATCTCCATCACTGCAGTACTAGGCCAATTTTTTTTTGAGGGCATCTTCCATCCGCTTTGCTGCGTGAGCAGTAAGATCACACATGCTGAGTCCAGGGATTCCATATCACAGTTGCAGCCCTAGGCTTCATCTATACGGTGAGAAGGCTCCATCGAGTTCTGACGGATGTTCACTGCATTGTCCAGACCGACAACTCCCTGATCACGGTCATACATAGTGGTGTGCATCAAAATGACCGGATATTCAGGTGGTCACTAGTTTTACCATCTGGGGTAAAAATACCTGAAATCCAACAGTAAATGTAGAGTGATGGTTGGTACATGAATATCTGATAATATAAGATGTAAAATAGCTTACATACATATCCACATTGTTGGTGTAGTCATGTACCAAAACAATGAACTATCATGTGTCCGTGGACATCAGATTAAGAACTGTGCTGCTATACTTAGATACCACCGTGTGAACTAGGACAGCTCATTTCCAACTAAGCTCCATTCCGGTGTATCATATATATGAACCGCAGAAAACAGTGTCAGAACAGTGCTTAATTACAGACACGAAAAGACAGAGCTACAACACCAGCGAACTCTACACGTGCACTACCGAGAGAACATTAAGATGACTGTGTAATGTATTTCAGATACCCAGGCAAAGTGTGTGGTTATATTATGCCTATACAACCATTGCACATACATGAAGGCAACTACTAACCTGTGTAAACCAAATACTATGTATATAAACTTATTGTGATATGTAATATAATATTTTAAGATAGTGATAAATTAGATGTAGGTTAGGAACTATAACAGTTCTCATTTATTTTAATAATGTAGTTAGTACAGTAATTAACCCATTAAAATTAGATTAGAATATTAGTTTAGACATAAGAATAGTTTATTACAAGTTAAATTAAATTTATGATATGAATAGTACCATTTAGATTGTTATATTTCACTTAGTTTCATTGTAGTTAGTTTATTCCATCTTAATGAAACCATACCATCTTTCAAATATTACCATTTATTAGTATCATCATTTTACATCATAATAGATTAAAAAGAGTAGATAAGGTAACATACAGCATTTACACCAGTTAGATTAAGAACATCACTCATATAATTCCTTTGTGCATTTAAAAACATTATTTAGCATAGTATTTAGAAAAGTACATAAATTGTGGTCACATAATCCATTTAATTAAGGTACATAACTCACATCACAACAATTGCATTTAAATAGTTAGATTACATCACTTAGATTAGGAAAAAATAAGAAGTAATATAATCATATCATATAATTAACATAACAAATTTAATAAATTTAGGTAACACATTAAATACTTAGTTATAGAATTAGAATGGTATGTTAGAATGTAAAGTTTTCGTTAGTGAAATTGTGTTAGTGTGAATGTGTTGTCTGTAATATAGTTTAGAACTTAGATTACAGTATTTTGGGTTTCATAACAAGTGAATGTAGTCACGAATTAGTGTTATACACCTGTTTGTGGCCACATTGAACCAAATTATGACACTCAAAAAACTAACATACATACACATAGAATTTATAAATAGAGGATAGAAATTAGATTAGTAGATTTATTACATCCAAACACACAAACAAACAGAAAAACAAACATATAAATTGCATACACTATTTGTAAATCAAAGACAGATAACTATGGGGCCAGGGGACATAATGGACAACGAAGAACTAAATTAACAGTGAAATAAAGTCTTACGCGCGGAAGCGAAGGAGGTAAAGCCTGTCGCACACACTCTTGTAGAATGGTTGTTAAATATTATATGGGGGACATGAAATAATTCATGTGTTGACCCTAAGAAAGTCAACTTTGTATGGGTAGTAAGTTAATTTACTATGTGAGGGCAGGTCTTATAAGACAACGGTCCGGTTCAGACATACCTCTGATAAATATAATATAGCATGTGAGAAGGGGCTCACGCCAACCAGTCAAGTTTGTGGCGATTGCCAGTAGCCAAGTAAGGCTTTGCTACATTGTGACAATAGTTATTAATAGTTCATTGGAATGCCCAAAGCCAGGTTATCTAGAGTCTTTGACAAAAATTAGAGACACTAATTTTTTGTTTAGGAACCTCTTGCGTCACAACCAATGAGTGAAAGTTGATGACGCAACACAAGAGGGGTGGGTGTGTGTCAAAGACTCGATAGTACCACACCTCGTGAAGCCATAGCACAGTTGAGTAGACACTCAACAGGCCACGTTTGCCAGCAGAGTGCGATGTGAGGTAACACGCACGAAGGTGAAGGTCACCCCGCGTGGTGTGTAACCACGGGAGAGAGGTTAGGTAGACGGGAGACTGGACTTGAGGCGTTCACATCGTTTAGAATAGCGTTAGGAGTTTTGTGTTCACTAATAGATAGAACTAGCATAGGGTTAGCAGTTTGTGTTAGATAATTCTGTGGCTGTATATTGTGTATTGCATTAGCGACTGTTTACCGCTTGTAAGCGAGCCAACGGCAATAAAATGGACCATGCATTTTGCCTCCCACACGACTTGCAAGTTGTCTTGTATGGGTGTGTGAGAAGTACCCGTTGATGCCTGTCAGTTAAGTTGTTGACAGACATAGTCATCGTGATAACATCTCATCATCAGATGTCTGTAATGCAAGACCGGCCTTCAAGGTTCTCTCTCATTCTCCATCATTATCATCATTAGTTTATTTGCCTTTTCCTACTGGAGTAATGACTAATTAGATACCAGTGGGTGTTGGGACATTTCTAGCCTGATGCTGAGATGGAACTCGTAGGTTTCCGAGCGGGATGAGTACACTCCAGCAACTCGGCCAGACTCCACCTTTGCATGGATGTTACCGACTACAGGATTTTGATCAGATATTATGCCCTCTCCTGGGGCATGTGAATCGGCCCGAACCATTACTGTTGGTCTGTCTCTGATCATTGTAGAATCAAACTGTACACACATTAGGTGGAAGGACAGGGGAAAACACCGTTGCATGCAAGCTCTCTGTTTAACCTATAGGATATTGTTAGTGGTCCCGATGACGTAACCTGATCCTATAGGGAGCCTTATTTGCTGCAACTCCCTCCCCCACCCCACCCCAAATATAATTTAAAAAACCTACACGTTAGTATCCAAATAACTTGAGTACGGGAAATCCCAACTGCACCTGCCAGTGGTAGAGACTGGGAGGCACAGCCTGGTGTGGCAGACACAGCCCTGGCGACTAAGTATCTAACAGGACAAGTGGACAACGCTGGGGACCGAGTATCCACGGGCATAAGTGGACAACTCTGGGGATCCAGTATCCACCGAGACAAGTGGACAACTCTAGTGACCCAGTATTAACATGGATAAGTGGACAGCTCTGGGGACTGAGTATCCATGGGCATAAGTGGACAACTCTGGGGACCGAGTCTCCACCGGGACAAGTGGACAACTCTAATGACCGAGTATCCACAGAGATAGGTGGACAACTATGGGGACCAAGTATCCACCGGGACAAATGAACAACTCTAGTGACCGAGTGTCCACAGGGGTACGTGGGCAACTCTAGGAATCGAGTATCCACCGGGATAAGTGGACAACTATAGGGACCAAATATCCATCGGGATAAGTGGACAACTATGGGGACCGAGTACCCACTGGGACAAGTGGACAACTATGGGGACCGAGTATCCACAGGGACAAGTGGACAACTATGGGGACCGAGTATCCACCGGGATATGTGGACATCTATGGGGACCGATTATCCACCGAGATAAGTGGACAACTCTGCAACTGAGCTGAGCAGGACATACACTTTTCCTGACAGTCGGCAATGGATGTCAAAGGTAGAGGTAAAAGACCCCCGTGTGGACGTGAAAGGCTAGGGAAATCAACCACATTACCTTCCAACATTCTTTTTCGCACATCTGAATCGGAGAACGACGTGAATGGCTGTCTTAGGATATCCTCTACCGGGCGGGACCGTCAGTAGCCACAGGTGACACCAGACCGTCGTCAAGCTACTGCTGGCCACAGGTGACACCAAAACGCGGTCAAGTTACTGGTAAGTAGCTACAGGTGACAGCAGACTGTGGTCAAGCTACTGGCGGCCACAGGTGACACCAGACAGTGGTCAAGCTACTGGTCACTAGCAACAGGTGACACCAGACAGTGGTCAAGCTATTGGTAAGTAGCTACAGGTGACAGCAGACTGTGGTCAAGCTACTGGCGGCCACAGGTGACACCAGACAGTGGTCAAGCTACTGGTCACTAGCCACAGGTGACACCAGACAGTGGTCAAGCTACTGGTAAGTAGCTACAGGTGACAGCAGACTGTGGTCAAGCTACTGGCGGCCACAGGTGACACCAGACAGTGGTCAAGCTACTGGTCACTAGCCACAGGTGACACCAGACAGTGGTCAAGTTACTGGTAAGTAGCTACAGGTGACAGCAGACTGTGGTCAAGCTACTGGCGGCCACAGGTGACACCAGACAGTGGTCAAGCTACTGGTCACTAGCCACAGGTGACACCAGACAGTGGTCAAGCTACTGGTAAGTAGCCACAGGTGACATCAGACTGTGGTCAAGCTACTGGCGGCCATAGGTGACACCAGACATGGTAAAGCTACTGGTAAGTGGCCATAGGTGACACCAGACTGTGGTCAAGCTACTGGTCACTAGCCACAGGTGACACCAGACATGGTAAAGCTACTGGTAAGTCGCCACAGGTGACAGCAGACCGTGGTAAAACTACTGATCACTAGCCAAGGGTGACACCAGACAGTTGTCAAGCTACTGGTCACTAGCCACAGGTGACACCAGACATTGGTAAAGCTACTGGTCACTAGCCACAGGTGACACCAGACATTGGTAAAGCTACTGGTCACTAGCCACAGGTGACACCAGACATTGGTAAAGCTACTGGTCACTAGCCACAGGTGACACCAGACATTGGTAAAGCTACTGGTCACTAGCCACAGGTGACACCAGACATTGGTAAAGCTACTGGTCACTAGCCACAGGTGACACCAGACATTGGTAAAGCTACTGGTCACTAGCCACAGGTGACACCAGACATTGGTAAAGCTACTGGTAAGTAGCCACAGGTGACAGCAGACCGTGGTCAAACTACTTGCGGTAATACTAAGATGAACACGTTTAAAATAGGAACAAGACATGTCAATACACAAGCAGAGATAGACACCTTCATCATCATCGTCATCATCATCATGTGCCCTGGCAGCTGGCGTAGGCGTGCACGTCTCTCCATAGATCTCGGTCTTTGGTGTTCTGGATTAACTATGGTGATGATATTCCTCCATGCCACCGTCTCAATCACTCTAGCATCATTTCTCTTGTCTGCTTCTGCCTCTTTACCATTTGATCTTTCCACTTGTCATGATGTTCTCTAGTGTCTCTTTTCTCATCTCATGACCAAAGAAAGCTGTTTGTATTTTAATTATATTGTATATAATTTTCTAGTTCCATTAGTCACATCCAGGCAATCGTTGTCAGTTACTTTGACAGGCCTAGGAATTCCCGACATTCGTCCCAGGAACCTCATCTCTGTGCTTCAAAGTTCTTCCTAATTTGTCTTTTAACGTTCCAAGATACAACAAAACACGTTCTATGTAGCATTTCAGCACCCTCTTTCCTATTTTCAATGAAAGAGGCTTGTTGTATAAGATAATTTTCATTTTCTTAAACGCAACCTTTGCCTGCTATATTATGTTCTTAATCTCTGTTGTACACCTTCCATCTGATGTTACAAATTGCCCCTAGCAATTTAAATGTATCCACTTGCTGAAGCAAGCTGGGAGTTAGATAGGAACGGTAAACAGAAAGTTAGCTGGTGAAATGTAAATATTTTAAACTATGGACGTGAATAATCTAGCCATGAATAAGATGGAAGAGATCTGGTAAAGATACAACAGATAAACACAGATAAACGGATGTGTAGATGATGGGATACTGTGTGAGTGAAGGGAGACTGTGTGGAGGATGGGAGACTGTGTGGAGATTGGGAGAATGTGAGTTTGAAGGGGGACTGTGAGACTGTGTGGAGATTGGGAGAATGTGAGAATGAAGTGAGACTGTGTGGAGATTGGGAGAATGTGAGAATGAAGGGAGACTGTGTGGAGATTGGGAGAATGTGAGAATGAAGGGAGACTGTATGGAGATTGGGAGAATGTGAGAATGAAGGGAGACTGTGTGGAGATTGGGAGAATGTGGGAATGAAGGGAGACTGTGAGACTGTGTGGAGATTGGGCGAATGTGAGAATGAAGAGAGACTGTGTGGAGATTGGGAGACTGTGTGAATGAAGAGAGACTGTGAGACTGTGTGGAGATTGGGAGAATGTGAGAATGAAGGGAGACTGTGTGGAGATTGGGAGAATGTGAGAATGAAGGGAGACTGTGTGGAGATTGGGAGAATGTAAGTTTGAAGGGGGACTGTGAGACTGTGTGGAGATTGGGAGAATGTGAAAATGAAGGGAAACTGTATGGAGATTGGGAGAATGTGAAAATGAAGGGAGACTGTGACACTGTGTGGAGATTGGGAGAATGTGAGAATGAAGGGAGACTGTGAGACTGTGTGGAGATTGGGAGAATGTCAGAATGAAGGGAGACTGTGAGACTGTGTGGAGATTGGGAGAATGTGAGAATGAAGGGAGACTGTGAGACTGTGTGGAGATTGGGAGAATGTGAGAATGAAGGGAGACTGTGAGACTGTGTGGAGATTGGGAGAATGTCAGAATGAAGGGAGACTGTGTGGAGATTGGGAGAATGTAAGTTTGAATGGGGACTGTGAGACTGTGTGGAGATTGGGAGAATGTGAAAATGAAGGGAAACTGTATGGAGATTGGGAGAATGTGAAAATGGAATAAGACTGTGACACTGTGTGGAGATTGGGAGAATGTGAGAATGAAGGGAGACTGTGAGAGTGTGTGGAGATTGGGAGAATGTGAGAATATAGGGAGACTGTAAGACTGTGTGGAGAATGACAAGCTGTGTGGAGGTTGGGAGACTGTGTGGAGGATGTAAGACTGTGTGGATTCTGTGAGCATTTGAGGGGACTGTCAAATCTAAGCACAGCAGGTACTGTCAAGTTCTCGATCAGCACGGCATGTCACATCATTGCTCAGAAGGGACTGTCCAACAGGGATTGTCACATTCTCGCCCAGCAGGGA
This sequence comes from Cepaea hortensis, assembly GCA_963921405.1. Classification (NCBI taxonomy): domain Eukaryota; kingdom Metazoa; phylum Mollusca; class Gastropoda; order Stylommatophora; family Helicidae; genus Cepaea; species Cepaea hortensis. Next base: position 10,425,559 of record OY992884.1, read on the forward strand.
CTGTCCAGCAAAGACAGTCACATCCTCGTCCAGCATAGACTGTCACATCCTCGCCCTGCAGGAACTGTCATAACACCGCCTAGCAGTCACTGTCACATTTTCGCGCTGCGGGGATGTTTTACATCCCCGCCCAACAGGGACTGCCACATCCCCGCCCAACAGGGACTGTCACATCCCCGCCCAACAGGGACTGTCACATCCTCGCCCAGTATGTATTGTCACACCCTCGCCCTGTAGAGGCTGTCACATCTTCGCCCAGTAGCGACTGTAACATCCTCGCCCAATAGGGACTGTCACATCCTCGCCAGCAGGGACTGTTACATTCTCACCCAGCAGGGATAGTTACACCCTCGCCAAGGAAGGACTGTCGCATTCTTGCCCAGCAGGTATTGTCACATTCTCGACCAGCAGGGACTGTCACATCCTTGCCCATCAGGGACTGTCAAATCCTCGCCCAATAGGGACTGTCAATCCTCGCCCAGCAGGGACTGTCACATTCAAGCCTAGCAGTTATTGTCACATTCTCGCCCAGCAGGGACTGTCCAGCAGGAACTGCCACATCCTTTCCCAGCACAGACTATGACTTTCTCGCCCTACAGGGACTGTCACGTTCTCGCTCAGTAGGAACTGTCCAGCAGGGACTGTCACATCCTCGCCCAGCAGGTGATGTCACATTCTCGCTCATCAGGGAATGACACATCCTCTCCCTACAGGGACTGTCACACCTTCACCCAACATGGACTGTCACATCCTTACACAGTCGGGACTTTCACATCTTCGCACAACATTGAATGTCATATTCTAGTCAAGCATAGATTGTCCAACAGAGATTGTCACATCCTCGCCCTTCAGGGACTGTCTTATCTTCGCCTATCAAGCGCTGCCCAGGTGGGACTGTCACATTCTCGCACACCAGGGACTGTCACATCCTCGCACAGCAGGGACTGTCACATTCTCGCACAGCAGGGACTTTCACATATTGGCCCAACATTGTCTGTCACAACCTAGTCCAGCAGGGATTGCCCAGCAGTGACTGTCACGTCCTCGCCCAGCAGCGACTGTCACACCCTGGCCCAGCAAGGACTATATTATCCTCGCCCAGCAGCGACTGTCACACCCTGGCCCAGCAAGGACTATATTATCCTCGCCCAGCAGCGACTGTCACACCCTCTCCCAGCAAGGACTATATTATCCTCGCCCAGCAGCGACTGTCACACCCTCGCCTAGAAGGGACTGTCACATCCTCGCCCAGCAGATACTGTCAAATCCTCGCCCTCCAGGGACTGTCACATACTAGCCCTGTAGGGACTGTCACATCCTTGCCCAGCAGGGTCTGTCACATCCTTGCCAAGCAGGTACTACACAGCAGGGACTGTCACATCCTCGCTCAGCAGGGACTGTCACATCCTCTCCCTACAGGGACTGTCACGTCCTCTCCCTACAGGTACTGTCACATCCTCTCCCTACAGGGACTGTCGCATCCTCACTCAGCAGGGACTGAAATATCCTCTCCCTCCGGGGACTGTCACATCCTAGCCGTGCAGGTACTACACAGCAGGGACTTTCACATCTTCGCCCAACATTGACTGTCACATTCTAGCCCAGCCGGGACTGTCACATCCTAGCCGAGCAGGTACTACACAGCAGAGATTTACACATATTAGCCCAATATTGACTGTCATATTCTAGTCAAGCATAGATTGCCCAGCAGGGACTGTCACATCCTCACCCAGCAAGGACTCTCAAATCCTCGCCCAGCAGGGATTATCACATCCTAGATCAGCAGGGACTGTCATATCCTCGCCCAGCAGGGATTATCACATCCTAGATCAGCAGGGACTGTCACATCCTCACGCAGCAGGGATTATCACATCCTAGATCAGCAGGGACTGTCACATCCTCACGCAGCAGGGATTATCGCATCCTAGATCAGCAGGGACTGTCACATCGTCACCTAGCAGTGATTATCGCATCCTAGATCAGCAGGGACTGTCACATCCTTACCCAGCAGGGACTGTCACATCCTTACCCAACAGGGACTGTCACATCGTCACCTAGCAGGGATTATCGCATCCTAGATCAGCAGGGACTGTCACATCCTCACGCAGCAGGGATTATCACATCCTAGATCAGCAGGGACTGTCACATCCTCACGCAGCAGGGATTATCGCATCCTAGATCAGCAGGGACTGTCACATTCTCACGCAGCAGGGATTATCGCATCCTAGATCAGCAGGGACTGTCACATCGTCACTTAGCAGGGATTATCGCATCCTAGATCAGCAGGGACTGTCACGCCCTTACCCAGCAGGGATTATCACATCCTAGATCAGCAGGGACTGTCACATCGTCACCTAGCAGGGATCATCGCATCCTAGATCAGCAGGGACTATCACATACTCGTTCTGCCGGGACTGTCTTATCCTTGCATAGTAGGGTCTGTCATATCCTCGCCCAGCAGGGACTGTCAAAACCTCGTCCTGCAGGGAGTGACACATCCTAGCCCAAAAGGGATTGTCACATCATCGCCCTGAAGGGACTGTCCCTCCGGGACTGTCATATCCTCGCCCAGAAGGGATTGTTACATCATCGCCCTGCACGGACTGTCCAGCAGGGACTGTCACATTCTAGCCCAGCAGGGACTGTTACATCCTCGCTGTGGTATACATCTTGCCAACCGCCATACCGCTGTTTAAATTTCCCCGCACTTCCTGTGACATAGTGGAATCAATCCCACTAGTTCTCAGCATAATCACAGGATCGGGGAATTCATGTGTACCATTTTAACCAACGAACACCTTAGGACACTCTTGCATCGCTAAATATAGACGTGTCACAAGCGATCTTGGACGAGTTGGCGTTTCAAGGGAGACAACGGATTGGCTTGTAAGCCCAAACTTGATTCTCAACGCGTCACGGGGCCAACACGAACGGGGAACCCGCGCATTCTTCAATATGGCAGCTTAGAGAGCAGACGTTTATTTCTGTGGGTGGTGAATAACCCTGTGCATTTCCTCGGGTCTAGGTAAGCTGCCCTTCTGTGTATGTCATGACGATCCTTAAGGGAATGGTTAAGGCAACACATGCTTGTCCATTGTATCAATTGTGATGATCTTAATTAATGTACTGATGAGAATTCTCACAAATTCTTAAAGATGGCCTGCAGACCCAGAATCACATCCCGCCGACTATCTTGCATTACGTCACCTCGCTTTCTGCTGGGTATTAATCCATTTCACTATTCTAACGCTGTTTTATGAAGGCATATCATGCACCTTCACCTAAGATGCTATAGGAAATAATCTTGTTCAAGGCATTATTTGTGCATTTTACAAAATGCAAACTTATGCACTATTCTCTCGCTAGGAGGATTGTCTTAGGAGATGGGTTATCACCACCCCTGTGCGTTTGATCAATGTTCTTCTTCCTTCATCTATGCATTATCTCATGGAAACACTGTGAATTATAGAGAGAGAATGCAGTATTCTTTCCGTATAATCTTGTCCGGTGTGAACATGGAGGGGTGAAATACATGTTGCATGTCTGAGAGACCTTTGCACTTAAGCCCAGCAATTGTACTATTGTTGTACTTATTTGCTGTTATCTATTGCTGTATATATTGCTTCTTCCTCCTCATCTTTTCTTTCCCTTTCCTAATTACATTCCTACTAATTTCACAATGACATTTCGTATTTACAAAATGTATATAGGTGGAATGTTTTTTTTTTTTTTTTTTGTATTGCCAGCGAAGAAAGTGGTGTTCTTGTGCAGTATCAGCATGGTTTAGTCTTACTTACCAGTCTGTGATGAAGATGGGAACCTCAGACCATCTACCTGAGTGGAGGGCCAGTCGTCACTATGTCCTGTGGTCCGGAAGCTTTGCTCGAGGACCCTCTCGAGATGGTAACTCCTTTATATGACAGCTCTGTTCCATCACATCAAGCAGGTCCATGCACTTAGAGGTATTGACGCAAACACCCACGTTCATAGAATATATACATCACTTCATTGAAGGATTATGCCTATTGAAGCATGGCCCATGTACTTGTATCCATGAATGACTTTGTACTGAACCCATATGCAATCACTGGATGCAACACATGTTACCAGACATTGTCCCATAGTTATATGATCAAGATGGACAAACTTAGATACAACACCAAGCTGGATGGTCTAGTCAGCTTATAGATAGATGAAGTGTTAGGTCAGAGGAAGACCATCAGTAGAGACAAGGATGGATGGAGGAAATGAATACGCTTAAAGACCACTCCCTGATTAATGCTTTATTAGACTGCCATGAGATGGATAAGAGAAACAGAGCAAGTGTAAACTTATGTCACTAAGACACGAGTTGACAATCCAACCCGACACCGGGACACGAAGGGGCGGAGTTATGTGTTCACATGACGCGTCCAGGTCAAAGCCGGAAAAGGGTGCACTCGGGCAGACCTAGCTGGGACGGAGACAAGAAGGTTGAATCTAAGAGAGCTTTGAGTTTGAGAGCGTTTTGCGATGGTTGCAATTATTCAAGATGCAGTCGACAGTTGAATAGTGTTCTTGTTTAAGAAAGCTATGAGTGAAGAAGCAGTACACTGAAGTTAACGACTGACGATGGGCGAGTAAATGTCGTCCAGCTGTAGCTGTTTTGTGAACGCGGTGACAATAATGGCGGAGAGAGAGTCACGCCGTGACACGTTGGTCACCAGTGTAATGTGAGTAACTAGAAACTATTATTAACGGTTAGTAGTCAATTGTAGAGTCTATAGTGTGCAACAACAGCAAGGAATAAATGACGATTAGTTGTATCATGTATTCTCTATTGCTAGACAGTGGGTGTGCTGTTTTTCCCTCTCAGCCAATTCAGCCTGAAGCTGTTTTTCTTTGAGAGCCAATTCCGCTTGCAGTCTTTCTCTTTTGTCGAATGCATCTGAAACATAGTTAGCTAGCTCAAGGCCATCTAACCCGCATTCTCTACCTGTTTCTGTTATTTGGGCTCTAAACTTTGCAGTTTCCGCCATGTCTATAATTTATTGCTTTGTTCTGCCAAAAATATAATTGCAGTTAGTCTGATCCGCGTAAGCTTGTCAGTCCCTGATCTGCAAATATACAACAGAGCATATGCAATATTAAAAACACCCTATGTTATGTCTGTCTGTCAATGCTGGAAACGCCAAAGGCAGCAGGCACTGAAGTAACCAGATTTAATTCCTAGTAAAGAAAAGAATCTGAAATTAGACAGAGTTTTCCCAACGGATAAGATTTTCCGGTGGTTGATGAAATGCTGTTAAGTTCAGACTCCACAGGAAAAGAACACCTTCTCTGGAAGAGAAGTAGTGTTGGTAGAGTAGATACACACTATATATTTCACATGGAGCACCTCTCTCTGAAGTATAAGCCTATTTGAACATGGCCCCCTTCTTCAGGAGGAATGATCAGTCACCTACTCTTATTTATCTGTTAATGTCATTCATATCATGTGGCTGTCAATCAATATAATAAAATGACAATGTTCACAATCTAAAGATAATTGTGTTAATGTTTTATGTAATTGTTTAAAGGTTAATATATGGGAACCATCCCGGACGAGCCCCCAATATGTCATATATTTTTGAAGGGAGTGGGAGATCACTGTAGTGCATGCCCCATCTCAAACAAAAGAAGTAGAGCCCCATCCTCTTCTATCTTCAATAACCCCAGAATATGAACCTTGAGTTATCTGCAGGCCTCGTTCTATTAAGTATGTCTAGGAGATATAGATTATGGCCCTGGTGAGAATGGTAATTACTAACTGGGAATCTGCCCCTTCTCCAATGATTCTGATAGCTCTGGAGCCCCCTTATTGGTTATCAAATCTGAGGAAAGTCTGGAGAATTTTCTCAGCCTGATTTAGATGAAGAAAACATGGATGTTGAGCAGTTGATAGATCTAGAGTCTTCTATCCCCCATTTTTAGTACGTCATTATGAGTTAATTTATTTTTAAACAATCAAACACATAATCAATCACATTAGATTCTGACAACATGATGCACAAAGAGGTTGTTGACTCACAGATAGGTTTGAACTGATAAATTAACAGAAGGTCAATTCATGTTAATCATTTATTTACTGGGCCTGAGCTTTCTGGCCAGTACATACATCTCTATTGTGATTTACACAAGATAATAGAAAAGTTGCACATTGGACCATTGTCCCAGACAATCAATCAATCATCAATATATGAGATGTCAACAAGTGTGCAACATAGTAAACATTTTGATGTTGTACATATTAAGTGTGAAGATGAATCAACAATTAACTATCAGTTTCCTGAAATTGGGTGTGGTGTGTACCGATTTAGAAAGGTAACCTGGTGACTGGAAGATTAGGTAAGCCAGGGTCCATTGACTGATGGATCCACTTCAGGTATGCCCGTATATCTCCACTGAAGGCCTCCCCATACTCTGCTCATGGCCAAGTCATCCTCCATCTCACTTGTGGTTCATCTCTTTCTCTCGGCTTCCCTCTCTCAGGTCTGATTTAGGTGGTTAGTTTGCTGATGTGTTGGGTGGTTGTTGGTATGTAGCCACCAAGATCACTGATGAATATTCGCATAAATATATACATTCCTACCAATACAATAATAAGAAGTAGGTCGGAAGAATCTAAATTCCTGAAGTAGGAACTAGTCCCCCTCCCCTCCTTTTCTCTCTAAGCTAGTGTTGGGTTAAGTTTGGGTGGTCAGAGTTTATCACACGGTGTACGCCTTGTATCAACTTGTTCCTGTTGTATGTAAGTTCTCATTTGACCGGGGGTCAGTGAACGTGTACAGTAAGACATTGACAAGAGTGAGAATATGTCAAGATGCATGTAAATAAATGACATACATTTATAACATTTCTTCCACTAAATGGTGTTTATCGCGTGTATAAATAATTCTCTGTGTTTTCCCAATTAACTTCTTCTTCTTCTTCTTCTTGTGTCTAATAACTCTCTCCCATTATCTGTTGTTGTGATGTTGAGTGTTGGGTTGTGTGGTGATGAGTGGTGTTGAGTTTTAAGTTATGTTGAGTAATGAGTTAAGTTCACTGCGCGTGATGGTGTTCCGCGAAGCACAACTTTCTCATGTATTGCAGTTCATAAGTGCTCTTATCTAATTAAAATTTGACATAAATATAAATATTTATTCCGTCAAACCCTATTGATTCAATAGATGAAGGAGAAAGGAAAGATTGATTTCTCTTTCAGGTTTCTAGATTGTAAATAGGCATAGATAAGTCTGTTTTAGAACAAGGCACTTATTCTAGTACACGAACTGTCATTTCAGCTGTAGGTAGTGATAGCATCTTTAACAGTGTTTCTGGTGAAATGCACAAGATTGCTTTAGAATCATCACTCCTCACAGTTGTTTAGAATAGAATGTAGTAGTATAATGCACTTCTTAAAGTTAATAATTATCTCTAAGAATATCAGAGATTGCAGTTTCATCTAAGAGAATATTAGAGTCATTTTGCCCGGGAATGGCTCTGCGTCGTTAGAATCTACAGTCGAGCATTTTTACATTTCAGAGGTTTTAATTAATAATAATAAATTTCAATTGACATCACAAACACTGGATACCGTTCTTTTGACACTTGATACATCGGGTTATCAGTTTAATCTAAGGCCTAACAAGCTCACCTAGGATCCAGACATTCTGCCTTGCCCATTGAAACTTTTGGTCACACAATCTTCTCACATCTGTTCATGAGGCGGGTTTCAGAAAAGAGTGCGGGCTTATTAACATTTCTGATGAAATAGTAACATATGCTAATTATGCTTTGGCGCGAAAGCGGGTCACATGTCCCTTTTCGTCCAATGGTCTTCCGAGCTTTGTCTGATGCAATCTTTCTAAGAATCCACGTCATCTGTCACTTATGCAGTTCCAGTTTCGATGTTAAGTTTTAAGTCCTAGTCTCCATTTGTGGTTGTGAAGTCAATTTCTTTTAATGTTGTTTCCTCTTTTTGCGGCAGGTGTTGGTAAATGAATAATGTTGGTTGCGTTATGCTACAGGTACTACACAGCAGAGATTTACACATATTAGCCCAATATTGACTGTCATATTCTAGTCAAGCATAGATTGCCCAGCAGGGACTGTCACATCCTCACCCAGCAAGGACTCTCAAATCCTCGCCCAGCAGGGATTATCACATCCTAGATCAGCAGGGACTGTCATATCCTCGCCCAGCAGGGATTATCACATCCTAGATCAGCAGGGACTGTCACATCCTCACGCAGCAGGGATTATCACATCCTAGATCAGCAGGGACTGTCACATCCTCACGCAGCAGGGATTATCGCATCCTAGATCAGCAGGGACTGTCACATCGTCACCTAGCAGTGATTATCGCATCCTAGATCAGCAGGGGCTGTCACATCCTTACCCAGCAGGGACTGTCACATCCTTACCCAACAGGGACTGTCACATCGTCACCTAGCAGGGATTATCGCATCCTAGATCAGCAGGGACTGTCACATCCTCACGCAGCAGGGATTATCACATCCTAGATCAGCAGGGACTGTCACATCCTCACGCAGCAGGGATTATCGCATCCTAGATCAGCAGGGACTGTCACATTCTCACGCAGCAGGGATTATCGCATCCTAGATCAGCAGGGACTGTCACATCGTCACCTAGCAGGGATTATCGTATCCTAGATCAGCAGGGACTGTCACGCCCTTACCCAGCAGGGATTGTCACATCCTAGATCAGCAGGGACTGTCACATCGTCACCTAGCAGGGATCATCGCATCCTAGATCAGCAGGGACTATCACGCCCTTACCCAGCAGGGATTATCACATCCTAGATCAGCAGGGACTGTCACATCCTTATCCAACAGGGACTGTCACATCCTTGCTCAGCGGGGACTCTCACATACTCGTTCTGCCGGGACTGTCTTATCCTTGCATAGTAGGGTCTGTCATATCCTCGCCCAGCAGGGACTGTCAAAACCTCGTCCTGCAGGGAGTGACACATCCTAGCCCAAAAGGGATTGTCACATCATCGCCCTGAAGGGACTGTCCCTCCGGGACTGTCATATCCTCGCCCAGAAGGGATTGTTACATCATCGCCCTGCACGGACTGTCCAGCAGGGACTGTCACATTCTAGCCCAGCAGGGACTGTTACATCCTCGCTGTGGTATACATCTTGCCAACCGCCATACCGCTGTTTAAATTTCCCCGCACTTCCTGTGACATAGTGGAATCAATCCCACTAGTTCTCAGCATAATCACAGGATCGGGGAATTCATGTGTACCATTTTAACCAACGAACACCTTAGGACATTCTTGGATCAGCGCTAAAAATAGACGTGTCACAAGCGATCTAGGACGAGTTGGCGTTTCAAGAGAGACAACGGATTGGCTTGTAAGCCCAAACTTGATTCTCAACGCGTCACGTGACCAACACGAAAAGGGACCCCGCGCATTCTTCAATATGGCAGCTTAGAGAGCAGACGTTTATTTCTGTGTGTGGTGAATAACCCTGTGCATTTCCTCGGGTCTATGTAAGCTGTCCCTCTGTGTATGTCATGGCGATCCTTAAGGGAATGGTTAAGGCAACACATGCTTGTCCATTGTATCAATTGTGATGTTGTTAATTAATGCACTGATGAGAATTCTCACAAATTCTTAAAGATGGCCTGCAGACCCAGGATCACACCCCGCCGACTATCTTGTTTTACGTCACCTCGCTCTCTGCTGGGTATTAATGCATTCTACTATTCTAACGCTGTTTTATGAAGGCATATCATGTACCTTCACCTAAGATGCTATAGGAAATAATCTTGTTCAAGGCATTATTTATGCATTTTACAAAATGCAAACTTATGCACTCTTCTCTCGCTAGGAGGATTGTCTTAGGAGATGGGTTATCACCACTCTGTGCGTTTGATCAATGTTCTTCTTCCTTCATCTGTGCATTATCTCCGGGAATCACTGTGAATTATAGAGAGAGAATGCAGTATTCTTCCCGTATAATCTTGTCCGGTGTGAACATGGAGGGGTGAAATACATGTTGCATGTCTGACAGACCTTTGCACTTAAGCCCAGCAATTCTACTATTGTTGTACTTATTTGCTGTTATCTATTGCTGTATATATTGCTTCTTCCTCCTCCTCTTTTCTTTCCCTTTCCTAATTACATTCCTACTAATTTCACAATGACATTTCGTATTTACAAAATGTATATAGGTGGAATGTTTTTTGTTTTTTTGGTATTGCCAGCGAAGAAAGTGGTGTTCTTGTGCAGTATCAGCATGGTTTAGTCTTACTCACCAGTCTGTGATGAAGATAGGAACCTCAGACCATCTACCTGAGTGGAGGGCCAGTCGTCACTATGTCCTGTGGTCCGGAAGCTTTGCTCGAGGACCCTCTCGAGATGGTAACTCCTTTATATGACAGCCCTGTTCCATCACATCAAGCAGGTCCATGCACTTAGAGGTATTGACGCAAACACCCACGTTCATAGAATATATACATCACTTCATTGAAGGATGATGCCTATTGAAACAAGGCCCATGTACTTTTATCCATGAATGACTTTGTCCTGAACCCATATGCAATCACTGGATGCAACATATGTTACCAGACATTGCCCCATAGTTATATGATCAAGATGGACAAACTTAGATACAACACCAAGCTGGATGGTCTAGTCAGCTTATAGATAGATGAAGTGTTAGGTCAGAGCAAGACCATCAGTAGAGACCAGGATGGATGGAGGAAATGAATACGCTTAAAGACCACTCCGTGATTAGTGCTTTATTAGACCTTAAATGTATTTGAGATTTACATGTCTCACATTATGTATGGTTATATGCATGCATGTTATTGGTTTGAAGCATTTTTCCTCTATCCTCTGCAGTTTTTTGTTTCTAATAAATTTTGGAATTTATTCTTCTTCTGAAGTTCAATTCATTGTGATGTCAGTTCAATCAATGTATTATACTAAGTTAATTAATATACATTGAAATAATATAGGAGCTAGGTGAGGCTGGGGGACATCACTCAGGCAAATCATCAAACTATTGTCCTGTGAAAACTTTCCAGGCTCCTATCGCCAATCAGGGAGATCCATTACTTTTTATTAGTGCAGCACTTAACTATATCTGTCTAGTACTCACTCTTGGGGGTTCTTGAGCCAATTTGGTTCTCCTGGGAAGGGCAGAAATATAATGTAGTTTTCTTCAGTAATCGGGGAGTCCCCTAGAGTCCCTTTCTGTCACAACACCTTCCAGTGACATTTCAACACTATTTGAGATCACTTCCCATACTCTAGCATTCTTTTATGGGGGGATACACGTCGTGTGATTACATTTCACCACCAACACTCACATAACGAACAACAGATATAAGCGTAATTGTATTATTACCTCTTTACCACAGTACCGAGAAAGTTAAAACATCCCTGTCATTTTAAATACGCTGACTACCATATTAACACAACAATTTAAATCTACTTATTCACTGTGTGCATTACCCACACCTACTACAGAGTTCAGAATCTGCTCATTGTCTACAAGCAATACTGTATCATCACCTAAGATTATTGATACTAGGTCCCAAGCTACAACTCGCTGTTAAACGTACATTTTCTAACTACATATGTTTATGGTAATCTTGAAGTGTTTATTCCATAGGGCTTCATTGGGCTACATTTTTGTTACCATGAAGATATTTTAATTCATGAAAATAGAAAAGGTTTTAATATACTTCTATATGTTTCTGTCAAATTGCATAGTATTTGGAAACCATCGCCTGTTTGCCTCGATTCATAATTTTTAACAAAAAACGGAAAGTGACACGGAGTAAATTTACTTCTGTGCTTTTGTCATTCTCTGTAACATTTGTTTCTAAAGTCAATATCACACTACAAAACAACAATACCTACCAGGGGTAAAAGATGAAGGTGGACAAACAGGATTAAGAAGTCTATGTCACCGGCTGTGAAACATATGTCTGCTAAACATGACAGCTGTCATTGTTGTCAACGGCTTTTCATATTCAGCTTTTCGCCATTGTTCAATTATTAATTAATTTTTATTTTTTTTTGGCGGGGGGGGGGGGGGGGGGTGACTTTCGCATTTCACATCGCCAAAAACAACCAATCAACCCTTCAATGCTTTACTTCGTTTCTGGTACTTAAAAGTCTGTTATATCACTTCTGTAGTTACACCAAGACTCTTATTTGTTTTTATCTGAAAGGGATTTTACAATACATAATTAGCACCTTCATGACTTTTCCCGTTTTACGTTACCAAAAGATGCTTACATTACCGAAAAGCTTCAACTTACCATTCCAGCGTATCTGCAAAAGAAGCACTTATACAGACTAGTTACGCGTTTCCCTACACTCTTGGTTTTCTTTCTACCACAAAGTGTCTGTCTTTCATAGATACCTTTACAACCTTTCCATGTCACGTCATCAAGAGCTTCAAACCTCCAGCGTACTTGAGCTCCAATGAAACAGTCATAACGGTTAATAACATGTTCCCAATTCACATCCCCTATCTTCAACCTCATAATCTATGTGAGGTTGTCATTGCTATAGTCTGCCTTTTATTATTATCATCACTTTCCTTAATTACATCTGACAGATGAAGTGTTTTTTTACCCAGTACTAAATTTTAATTGAAAAATTACAGGGTTTTCAACTGTCATATTTTATGGTCTGTTGGAGTAACTTTCTACCTATGGGCTACACATGTACATGTAATACATACAGTCGTGTCACACATTTTTCTTTACAAGACTATATAGTGTCACCAGTATCTGGTCTACTTTTTAGATGTTCATCACAGATGTCCGATGTGACGATGGCGTAACAACATTTTCTAGCTTCATGAGCAGATATTATCAACTGAATTTATTCCCCAACCCTCTCATCAAAGGTGACTGTTAAAGCAACAGATATGTGGTTACTGAGACGAATGTTGTGAAAACTTTGGACTGCCAGAGTATCTAATGATGTTTCTGTGAAAGAGATAAATGAAAAGTGTATTCAGGAAAACCACTTTTCTTTGACATATCATTGGGACTGCTGGGCTACAGTGTTACTGTTTCTTGTGTTTTCTCTGATAGCACCGATAACACATGCGTGTTTGTTGTTATTGTTGTCTTAACTAAGTAGAGTTGGCTGTTGTTGGTACCATTCTTAGTAACTTCTAGGTAGTGTGTCGTTCATAGAACCTGTACATTTGTATGGGTGTGAAGCGTGGGCAATGAGCAGACAAGATGAAAAACATCAGTGGAGATGTGAGGAAAATACACATACCATGGACAGATAGAGAAACCAATGACCACAGTCCAACAAGAAACAAATGAAAAACCGTATCTACAATAAATTTTTTCACTGTTTAGGATTAAATTTGAACGAAAACTGTATTTTGTAAAGTGCGACATGAAGACATTTGTCATTAGAAATCACACGTGTGTGTGTGCGAGTGCGTGCGTGGGTGCGCGCGCGCGCATGTGTGTGTGTGTGTGTGTGTGTGTGTGTGTGTGTGTGTGTGTGTGTGTTCATATATAAATAAGATATAAAAACATATTTTGTTGTAGCCTCAAATTTGACTTAAAGCATTACTTGCTTATATTAAATGTCATTGTTGATATGAACGCAAATTTCGAACTAAATACCAGATTTAAAATAAAAAAAGTTTCCAAAGAGATAACACACCGACTATTTTTTCATAGAAGATTTGCCGTTTTCTCTAACTAGACTGTCCCTTTTGTTAGCACCAGATTAGTTGGTAATGGGAATATTATGTATAGTATTAATGTAATTGCTTATGTTCTTCTTTTTTTTTTTTTTTTTTTTTTGTACTGCCAGGTTGTGTGTCGTAGGTTTAAAATGAATGCCGTTTATAATTTATACAATTGTTACTTTGTATTATTCATAGTTGGTTAGATACGACGGCAGGATATAATCGGTCACCCTAGTAGAGCCTGCCTGCTAGGGAAGTGGCAGGGAATGTCTCTCAGGAGTCCATACGCCCGCATAACAAACATTCCAAGTTCTCGACCAGCTCACCCGTGGCCATTCAGTTCTCGGCCCGTCGGTCCACCTTAAACTTGGGGGTTTATAATCAGCGTTTTCCATCTCCTCGATTGGCCGCTGTAATAGCTAACGGGCCCAGTCTACCCGTGGGCAAGAGGTTTCAGCGCCTCAGTCCTGGCGAACACAGTAGCTACATGTATACGGGGAACAAAACCAATGCCATACAATATCTAAGAAATAGTACCTACTACATAGTTAAAGTCACTACACAAAGGAAAAATAACTCTCGTAGGTAGATAGTTGAGCCCCAAACAAAGCAGTGACGACATCACTAATCTGGTTGAGCTCTGTAGTGCTGAGACAACAAAATGACAATGCTTGGGTAAATTACATAGCAGATCCTGTTGTATTATAGACTTGGTAATTTGCCTTTGGACAAGGGGGAGGTGGTCATGCACTTGTGAGGCCAGGTGGAAAAGGCGGAGGAACAGACTGAGAACTCATATGTGGAAAGAATGAGATTGCGGGGGATCGGCATGGGTTCTGGAAGAATCTCAAAACTGAGAGGGAAGACCAGGAGAACTTTTAATCAGATAGCGGTGGGAACGATTAGTAGTATGACTCTTCGCTTGCTGTTGAATGAGGGGACGGAGCACTATGGGAATGTCCTGAGTGCAGAGATGTCGGTTCTTAACTCAACTCAACAACTTGTTGTACTTATGTTTATGTTTTAACCTATCGTTTTTACTTGTTTTATTCATTGTAGCTATTGTATGTAACATATGCTTAATACAAGGTCTACTGTATTCATGACGTTGTATGTATCTATGGAACTCTCACCTCCACTGCGCCTAGAACTGCAACTAGACACATCCCTCAACCTGGCTTCCGTTTGCTAAACATAACGGAAAGTTGATTAATAACTTCAGGTGTCGCCAGCACAGCTAATTTACAAAATCAATATTTCCACCACACACCGCTGACTTATAGGTCGTATCAATGTTACTTTTACAGACCACCACACAGCGGGATTCCAATATCCGGCGTCTAGGGTGGACACAGTTATCAACCAGCAGCGTGATTCGAACCTCCAACGATGCCTAGGGCATCATCTTGACCAGTTATACACTCGACCACCAGCACACTACCCACCACGCAGTGGGATTCGAACCTGTCACCCGCTAGGGAACCCACTAGACACCACAGTTACATACTGGTTATACCTCTCCACGCCCTCTATGACCGACTAGACATGCTGACGACCGCTTAACAAAGAAAAACTACCGGAGATAGAACAATGCAATGACGATTCTATAAGAACTAATTAAAAATATTTCCATCCTCGGCACAAGTTACACATGTGGGGCATAGAGTACCACCAATTACCATCGGATTTGAACCTCCATGGGGACTAGAGAACCAGTCCACTAGACACCACAGTTACATATTATTGTTTCCCCTTCACACTCTTTTGACCAACTAAACACCCCCACAATCTGACAACTGGTAACCTTACCCAAAAAAAATACCGAGATTCAAACCTGTCACCTCCACGGCGTCTGGGGTACCAACTAGACACACTCCTCAACCCGCACACCACCTCTCATTTGCTAACCATATCCTGGTTAATACCACCAGATGTCGCCATCACAATTAATTAACAAAAACATAATCAATATTTCGTATACACCTTGACCTCGTTACTGGGATTCGAACCCACGGCGACACGGAGATCCCTCGACCATAACCAGCCAAAGGATAACATCGACCATAACTAGTCACCCTTTTGACCAACTAAACACCCCCACAATCTGACGACTGGTGACCTTACCAAAGAAAAATACTGAGATTCGAACCTGTCAACTCCACGGCGTCTGGGGTACCAACTAGACACACTCCTCAACCCGCACACCACCTCTCATTTGCTAACCATATCCTGATTAATACCACCAGATGTCGCCATCACAATTAATTAACAAAAACATAATCAATATTTCGTATACACCTTGACCTCGTTACTGGGATTCGAACCCACGGCGACACGGAGATCCCTCGACCATAACCAGCCAAAGCATAACATCGATCATAACTAGCCAAAGACACGAAAAGGAGGTACGGAGGCTCCAGTTGTTAGGCGGCTCTGGTGACGACAATATAGACAAATAACGAGGCTCAATCCTCCACGAGTCTCCAATTTGTGCAGGGCAACGTCCCTACATTACTACTGCCAGACACACATAAATAAGCACATGCATAAACACATACATATATACCTGCATACATACCTACAGCATATACAGTCCTCCCACTCAATGACACACAAATGCACTCTCCCTCGCATAAATATATACTCATTCACAATCACAAACTTGATAACAAAAACTTATTTAAAATACTTGCACATTCTCTCTTTTTCCATCTCTCTCTCATTCTCTGTGCGTGCGTGCGTGCGTGCGTGCGTGTGTGTGTGTGTGTGATCGCGTTCTGGTCAAGAAAAAGGGCAGCAATAAAAACTAAATAAATTAAGGGAATAAACTCACACTTCCCCCGAACTAACAATAACAGGGAAAGTAAAAAGAAAGAAAAGGTTTCAGGATCATAAAACTAGAGGTTGAGAATGGGCACTTCCTAATGCAGTTAATGGATTAAACTGTTAGGCTTTAATGGCAATATTTAGTGCACAAACCATACTTCCACAGACAAAACTAAATTACCAGATAAAAAACACAGACAGTTTTTAATTCTCTATAGCATGTACACCTTCAGGAGCAATAAGCGATAAGACCAAATACTAAAGAG
This sequence comes from Cepaea hortensis, assembly GCA_963921405.1. Classification (NCBI taxonomy): domain Eukaryota; kingdom Metazoa; phylum Mollusca; class Gastropoda; order Stylommatophora; family Helicidae; genus Cepaea; species Cepaea hortensis. The sequence continues at coordinate 10,442,372 of OY992884.1, forward strand.
AACTGAAGTCTAGAATCAAATACTAACAAAAATGAGTGGTTTCTAGCAAATAACCAGATCTCTGCCCTCTGTCTAGACCAAGTCTATCAGGTATACCAAGCACAACAACTGAGTGGTAAATTATTACAACTACTTGTGACTCCACTCAAAAAGGTAAGTATAAAACAGTCTGCACCCAAACTAACCGGACGTGTCGCAACTGTGGAGCGCTATCAAGAACAATTCGCCTGAACTATTCAAGAAACCTGATACGGGGGAGAAAATGGAACGTCGCAAGACGAACACCAACAGATTCCAGTCTTACAAGATGAGCAGCGTGGAAGCCGCCAAGACCTTAAAGATGACGAAAGAAGAGAGCCTGCCTGCGATCTGCGGCAAAGAACCAGAACATACAGTAAAATCAAATGAAGCTACCACGAGGAAGACCGACGACAACCCACCACGGACAAGAGCCAAGACTGATGAGAAGAAGGAGGAGAAAGACACCAGAGACAGAAACACCGACTCACAGACGATCAGATGGGTTGTCAAACGTATCCAAGTGGAGCTGACAGATTAAAAAATCCCGAAGCAGCTACAACAGGAGAATCTCCATATCCGAATCTTGAAGGCGGAGCGGATTCTGACGTACTCCAAGATACCCACTATTCTAGCAGTCGTAACAACAGAGGACAGCGAGATGCCGGTCACAGTAGCTATGAGCAAGAAAGTACAACAGCCTGAAAGATTCATTCCAAGAATCACTCAATGCTCAAGATCACCACAGCAGAACAATATGCCGCTGGAAGACAGAGATCTGTCGATACTGCGCGAACACCATGCATTCAGGACAAGGACTTCAGAGCGCCCAACAACAACAACAGAAAGTGTGCCAACTGCCTTGGCAAGCATGGAGCAATATACCTGGAATGTCCTTACCTCCAAAGACATAGAGATGTCTTAAAGACCGCCATAACTACAAAGACACCATACAGGGAACGAACGAACGAACAAAATTTATTTTCAAAGGGTTAAGAATTGGGCACGCAGGCCCGTCTAACATTCTGCCCTTCTATCACTCTCTTTCATACATTATTTCATTCACACATCATTCAAGGCTAACAGAGAACAGCAACATATAAAAGATATGCATTATAAAGGCATGGACAAAATGCGAACATCAAAATTACACGACACAGTAAAATTAGATAATGGTCTGACACTTGTTGTTAGCCATGTGGAATATACTGGCCTACCAAAAGGGGACTGGCTGTTATACTAGGGTTTTGTTATTATTATTATTATTATTATTATTATTATTATTATTATTATTATTATTATTATTATTATTATTATTATTATTATTATCTCTATTATTAAGGGGGAGATAATCCGTACTGAGATAGTGTTCGAGTAATTTGCGATTATATGCATAGGGATTGGTGATGTCTTTGATTTCTTGTGGAAGATTGTTCCACAGCTGAGCTGCAGAGTACGTTAATCTTGTTTTGTATAAGTCAATCCTAGGCTTCGGAATGTGTAATATATTTAAACGTATACTGTGTCTAGCATTATATTTAAACAATGGCCAAAGGTAATTTGGGGCATTCCGATGCAGGATTTTGTGAATTAGTTTAGCTTTATTGAAAAGCAGGCGTTTGCGGAGTGGTAGTAACTGAAGGCGTTTATACAGGCTAGGATTGTCAGATAAATGTTTGCTATAAATTAGACTCATGGCCCGTTTCTGGAGTGAGTAAAGTCGCTTTGTGTTTGAATTAGAACAACCGTCCCAGATTGTAGAGCAGTAGTCAAAGTGTGTCTGTATATGAGAAGTATAGAATAGTTTCCTTGTGTCCTCATCAAGGATGTTTTTAATTTTGGCGAGTTGGTAGACTTGTTTCGCTGTTTGTTTAATAAGCGCTTGAACGTGGGAATTAAAGGTTAGGTTTCTATCAATGATTACGCCTAATGTTTTGTGCTCAATTACACTTTCTACTGGCATGTTATCGATGTGAAGTTGAAGTGATGTGTGTGAGCTTAGAGTTTGAAGTCTTTGTCTGGTTGTTAGTAACATTGATTTTGTTTTAGTGATGTTAATTTGCATACGGTTTGAATAGCTCCACCTAACTACATTATTTAATTCTTGTTGTAAAGACGACTCCAATAAAATACAGTTTTCAGCATTTGTGTACACTGTACAGTCGTCTGCAAATAGATCGCAGGACGACGAAAGATGCAAAGGTAGATCGTTAATGTATATGGCAAATAATAGAGGGCCAAGAATAGAGCCTTGCGGTACTCCAATATTAAAGGTAGTGGTTTGAGACAGACATTTATTATGTGATACTGCTTGCTTTCTGTTTGATAGAAAAGATGATATTAGAGTGACTACATTAGGGCCAATTTTCATTGTCTCAAGTTTTTTAATTAAAATAACATGGTCTATCATATCAAATGCTTTCTTAAAATCAATAAACACAGTTCCACATAGACTGTTGTTGTTTATATTCTGGTGCCAATGTTCTATCATGTTTGTTAGGGCCGAATGGCAAGAATATTTTGGTCGAAATCCTGATTGGCTGTCAACAATAAGCTTGTTGCGAACTAAATACTGTAATGTTACTTTATAGATGTGTTTTTCTAGTGGCTTAGATAGTGATGATAGTAATGAAATGTGTCTGTAATTGTTCGGGAGACCATTGTCCAATGAACCAGATTTAAGAAGAGGGTACACTTTAGCGATTTTGAGAGCTGATGGAAAGTGGCCTTTGGTGAGACACTGATTATATACATAGGTTAGTGATATACAGATCACTGGCGCAGCACAACGGAGAATCCGGTTGCTGATTCCATCTAACCCAGATGAGGTTGTGTTTTTTAAGTTACTGAGGTAAGTGAATACTTCAGTGATTGTCATTAGCGGTATGTCGGAAAGAATATCACGGGAGCATCTATTCTCGCAAAACGATGACAGTAAAGATAAGTTGCAAGGAGAATTAGGTATTGAAGCCTTCAACTGGTCTATGTCAGTTTGAAAAAAATTACTCAATTGGTCGCATGTAATATCATTTGATGGTAAAGAATTTCGGAAGTTATACTTGTTTGTCAAGGTGTTAATTGCCTTCCATATATCCTTACTATTTGTTTTATCCATTACTAAGTTCTTAAAGTAATTTTTCTTTTCCCGTCGTATGGTATATTGAACTTTGTTTCTAAGAGTACGGTATGCGCTGAGATCCCGCTTTTTATGTGCTTTATCTCTGTCTCTCATAATTTCAAGTATTTCCTGGTTGATCCAAGGTGACTTGACGTGGTGTTTTACTCGAACTTCCTTGATTGGCTCATGTCTATCAAAAACATCAATAAATGTTTTCATCCAGAATTCCAGAGCATCATCCGGGTCAGGAAGCTGATAAACATTGTCTAGAGGTGAACTGAGCAAGTCCTGTAAAAATGCGTTTTGGCTGAAATGTTCGTAACTTCTATATTTTACACTTACGTGTTTATGTTTAGGAGCTTTAATTCCTTGTTTAGACCACGTGCAGCATATTGGGTAGTGATCGATCATTGCACAATTGGGTACAGCGCATTCTATGATGTTGTCTGAGCAAGTTACATAAATGTGATCTATGACTGTTGAAGATGACTTTGTTACTCTAGTAGCCTGTTGTACTATTTGTTGGAAATTGTATGATGCAATTATATTTCCCCATATTATGTTGGATTTGTTGGTGTCAATGTTAAAGTCTCCAAGCAGTATAATTTCCTTCCCGGAAGCGAAAACCACATCCATCATGGTAGTGAAGTTTTCGTACCAGACGTGTCCAGCACTGGGATTTCGATAGAGGTAGCCAATTATCAGGGGTGTGCGGTTTTGAAGTTTAAGCTCTAACCAAATACATTCTATTTCGCAAGTTTCAAAGTCTAGCCTACGGTAAGCATTTAGTAAATTAGAAACATAGGTTACTATGCCTGTCTCTTGTTTCCTACAGGGATCCCTTCTAAAAACTTTGTACCCTTTAATAGAGATGTCCTCATCTGAAATGTTATAATTAAGTCTACTTTCACTAAGGCCGAATAAATGAAAATTTTGATTAAGAATAGAAGATAACTCTGGTAGCTTGTTAAATAAGCTGCAAATGTTTAAGTGTCCAATGCGTGTTCCTGACTTATGCAGGGGAAGCAATGCGGAGGTGCGATACAGCCACGTGCATCTCATAAGCTGAAAGATCTCAACTGCACAGTCATATTGACGAACTAACAATAACATGTCAAGCTACTTCAAACACCGACGCCAGCCAGCGACAACGAAAACCTGCTGGCCGACATGAAGGAAATACAGCACAGCATCAAGCAAGAAGTGGATCGCATGGCACTGCTAAAGAAGGAGAACAAAGACATCTTACAAACATCAAATTAGAGAGAGAGAGAGAGAGAGAGAGAGAGAGAGAGAGAGAGAGAGAGAGAGAGAGAGAGAGAGAGAAACCTGCTAAAGGGTGAAAGGGAACTAATCCAAAACAAACTAGCAGAAGCCAAGAAAAAGAAAGCAGAGAAGTCACAAGTTCAAGTCAAACCAAAGACCAATCAGAAACCACAAGCTAGAACCAGCAGCCCGACCACTATGTCCAAGCAACTCAAGGGGAAACCAATACCCCAATACCCCACCAGACACCTGAAGAAAGCCCAGAGGAGGAATTCGACACACCTGAAGATAACTGGAGCACAGACGAGGAAGATAATCTCATTTTAGTTTTAAACAAAAGGGGACAAATATGGAAAGCTGATTTCAAAGAGAATGAAAGGCAAGTTAGACTACGATGCAAGGAGTACGAAAATGACCTCCCCACATGGAACGAAAACTATCACATGGAAATGCGACTGATCAGAGAAAAATGAATGAAGAATACCCATGAAAACTCCAAGAAGTTGACACAAACTCAGAGCAAGTGGAAAGTTAACCAAACATCACACAAAGAGCCCTTATGAGGAACTCAATAGACCAAAAGTGACGAATCGGAAGCCAAAATTGAACAAAGAAAAAGCCAGTGGAGACGGGCACAAAGGAAACTCGCCGACCTATCCCACAGCTGACGTCACAGACACAAACGCTCATATAACCAGTCCGAGTTAGGACTCACTCGTAAGAGAGCACAGACCGATGGAGGATAAAAACCCACAAGACCACGGATCTCAACTCTAACCGACGCTGAAGAAGCTGGTTGAACGAGACCGAATTTGGAATTTTTGTTTTTGAATCAAGCGAGCAACTAACTGAACTACCATCTAAACTAAAGAGATTGATTGATTGATTGATTGATTGATTGATTTAGGAATCGACATCACAGCATTCGGAGCATTCCCATAAGTGCTCCGTCCCCATCCCCAGCAGCCAGCGAAGAGTTCCAATACTAATAGTAACTAAAAGAGATGTGAAACTTAAACAAGAAAACCTAGAACTTTCATATTGAAGCCATAGTCACTCGCTTTACTGCATCAAAGACTGCTCCCAGTTCAACAATTTACACAGGGGAAAACTACCTCTGGAGTTTTGTTAGTCACAATGCAGACAGGTCGAAGACAATAAAGTTATATTAGGGTATATCGCCTGGCTCAAATTTATAATCATGTGACCAAGACAGCCACAATTCGGATATTAATTTGAAGCTGATTGTTGTCCAACATGGTTAATGATTAGTAGATCTCCTTTGTCTTGGTTTTAGACAATCTCATATTTCCGGGTTGTAGCCAGGTTTGACAAATATAACCGGCCACATTTTAATCTCTATTTGGTTGTACTTTTTATAAAACGGTTTGTCGGCGCGTCTACTATCAGTTATATGTAAATATATGTCAGTTGTTTCGTTTTATATCATTGACAAGTTTGTCCCACCATACTTTCATCTGCTCATTATCATATGGCGGGGAGGGGTACTCCAAGTATGTGTTGTTCTTGATATTGTACAAGAGATCTCTTCCCAGCTTGTCCCGGGGAATCTCTTCCATAATCAGAAACACCAGCACAGGCCTGCCGCTGTACACGCCTTCCATCTTGGCCATTTCTATCTCGTAAGTGCACCATTGACTCTCCATCAGAGAACGAGTCAGAACAATTAAGGTTCTTCTACTACGGCCAACAGCATCTACAATGTTGGACGTGATCCACTCTCCTGCTGTAAAATCCCTGCGGTGTAACAGCGTCTTCAGACCTCGCTTGTTAAACTCTTCATCAATTGTCTTCTCCACAAAATGCAAATCTTCTTCGGCGTAACAAATAAAGACATCAAACTCGAAGTGATTCTCTCGCAGATTGGACATGTTCTTGTATCTCAAGTAGGCTGCATAGTACATGTAACGAATATTCCAACGAAATCTGAAGATGATGCTTCCGAAGATGACCACAATCATCAACACAGAGCAGGACCCCGAGATGAGGGCAAGCAGTGTTTCTGATATACACGTTCTGTTCAGGTTGGATATTGTACTAGCGTATCCGTCGGTGATGATCTCACCAGACAGATCGCTTAGAGCGCAGAAGTACTTCTCCGGTTCTATGTGGAAGGCACCGCAGGAAGTCATCCAGGAGAGGAATTTCAGGTTTATGCACTCGCAGTTGATCTGTGCATAGCTGAGGTCAACAGTTACGTTGAATCCCTTGGCGATCAACTTAGAAATATGCTGTTGAGTCTTTATAGGAAGGTATGAGATGTGGCTTTGTGATAAGTTCAGCACCTGGAGATAGTTCATGTTCGAGATGTCCACATCAAAAACGATCAGCGGGTTTCTAGCCAGTAGCAGTGTAGTCAGATTCCCAAGCTCCAAAAATGCGTCAGAGATGATGGAGGCTATGGCGCTGAAGGATAAATCCAGCACTTGTAAACTTTTCAGAGGAGACAACACTCTGACTGAGTGCTTCTCTGCAAATGTAGATCCTAGCACGTTGGAATGCAGGATGAGTACTTCTAGCGTGGTCAGGTTTTGGAAAAACTTCTCAGAGATTGTATTGATAACATTGTATGAAAGGTCGAGATATTTAAGAGAGTTCAGGCCGTATATCGGGCCATCCAGGTGTGGAAACTGATTGCCTGATAAAGATAAATTTCGTAGACAGTTCTCCCCAGACACGGTCAGGTTGGACAGGATGTACTTCAAACCTGCGTTGTTCATCTCAAGGTGCTCCAGTTGTGGGGGAAGTTTAAGGACAAAGCTCAATTGACCTTTTGTGTAGATTGTACAGGAGGAGTTTGAACTGTCACTCACTCTTTCATGGCTTAAATAATAAGGATAATAAGGAGGTACGTTATACAACGTTTGTTCACCGCTAATCTTTAGAGATTTCAACTTCTTAAATTTTGGTAAGTCCAAAAGATAGGCGCCAAAAACAAAATTGTTACCGCTTAAGTCCAACGTTTCCAAGGACGTTAGCTTGTCTATGACGTTCCTATCAACGGCCTCAAGGTTGTTCTCTCTGGCATCGAAGTAAACCAGGTTAGGGGGAAAGTTCTCCAGGTACTTACTTTCGAGGCATACGCTGAGAGAATACCTGTTGCTGATCAGATGCATGTGTAGTTTCGAGAGATTTGTGGCGTGTTTAAGGCTGGCAAACAGGCGATCCAAGTTGGGTATATCAATATCTTCATTGTGTGACAGGTCAAGCAAACGAAGTCTCGTCAGATGGGAGAATATTCCAGAATCGATCTTATCGCCATGGATTCCGCAGTCTGCGATGTTCAACTGTTCTAAGTATTTGACAAACTGAAACGTATTATTTCTGAGACCGTTCAGATAACAGTACCCAGCATACCAGTAATAGCCAGCCAGAGTTAGATTTGTCAGGCGTGTCAGATTCTGGAACCCCGGCCCTAGGGGCCCTGCAATATCAACATTCAGACCATCCATTTGCAGCTCTCGAAGATTTATCAGACGAGACAAGGCAACATCTGGATAGCTCAGTTCTGTGTTGGTTATGTTTTTATTATTTCTGCTGATGATGAGATGCTGCAAGGATGTCAGCGGTAGGAACACGTCATCGGGATAAACACCAGGCCTCATTTCTAGATTGTTATTGTGCAGATCTAACGAGACCAGACTCGAGAGACTCTGAAAGGACAACTTGCCGAGAGCAGTAATTTTATTGCTGGAGATGTTCAGGTGCCGGAGAAGGGGGTACCTCTGGAAGGCATTGTCAGGAAGCGTCATTATACTGTTATTGAAGAGGTCTAACCTGGTTATCTCTACCGGGAGATAGTTTGGGATTTCATCGAGGTCACGGCTGGAACAATCAGCTACAGTTCCGTCAATCTGGCATTTTATGGGGACTCTGTTCGTTCTGTCCGCATCGCCTTTACAGACACCGTGTGACTGGCCTTCCAAGTGGCTACTTGACTGTTCTGGTACGGTGTACAAAAGATGCGACAATCGTGGACTAAAGTCCGAGTTGTGTGGTTGTTGCTGGGTGTCCTGTAGCTTGTGTCGAAGTATCAGCCATGGAAATCCCGGAGCGATGACACAAACAAGCACACACGTGATTAGTCGGTGTTGACAATACATTGACACCATCGTCCTTGGCGTCTGCTCTGTGGGGGGAAATCAGACTGTTTAAAATAAACACACCCAGACGTGAATGTGACACAGAAGAATATGATATGATAAAGCAGTATGCGATAAATGCTTAAAGGCTAGAAAAATAAAACTTGTTAAACGAGCAGTTCAATTCAATTACATTCTATTAAAGAGACAACACAATTGCTCAGACACATCAATGATTTGACAGGAGGGTAGGTGGAAACTACCACATTAAGTCCTGAGTATTTATGTGTGAGCGCTGATAAAAGTCAAAGAATTAAGTTAGCCACTGTACTGTCACATCCTAGACAAGCAGGGGCTGTCACATCCTCGCCAAGCAAGGACTGTCACATCCTCACGCAGCAGGGACTGTCACATCCTCGCTCAGCAGCGACTGTTACATCCTCGCTCAGCAGGGACTGTCACATCCTCGCTCAGCAGGAACTGTCACATCCTAGCCCAGCAGAGACTGTCACATCCCAGCCCAGCAGGGACTGTCATATCCTCGCCCAGCAGCCACTGTCCAGCAGGGACTGTCTGTCGCGGAATTCTTGCAGATGTCGATTGATGAAAGACTGTCGCACCATTCGTCTACAAGCAGCCGCCATTCTATGATGTTGGGGACAGACTGTCCTGATGAGAGTCGGCAAGATCTTTTGTTGCGGGAGAAAGATTTCTCCAGATCACAAGCCGACAAGACTGTTTGGAGTACCGGGAACAATTCCCCAGATCAAAGCGGGAGAGCCGGCCGGTTGTTTACATCGAGTCGGAAAAGGAGAGAAAAAAAATAGTTTCTCGATGCCTAGTGTCTATTCAGATTTGTGACGTCATTCAGACACAGTATTAAAACAGTCTGGATAAACAACTTTGGCTGGAGTCGACCAAATGTTGTGAGGCAACAAGGACGTATATGATGTTCCCGTTCTGATTATGAAAAGAGACCACGGTGTCTTATGTTGATTTACATCGGTGGACATTTGTCCATTGTGTGATTTAGTGGTCTCGATTTCAGACGGGAATAAATATATGGTATTTAATTAAATAGACCCAAATTAGATGATTCTTAGGAGTCGAGCGTAGTAAAGTGCGTTGTGAGAACGTATTGTAGGAGCGTCGGCAGCAGTAGGCTATCGCGTTGCTTAAACTAGCTAGTGTGAGATATCAATTAACTCAGTGAGTTAAGAACAAGGTAGAGGGATGATATTCGGGGAGATTGGGGGGGGGGGGGATAAGGGAAATGTCAAATGGTAGGATCTTCCCGTAGGGTATCTGCAGGGTATATGCGCTTTTCCTTTAGTCTATCCTTGTCTTACCATGACTCAGACCGATGTGATGAGCTCCTCTGCCTTATGACAGAGTTTAGTTCTCTGTTAAATATCTGAGTGCGGCCGTCGGCCTACACTCACCTAATAAAGGTCGGAATCGGGTTGCTCTCACCGGGTGTGTTCTCTCTTCAACAGGTTCCACTATGTTTTACAAAAAAGCTAGCAGACAAGTCATAGAAGAAGATTATGGCTCGATCATTGAAGGCAGTTTTTACTCAGCGGCCTTTGCACTGGGCCCATAACCCAGAGGGTCTGCAAGAACCTGGCCTCTGCTGAGCAGGAACCGATGAGCATCTAAGAGTGATTCCTCCGTGGTAGTTCTCATCATATTAGAGTGAAGATACTTACAATACCACCAGTAACAGGGACAATAGTATTTATATAGAGAAATTAACAATTAACATTGCGTTTTCCAATGGTAAATTCCTGTGAGAAATTAACAATTAACATTGTGTTTTCCAAATGGTGAATTCCTGTGAGAAATTAACAATTAACATTTTGTTTTCAAAGTGACAGTAAACATTTATTTTACTGTACAAGGGTTATCAGATCACAGAACTTTTAGTGACATATTAGTTACACTGTGTGTGTCGGATTCATGATCAGTATTGGACTACATCCACCATTGGTGACCAGGCATCCGGACTATCTAAGAGCCACTGGAGGAAGTCGACACCTGGCCTTAGAGACGCATCATTTGGTGAGGTCCTTCTGTACTTGATCTATGGTGCTGTCGTGTGGCCGGTACTGTGATGAAAGCAGACTTTGATCCTGAGCTGTTCGGTCTGATTCTGCATACACCCTAGATTATACGTCAGACATTCTACACATACACTTTTCACATACCTGACACTTTCCTTTATTAAATTAATTTGTCATTTTGTTAGAAGATAGAGTTGTGTAGTATGTTTTGGAAAAGAATGAGAGGGGGCATGGTCCAGTGGGAAGAAGAAGAAGAAGAAGAAGAAGAAGAAGAAGAAGAAGAAGAAGAAGAAGAAGAAGAAGAAGAAGAGAGAGAGAGAGAGAGAGAGAGAGAGAGAGAGAGAGAGAGAGAGAGAGAGAGAGAGAGAGAGCCAAAGACTGATGGGGTTTTGTGGACAGAGATCCAGGAGATCCTCAAGATAATGATATGGAGTTAAAAGAATGTGGGTGTTGATTCCCCTCACCCCTTATTACGACACTGTCACATCCTTTCCCACCTAACTTATTACGACACTGTCACATCCTTTCCCACCTACCCTGGGAGGGTACCGTCCATGCAACAGTTTTTGCCCATGACGTCTATGAAGATTTCCACTCAGGCATTGAAACCTTTGCTGCAGTGATTGAACTTGAGGATGCGTACAACAGAGTAACATTGGATTTCTTAATGCTACAGCATCTTGAACTCAAGATAAGTCCTTTTCTTCTTAGTTGGATCGCTCCAGCCCTCTTCCAACGGAAAGTACATTTCAAATGTAGCAGTTCGACTTCGGAACCAACAACAATATATCCTGGCCTACCACAGGGATCACCATTATCCCCGGTCCTGTTCAACGCCTACACTGTGAGAATCACCAACGAGCAGATCACGGGACCGGGGAGGACATTGTCATATGCCGACGATGATTTAGTATATCGTCAGGGTAAGCATAGAGATCCGGTTGCTATGGAACTACAAGCCGAACTCAGTCGCATAGGTACTTGGTGTGATGAAGCTGGGGCAATGGTCAAACCAACAAAGGCAACAGTGACATGATTCTCTTTGAATAATCATATTGTCAACACTCCAACACCAACAGTAAATCTGTGTTCAGAGAACGCAGGCAATAAATTATCTGGGGATACGTTTTGATCGAAGACTTGCTTATAATGAGCACATAGACCAGGTTATAACAAAGGTCAAGCGGGGTTTGGCTGCGATGCGGGTGATGGCGGCAGCAAACTGTGAGCAGCGCCATTTATGTTTTCTATACGAGGGGCTGGTCATGTCTGCTTTTGAATATGAGATGGCGATCCTTACTCTCAGCCGTAAGCAGATAGAAAGAATGGAAAGGATTCAGAACGAAGCTATGCGCATTATTCTTGGATGTACAAGAGATACAGCATGCAGGGCGATTCGCTACCGTTTTGACTTTCCAACCATTGAAGACAAAATACAAATTTGCAGAGCACGTGCCTACCTCAGAGTTAACGCAAACACACAACATCCACTGCATAGTGAAATTAGGAAGGTTAAGGGCAGCAGATTAAAAAGAGGACGGTCGTGGATGGGTCAAGCCGAAGACATTCTTCAACAGGTGTGTTCACTTGAGGACTTAGAACCTGGCGAGGAGTGGGTACAAGTGCCAACACATTTCTGTACGTCTTTTTCTGATTGCATCCAGCTAGACAGAAAATGCAGACAAGAATATCCAGCAGCTGTGGAGGCGGAAGTACAAGCGTTGATTTTCGAGAATTCATTAGACGGTGATGCTGTCATTTATACAGATGGCTCGGTCGTTCGACATGTGAGAAGCTCATGTGTCTTTACGGCTCAGGACGGAGGGAGAATTGTGAAAGAGGACTGTGGTGCTTTTGTTGAGACCAGAAGTAGCCTGACATTGGAAGACATGGCAGTAAGTAAAGCAATAAGATGGCTTGAGACACAGACATTCACTAGGGTATGTTTCCTTAGCGACTCAATGAGCATGCTCAAGAGGATAGAGATGGGGTGGATCCGAAGAGAGTGGTTGTTGTCTCTGGAGCGGTCTCGGTTGGCAAATATTAATTTCATCTTCGTGCCAGGGCATGCGGGAGTACAAGGAAATGAGCGGGCTGACAAGCTCGCAGGTGAGGCTACTGTAGAGGGCGGACGCACCATGGACCAGGCTGACATTCTGAATGCTCTTATTGATTCATTTAAGAACCGACATCACAGCATTCGGGACATTCCCGTAAACGCCCCGTCCCCATCCTCAGAAGCCAGCGAAGAGTTAAACACCAATAGTTCCAGTAGCATGTGGCAAAACGCCATTGGCCCATGTCCTCATACCTTCTTTGGGTTTGGGTAAACAGTGGGAAACAGCTTTCGATAACCCTCAGTTCTCTTATCCACTCGATTTCCCTGGAGGATAGTTCACTGGGTTACCTCTACAACCCGATCTTCTTAATAGAATGATTGGAAGTCTGACGTTTCTTCGGGAAAACCCGATGGCGCGCCTTGCACCAAATACGCACTAGTGTAATGTCTTAGGCCATGAATGTTCGTTTAAACCACTATCGTTTGTTGCCGGCACCATGTATTGAAAATTTAAAGATTTTTATAAATTAAGTGCCGCATCCTGCTGGTGAATGAAAAGGTAAACTTAGATTGTGATTAGTCCTGCCAGACCTTGGCTTGTAAATCTTTGTTGTCTCGACTGGTGAGACGAATTGGCGAAAAGCCAGTCATGCCCTATTGTGAGTGGGTTGTCAGTTGGCCAATCTAGCTAAGCGTCGTGTTCTTGGCGTGGCATGGGAACGAATCTGAGGAATATATTTCCCCAGATGATGTTGCTTGTTCTTGGCAGCAGATGGACGGGTGCTATCTTTCTTCCTACGGCCTGAACTCAGCATGGTATTGTCTGTAATTTGAATATAAACACGACATATATACGGTATGCCGGAAGGAGGGGAGCGCTCCGTGGGGACGGGTTCCAACCATTTATGTTCTGTCTTCTTAAAACGGAAGAGGGTATCCACTGTGCTATCTCTTTCATCTTTTAACAGATAGGGTGGCTGGGTGTATCGAATAGTTACTGGTCATTAAGATGATGCCAGAGAATAAATAGAACTCATCTACACATATGGCTTATGCAAAGCACTGCCGGTACATTGCGGCGTCAGCTCAGAAAAGAGCAGCGGCCGGAAGGGGTAGTATCTTCTTTCCTATTCTTGCTGGGAATAGGAAACTACACTTCTTTCCATATAGACCCACTACTAGAATATTAGTAAAGGGAGGAAACACACATAATTACGCACACAACACCACAAGAGCTTTGTCGTGAGAAAGAGGGGGTTTGCAAGTGAGAGGGAAGCCGGGAAACGAATGTGCCCAGTAATAATAAAGGCATGGTATGAGAGTGGAGAGTGAATCTGGTATGAAGAAAATAGGTAGGGTCAAACGACACGGCCTAGAAAAGCTGAAGGCCTAGTCTAGGAAAGACGCCGCCAATCCAGGACCTCTTGTCAGGTCAGGCCAATTCTCTCAGGTCTACTAACTAGTTATATATCTATTACTATTATATACTTTGTGAATGCAAATTGATATGCTGAGACCCTTAGAAGTCTCCTTGTAGACTGTACTTGAAGTTTAAGCTGGAGGGTTTCACCAATATTTATCATCCCCAGTGTCCTTCTTTTGGAGGTGAATAAATCGGACAGTATCAACAGGGCCTCTACGCGGAAAGTATGTTTAAGACAAGTCCATGTCAAGTTTTGGGCCATACCAGGGCCAAGGATATGATCTCTACAAGATAGAGCCACCGATGGCCCCGAAAGAATGATCATCAGCCTTTCTAACACATCGCCCGTCATCTCGATACGCTAGGATCGAGTCATTTTGTATTCTTGGCTGGACCCCGCCGAATTCTCACCCCTACCCATCCTTGTCTGGGACAGTGAAAGACACCTACCCATTCCTATTTACAAATTGTCCTCCATTATATTATTCCCTATCCAAAATTGTGCCAAGTGATTCCATGGCACTTTCTAAGAGCACTTGATTGACTATAGAGTATGTCCACTCAAACCCGCAGGCTTGGTTCTACAGCAGCCTGTTGTTCGTACAACCGATCGGGAAGGAGGAAACTAACGAAGGACATAATCGGTGAGGCAGATGTCGACTGACGGGACTTTGTAGTACTCTTCGGTCTATGATGGAAAGCAATGAGGCTCTGTGCCTGAACTGAACTCTGTGTCCCTGTTTTGTCTGTAGTGAACTATCTGTTTTAACTGCCTTGATGTTATCCTGTGCTGTCCTTTATTAAGTTATTAAATTACAATTATAGTTACTGGGACGATCGTCATATTATATTTGTGTCAGCCAGAAAGACACCTCAGGGAATAAGCCCCAAGGTCGAAAGAGAGAGTGACAGTGAGTCCGGGGAACGGAGGAGGGTTGGCAAGCAAAGATCTAACCCAGCCAGAGCTATATAATATTATTGAAGCATTGTGACAGGGGTATTTGGGACCCTCCACGTAACTTGTTACATAGCAATCTGATTGTATGTCCGTCTCACCTTTCCTCTAAGCGTTGAGCGTCGGCCAGAACCCCTCGTCAACCCTTGCTGCCTCATTCTTGGCAGACCATAATAATGCATTTGCTCAATGTGTACGTCCTCCCACAAGGTCGCAACCACGTCTGCCTTGTCCTGCATCAATATTCCACCAAGTTTTGCAGAGCCAGCCAATCGGTCCGCCTGTTCATTCCCCAGCACCCCGGCATGCTCCGGAGAAAAGATCCAGGCTATGCTTGCCACCCGTGACCTCCGAAGCGAAGCAAGCCACTCTGCCCGAAGCCTGCCTCTCCTCACCTTCCTCAGCATGCTTTCTGAGTCGGTTACAATCATGATGGATGTTTGTGTGTGTGTGTATGTGTGTGCGTGCGTGTGTTTGTGTGTGTGTGCGTGCGTGCGTGCGTGTGTGTGTGTGTCGTATTCTCCATCCAGCGACATATGATACCACAACAACAGCTGAATGCTCTATGAGAAGTAAGACTTTTGCGAGAACCAAATGATGACTGCGAATCTACAACTATGATCAGACTGCGAGAACAGCAAATTAAAAGAGGTGTGGCCAAACAAGAACACTACGCAGGAAGCCAAAGAAGATTGATAAACCAACACACAACTGGTGTCGTTAGCTGCTACTCTCTGCGGGATTTACTGAGGAGGAGATCCGAGCACTTATGGACTGAATGGTTCGATGTGCAATGAGGATGATCTGTCGACTAACTAAGTGACTAATATCCTCGCCCAACAGAACTGTCACATCCTCGCCCCGCAGGACTGTTACATCCTGACTCAGCAGGACTTTCACATAATCGCCCAGAAGAGATTGTCACATCCTCGCCCAGAAGAGACTGTCACATTCTCACCCAGAAGAAACTGTCACATCCTTACTCAGATGAGACTGTCACATCCTCACCCAGAAGAGACTGTCACATCCTCACCCAGAAAAAACTCTCACATACTAGCCCAGAAGAAACTGTCACATCCTTACTCAGATGAGACTGTCACATCCTCGCCCAACAGAACTGTCACATACTCGCTCGAAGGAGACTGTCACATACTCGCCTGTCAGGGACTGTCACATCATCACCCAGCAGGGACTGTCACATCCTCACCCAGCAGGGAATGTCAGATCCTACCGTTAGACGAGGAAACAGCAGTAGGACTACAGTTAGACGAGGAAACAGCAGTAGGACTACAGTTAGACGAGGAAAAAGAAATAGGACTACCGTTAGACGAGGAACCAGTAGGACTACAGTTAGAGGAGAAAACAGTAGGACTACAGTTAGAGGAGGAAATAGTAGGACTACAGTTAGACGAGGAACCAGTAGGACTACCGTTAGACGAGGAACCAGTACAACTACAGTTAGACGAGGAAACAGTACGACTACAGTTAGACGAGGAACCAGTAGGACTACAGTTAGACGAGGAAACAGTAGGACTACTCTTAGACGAGGGACGAGTAGGACTACAGTTAGACGAGGAAACAGTAGGACTACCCTTAGACGAGGAACCAGTAGGACTACAGTTAGACGAGGAAACAGTAGGATTACACACAGACGAGGAAACAGTAGGACTATAGTTAGACGAGGAAACAGTAGGACTAGCCTTAGACGAGGAACCAGTAGGACTACAGTTAGACGAGGAAACAGTAGGACTACAGACAGACGAGGAAACAGTAGGACTATAGTTAGACGAGGAAACAGTAGGACTACCCTTAGACGAGGAACCAGTAGGACTATAGTTAGACGAGGAAACAGTAGGACTACCCTTAGACGAGAAACCAGTAGGACTATAGTTAGACGAGGAACCAGTAGAACTACCCTTAGAAGAGGAAACAGCAGTAGGACTACTGTTAGATGAGGAAACAGCAGTAGGACTACCGTTAGAGACGACGAAACAGTATTACTACCGTTAGACGAGGAAACAGGAGTAGACCTACTGTTAGATGAGAAAACAGTAGGACAACAGTTAGACGAGGAAACAGCAGTAGGACTACTATTATATGAGGAAACAGTAGGACTACAGTTAGACGAGGAACCAGTAGAACTACCCTTAGAAGAGGAAACAGCAGTAGGACTACTGTTAGACGAGGAAACAGCAGTAGGACTACAGTTAGACGAGCAAACAACAGTAGGACTACAGATAGACGAGGAAACAGCAGTAGGACTACCGTTAGACGAGGAAACAGCAGTAGGACTACCGTTAGAAGAGGAAACAACAGTAGGACTACCGTTAGACTAGGAAACAGCAGTAGGACTACAGTTAGACGAGGAAAAAAATATGAAAAGCATTCTCTGCTCTGTGTCCATTGCAGCCATAGTTTTAAGTGCATTGAGTCCCTTTTGAGACCTTATCACAACCGTCTCCACATGGTCCTTGAAGGAAACAGCAGTAGGAGTATCGTTAGATGAGGAAATAGTAGTAGGACCACTATTAGGCTAGGAAACATTAGGTCTACCGTTAGACGAAGAACAGCTAGACCAACTGATGATAGTTTTCTTCAGATCGAGTCATTATGGTAACCCAACAGGCTAACCGATATATACTAACATTAAACATGAATATGCAGCAACAACAGTTGGTAATGAAGAATAAGTACAACGATTGCATTTTGAAATAGAAATGGCGATCTCTCAAACCAAATCGGAAAGAAATCAAAATAATTATTGGAGATTTCAATACAACAGTGGGAAAGAAGGGACTAATAGAAGTAGTTGGACAATATAGTTTAGGAACAATAAACGAAAGAGAAGAAAAACTGACAGACTGGGAAAAATTAAGTAATAGGATATTTGGAAATACTTGGTTTCAACAACATGAGATACGACTGCATAAACTGAGAAGCCCCAATAAGAAAACATCCAACAACATCCATGACGTACTAGGTTGAAAAGACGAAAAGGCTCTCCCATAGAAGAAGATTAGACCACGTTGAAGATTATGTTGCGATGCTCCACGTGTCACCTATGGGAGATGATGAGAGTATCTCTGGGTGTATTACAGAGAAAGACACACACACAGACACATAGATAGGTGTATATTATGCAGGTGGGGTAGGTAGGAGGGTAGGTAGGTAGGTAGGTAGGTAGGTAGGTAGGTAGGTAGGTAGGGATGGAGGGAGGGAGGCACGCACTCAGGTAGGTAGATAGGTAGGTGGGTCCATATGGTAGATAAGTGGGGTCGGTAGGTAGTGAGGTAGGTAGATAATTCGCTTAGGTAGGTAGAATGGGTAGGTCGGTTGGATAGCGTAGCAAAACCAGCGGGTTCCATTTGAACTTCCGGTCTATAAATCCATCCATCCATCATGTGCCATTCCGGTAAGCGTGAGCGGTGATTACTCGCCTTATTCACTCGATCACCAGAGTCGTGGATCAGTTCTGTGTTCTTGTTTCGACCTAGCCAAGAGGTCAAGCCATCTAGACATTTACTGGTCGATCTTCTCCCTTGTTCTCTACCCCTCAATCTTGCCAGTTGTCACCAAGTTTTCTAATTTATTTCTTCTCATAACTTAACCACAAAATGTTGACTGTCTAATTTCTCTGATCAGGTTACGATTTTCATTTGTTTCTTGTAGGATTTGCTCATTGGTTTTCTGTCTGCCCGTTGTATTCTTTGCATTCTCCTCGGAAACCACATTTCCATAGCCATCAGATGTTTTTTTTTTTTTAGCTAGACTGCTCAAGGTCCACAATTCACATCCATACAAAAGTACAGGCTCTATGTAGCACATCAACACTCTTTGTCTCGTAGCAATTGACATCTTTTTATTGGTTAGTAAAAACAGAAATAAATAATAATATTTGATTGTGTACCATAACCTTCATCGTTTGATCAACATTGCTGATGTAGCCATTTTTGACTTTGTACAATAACCTTTAACGTTTGATCAGCGTGGCTGGTGTCGCCATTGTTTTTTTTTTTTTTACTTTTTGCAATAACCTTCATCATTTGATCAACATAACCAAGGTAGGATACTGGTTGTGGAATAACAGACATTACTTCAGCACATAATCAACATGACCAATATTATTGCCAACTGAAGTTATACACCTGTAGCGAGATTGACCTGAGTTCCGTCTTCGCTAATATCAAAGGTGAACTACCGCGCAAATTCTTGCCCGGAGGTTTATCCCAGTAATTTACTTGCTCTCCCTTTATGTGGGTCCCTGGATAAAACATTCTAGATAGGGCAACTGAGTTGTCGGTTCATGATTTGCACGGGGTAACTGTGCCGACACGGGTAAGCAGAGCGCCGCTCAGGTTAAAAGCAGCAACTGAACTGGGGTTTCAGTCAGTTGAGTGCAAGCTGTTTGTTCGGAGGACATCGGTTGTTAGAGTTGTGTGTTGTATAATGGCAATTAAAGGGGCTTTACAATTTCACCAGCCTGTGGACCAAGCTTGGGATGTTTGAAGGTATTTGCCTGTAGTT
The DNA here is from genome assembly GCA_963921405.1 of Cepaea hortensis. Classification (NCBI taxonomy): domain Eukaryota; kingdom Metazoa; phylum Mollusca; class Gastropoda; order Stylommatophora; family Helicidae; genus Cepaea; species Cepaea hortensis. The sequence continues at coordinate 10,461,901 of OY992884.1, forward strand.
AGAATAGTAATTTCGCGTCGATGGTTTGTGTTACGCGCGCGCGATGTAGGCGTTCATCCGGCTATCTCATGCATAGTTATGAAGTCTGAATAAAATGGGACATAGCCGAAAGGGGTGGATTTATAAACCAACTGTTAATGATGTCCTAAGTGGTTGAGGCTACGTGGGAGCCTAATAGGAATAGGTTTTTCAGACTCAGAGCATTGAGGCCTTTAACATGAATCTATGCATGAGGTGGTTTGGTGGGGAAAAAATATCGCTGGTCGACGCCAGCGTGGCAGAGAGGTGCGACGCGGGACTTCCGGAAGACGCATCGGACGCTGTGGAACGACCGGGAGACACCTAAACTATGGTGATTGACCCATCTAATTATTCGGGAGAACGATTGGCGAAGTTTGTGGGGGTCGGCAGAAAGATTCCGCGAGCGACCGATGGGATGAAGGCCGTCTCCGCAATTTTGGACGGCCACTGGATTTTTCTATTTCTACTTTTCTTCTCACCTGTCCTATGCCTATTTAGTTCTTCTAAAGGGACCAACGGGAGGGACATTAATTATTTCGGGTGGCGAAAGTGAAAGAAATAGAACCGAGGAAAATAAAATCTTCGGTAAACCAGACTGCTGTTCCAGGAAACATTGACACCGTTCTACCTGCTCACCTATTGGACAAAGCTGAGAGAATGGAGTGGATATCAGCCGCTACATGGGGGATAGACCTTGTATTCACACAAGAAGCTGTATATCACCCACTCCAGATGGGGATAGACCGTATATTCACATAGGGATGACTATCGCCTGCTACATGGAGGTGGCAACCATGTATAAAGAAGTCATCGACTAGAAGGAGGTACATCTCACCCATCGGAGAGAAAATCAAAGAAGGGTAAAGTATCTGAGATGGTTACACAGGGATAAGAAAATAGAGAAAAACCTATTGGTGGGGGGGGGGGGGGTCGGCGAAGTGGCCTACTAACTCCTCAATATGGGTGTTGAGCTTTATACTATCCTTTAATGCATAACTTGACTGAGACCTTTGCAGGAACATGTGTGCCTCACCTGTGTCTACCCAACGGGACCCGTCCGAGCTGCCGTAAAGTTCTCAAGGGACGACGCTCTTCCTGGAGCGATTTGACAGCTGAGTCCAGGTTTATGCCAGTCCAGGCCACGGCAGATGCGGAAGGGTACAGGATCATGTATATTGATATATATTGATGCTCTAACGCTGAGAGCCTCGCTCCTATGTACACCATGTACTGTTTGCTGTTACCAGTGGCTCTCACAGGGTTGTTTTGTTGCAGAACCTGTCATGGAGTGTGGACTAGACGAGTATAAACCTGGCCTGTGAACCTACATCATGAAGCGAACTAAGAAAACTGTGGGCGTGAGCTTCTTGATTTGGTTGTAGCGCCCAGTCGTTCCTGACCAGTCAGAGTTACAGTGGCCATGGGTTTTGCAAGTCAACCACGAAACATCACCAGTCTGCGAACTGTCAGCCACCATACCTCTATGATCAGTCAGGTAACAGAGGTATCTACCGATGTCATATATGGCTACTACTGACCAGAGAGGGGCCCGAGAAGAGACTTGGCCTAATATATATATATATATATATATATATATATATATATATATATATATATATATATATATATATATATATATATATATATATATATATTGTGATATCCTGTTGTGTAATAAATGTTTGTTTGTTTCCGACCAGAGTTGAGTCAACTCCTATGGATGGAGCATTAGAGGGTAAAGTCCACTGAAATAAAGAGTGTCAGAAGGGGTTGTCTATAGACTGGCGGGGTTGGTAGACTAATACCCAAGTACCCAATACCCAGAACTGAACCCACGGTATATAGGGTAGAATAGCTCTCCTCACCCCAGGGACTTTGTGACAACGCCATGCATAAAGAATCTGTCTATTTTTTTTTCAGACTAACAGACTTTAAGTCAGTATACAATCAACCTAACCTATGGTAGGGCCAAATGACATCATCATTTAGCAGGAATTAACGTTATTATTATTCAGACTTACCAAGTCGTTTTTGCGAAAGTCATCAACTGATACAGCCTGTTGTCATGATGGCCTTCATTAGTGAGTGCAGACCGTGAAAGAAAGGACTTATAGGTATTTGTACATTCGTAATATAACTTGTGTGGAAATGAACTATAAATCCTTAGGTCTGCCTCTGAAACTACCTCGCCGGGTATACCAGTTGGCCTGTATACCCAGACACGTCAACACTGAACTCCTAACAAGGACGAGGAGTGTCCAGAGACATCACCAGAACCTGGAAGGAGGGACTCTGAAACAGCCGGGTGAGAGTAGTCGTGTCTGGAGACAGGCTGACAGAGACTAGGCAACTCAAGTGAGCAAACTCTGCTACTCGTTCTACATGACATCATGGCTAAACTGTGTCCCCTTCTGGCAAGACAGTTAGTGTAGAGTTATACCTGTTCATGTGTATTATTTCCTCCTGGCTGTTGGATTGCCTAGATTAAATCTTTGTGTAGTGTTTTGAATGATCAAATGTGTAAGGTCTTTGTCTAGAGTGGGAGTAAAGTAATTTCTTTATAAGGGACATCTATCCAGGGACCTGTGGGGTCTATAGAACGGTAATAACTCGACTGACCAGAGAGATCCATTCGATAATGTGTGCTAGCATCTAGGAAGCCAACAACACCGTTCTTGGTACAAGAAGGTAGGTAGGTAGGCAGGCAGGCACGAACACAGGTTGGTAGACAGGTAGGTGGGTACATATGATAGATAGGTGGGGTCGGTAGGTAGATAGGTGGGATCAGTAGGGAGTACGGTATGTAGATAATTGGCTTAGGTGGGTAGGCTGGGTAGATAGGCTGGATAGATTGAGTCGCATCATTGGAAAATGAGGAGTCGGAAATTGTAACAGCAATGGACTCCTCCTCCTTCAGACCTGTACCGAACACGATCTCCTGATAACAAACACAATTTTCCGTCTTCCCACGAGAAACAGGACATCGCGGATGCACGCTCTCTCTAAACACTAGAACCTCATTGACTAAGTCATCGTCAGGGGGAGTGACAGACAAGACGTTCAAGACATATTTGAATGACCCGATGTCAACATCACAACAACAAAAAAAGAGAAACAGATGCCTTCAATAACATTCGGAGAGTAGTGCAACAGAAACTTCGGCACATGCGGGACTCCTGGCTGAGCAGCAAAGCTGATGAAATTCAAGGCTTTGCTGACAGACATGATATGAAAAACTTCTACGACTCACTGAAAGCGGTCTATGGTCCTACATCACCAGGCATAGTTCCCCTCCTCAGTGCATATGGGGGAACATTCTCACCGATAGGAAAGAAATCCTTCAACGCTGGGCATAGCATTTCAGCAACATCTTAAATGTAGCTTCCTTCTTCGATGACGAAACCATAAACTGCCTTCCTCAAGTTCCCACTAATGATACACTTGATGACCTGCCAACCATAGTGGAAGTAAACAATGCCATCCAGCAACTCTCCAGCGGTAATGTGCCAGGTCCTGACTCCATCCCAACAGAGATATACAAAGCAGATGGGCCGGTCCTAACAGAGCAGCTTCACCAAGTCTTTACAAACATATGGGTGAACGAGACTACGCCACAAGATTTCAAGGACGTGTCAATAGTCCACCTTTACAAACGTAAAGGAAACCGCCATTCCTGTGACAGTCACCGAGGTATCTCGTTATCAATTGCAGGGAAGATATTCACCAGAATTTTTTCTCAATCGCCGCACGGCCCATCTCGATCAAGGTCTTCTTGAAATGTGACTTCAGAAAAGAACGAGGTACTGCTGACATGATTTTCGATGCAAGGCAGCTGGAAGAGAAGTGTCAGAAATAGACCTCCGAAATGTTCTCCACTTTCATTGACCATTTACCAAGGCTTTTGATACGTTTAGCAGAGAAGGACTGTGAAAGATTATGGCTGTCCACGAAAGTTTGTCCAAATAGTGCGGATATTTTTTGATGGTATGCAGGCAAGAGTACAGGAAAATAGTGAACTGTCAGAGCCCTTTCCTGTCACCAATGGAGTGAAACAAGCTTGTGTCCTGGCACTAACACTGTTCAACCTCATGTTTTCAGCTATGCTGACGAATGCCTTAGAGAACAACGACGTTGGAATAGACTTCAACTACTGCATGGATGGAAAGTTGGTCAATCTAAGAAGGCTGAAAGCTAAAACCAAAATTAACAGCGACACCGTCAGAGAGCTGCTGTTTGCTGATGCTTGCACTCTATATGCCAACTCAGAGGCAGACATGCAACACAATGTTTCAGCTTTCTCACATGCATGTGCCAACTTTGGGCTCAATATCATCTTGGAGAAAACTGTAGTTATGTATCAGCCAGCTCCATGGAATAATCACACTGTGCCGAATATCAAAGTGAATGATCATAGACTAAGTGTTGTGGACAAATTCACCTATATTGGCAGCACTGTGTCACAAGCTGCCACAATTGATGACGTGGTGAATGCAAGAATCTCCAAGGCCAAGCGGCCTTTAGCAGACTGTTCAAGAATGTATGGGACAGAAATGGAATAAGCCTGCAAACAAAGGTGAATGTATATAAAGCAGTTGTGTTATCCACACTGTTATATGCTTGTGAAACCTGGACTATTTATCAGCGACCCGCTAGGAAATTAAACCACTTCCACACAGTCTGCCTTAGGAAGCTATTGAAGATTAAATGGCAAGACAAGATCCTAGACACTGAAGTATGCCCAGTATCCACACTCTACTAATGGAGAATCAGATTCACTGGGCTGGTCACTTAATTAACTCGCATGCCAGATCACAGGCTCCCTAAACGAATTGTTTACGGCGAGCTGAGTTGTTTTAAACGCTCCCAAGGCGGCCGAAGGAAACGCTTTAAAGACACTCTGAAAATCTCACTTAAAGCTTTTGGAATTCATCTTGACACCTGGGACACTGCTGCCAAAGACCGAAATTCGTGGCATACATCATTACGCAAGGGTTCAGTCACTTGTGAAGCAACCAGGACTGCAAGAGCTGTGAAGAAGAGGCTGGACAGAAAAACCACTGCAGGAGATCCTCCTCCTGGAACGTCAAGCATTCTTTGCCCACATTGTCAAAGAACATTTCGAGCCCAAATAGGCCTTATAAGCCATATTAGAACTTACGGCTCCATACTTTCAACCCCACTGGATGAAATGAATGGTTATCATCATTCTTGATGGACAAACAACAACAAGTGGCGTAGGTAGGTAGGTAGGGAGGTAGGTAGGTAGGTAGGTATTGATTGATTGATTGATTGATTGATTGATTGATTGATTGATTGATCTAGGAATCGACATCACAGCATTCGGGGCATTCCAATAAGTGCTCCGTCCCCATTCTCAGCAGCCAGCGAAGAATTCCAACACTAATAGTACCAGTAGCAATCTGATTATAAGTCCGTCTCACCTTTCCTCTGAGCGTTGAGCGTCGGCCAGATCCCTTCGTCACTCCTCGTTGTCTCATTCTTGCCAGACCATGGTAATCCATTTGCTCCTCCGAGGTGTGCACGTGCTCCCACAAGGCCGCAACCACGTCTGCCTTGTCATGTATCAATACTCCACCAAGTTCTGCAGAGCCAGCCTATCTGTCCGCCTGTTCATTTCCCAGCACACCGGCATGAAAAGATCCGGAGAAAAGATCCAGGCGATGCTTGTCACCCGTGACCTCCGAAGCGAAGCAAGCCACTCCTCACGAAGTCTGCCCGTCCTCACCCTCGTCAGCATGCTTTCTGAGTCAGTTACAATCACGATGTGTGTGTCGTATTCTCCGTCCAGCGGAGAGCCGCAGTGACTGCCTCCACTTCCATTCTTAAGCTGGATGTTGTGGTATCATATGCCAGGCTCTCCTGCCCCAAACATCGACCATTAGCTTTGGCTATGAACCCCCAGCAACTTCTCTCACCTCTTGACACCGAACCATCTGTGTAGATAATCACATCACCCGAGTGAGCATTGTCCTGAATTAGTTGCTGGATTTCCACTTCCGTGGCCCCTGCTGGCCACTCCCTGCACTCCCGGCTTAATGTGATTATAACTCTGCACAAGTATGACTGCTCCGCTGGCACTCTGACCCACTCCTCTCCATGCCTAATGTTCTCCAAGGGGCACACCTGTCTGATCGTATCCTCCGCCTGAGCCATCCATGATTTCCCTCTTATCAGTCGCTGACCCTTAACTGCGTCCATCGCCTCATGCAATGGGTGGTCTGTGTCTGCAGCTACTCTGAGGTATACCTTCGCCTGCATCACCTTGAGCCTACCAGCAACAGTCGGCAGACCAAGGATGTAACGCATACACACTACTGGGGTGTCTCTAGTGCATCCCAGAATGACCCGCATAGCTTCGTTCTGTATGCGCTCTAACTTCACCAGCTGACTCTCTGAGACAATGAGCAGACCTAATCCATAATCAATTACTGAGAGGATCAGGTGCTGGTATAGTGTGAAAAGCATTCTCTGCTCTATGTCCATTGCAGCCATAGTTTTAAGTGCATTGATTCCCTTTTGAGATCTTGTCACGACCGTCTCCACATGGTCCTTGAAGGATAGGCTCCTGTCAAATGTGATCCCCAGATACTTCAGTTTGTTCTCTCTGCTGACATTTCTACCATCGATCGCGAGGCTTGGGACATCAGCTCTTACAATCCTGTTGTCCAGAGAGCACCACAAAACAGCCGCCTTTTCCGGGTGGATGACAGCACTCATTTCTGTGCACCAGTCAATCACTTTATCTACTGTCGCCTGTAACTCCTGGGCTGTTTGCTCCCTATCTCTCATCTGCCTATATTCAAGAATATCATCTGCAAATGTTAGTATTCTTCCAACCCCTGGTGCTTCTAGATTTGCAATCTTGCTCGTATACACATTAAAGAGCACCGGTGAGACTGCAGATCCCTGTGGCAGTCCCGGGGTCTACTCTGGAACCCCTCATAAACATCAAAGGCAAAAGTGGCTGCATTTGACCAGGTATCTTTTCCTGGCCTGTAGCTCCCCAGGCCTCTTGGAAGAAGCTTCCCCCTTTCCAAAAAGCCCTGCAGCTTAACAGCGACTATCTTCTCTAAAACCTTCCCAAATGTATTTTGAAGGGTGGTGATCCTAAAGCCGCTAAGCTTTGACTGATCCTTGAATGGTTTTGGGAGAGGGATGAGATAGCTGTGCACCCAATCCTGCGGTACTGATGCTGTCCTAATGCTCTGGTTAAAGCAGTCGGTCATCTCCCCCAGGTCTGCTTTGCTCAAACCCTTCATGTGGCCATACCTGACCCCATCGGCCCCTGGTGCCGTGTCTTTTGCCTTTTTCAAAATGTGTTTAACATCTTCCACCCGTATGATGTCTTCATACTGCATATTCTTCGCGGTGCCAGATAGCTCCCCTCTAACTGCATCCCTGGTGTCCGCATCATTATGATTGGTCTGCTCTAAAAATCTCTGGAGAAACGCCTCCCCTTTCTTTTTCTCTGTTGTCACGCGCACACGATCATCTCTATAGATTGTTCCCACTGTCATCGGCCGATCGTTTCTCTGCATTTGCCTGTGCAGTTTCCAGAATTTTTGCAGTGTTTTATCACCTCCAATCTCCTTCATGAAACATTCCCATTTTGCCTTTTTGGTCTCTGCAGCACAGCGCTTGAAAACCTCCACCTTGTCTTTCTTGAAATTTTCCGCTGTGTCCACTTCCTCTCGTGAGCTTCGAAGTGTCTGTCGCACTTTCTTTAGCTGCTTCACTGCAGCTCTCTTTGCTTTCCAAGCATGGTCTACTTCTGGGGTCCACCATGGGGGCTGCAAAAAGGAAGTTTTAACAGTCCTGTTGCATGTCCCTTGTCTGAGGCGTCCAAGAAGGCAATCGGTCCTCATACCGGAAGGTCTTGCGCGCTCTCCCAGCTTTAACTTTCCTGGGTTTAGAGATCAGGACTGAGCATGGCATGTGATCACTCCCATGGTCATTCAAAACATTCCACTTTACATCAAGGACTGATGACTGGGAGACAAGTGCCAAGTCAATAGCTGTGTCTGCATCGCCAGGCCTCATTGCCATTCTTGTCGGCCTACCATCATTTATGCAGACCAAATCGGAGTCCACCATGGCATCTGCAAGGGCAATTCCCTGTCGGTTTTCTCCACTACTGTCCCAATCTCTGTTCCTTGCATTGAAGTCTCCACATATGAGTAGCCTATCACCTGGTAATTCCTCCAGTTCCTTAAGCCAGTCCCAATGTTCCTTTCTGACAAAACAGTCCACTGTGGCATATACATTTATGATGTTCCAACTTAAGCCACCAATCTCCATTTGTATACCCTGGACCTCTCTTGCACTGTGATTCCACTGGCTCAAGTCAAGTACCACACGCTTCACTCCTTCCTTCACCAGCAGACCTTGTCCATGTCTCTTTTGCCCAGTAGGGTTTATATAACTGGCGTACCCAGGGCAATGGTATTTGTCTGTATTTAGCTCCTGGAGCATGAGGACGTCAAAATCAATATTAGTCTCTCCAATACAGGACCTCTCTGCCTGGCACTACGACAGTTCCAGTATCCCACTCTTACATAGTTGAAACCTAGTCTCTCCACTTTTCGTCTTGTTCTCCTGGCGCCTGCCCTCCTATTTCTATGCCGTCGTCTCACACCATTTCCTCGTCTTCTCCTCCTCACTCTCCCTTCGCTAGCCTCTGAGGGATGTGTCAAGCGCAGAGCACGTGCTCCGTAGCTCCGGCGACAGGTAGGTAGGTACATAAGTAAGTAGTTAGGTCAATACTGTCATTACTGCCAATATAGTACCTTGGGTGTATGGCAGGTGGGTCTTTGAGCCTAAGGAATTAAGGCCACCTGGCTAGTGCAGTCACCGCTAACTGTGCAGGTTGGGATTTTCTTTTTGCCCCCGACAGAAGAAAAAAATCTCACACCTTACCGTGGATTCGTACCCGGCTCTCCCGTAGGAGAATCCGGCGTTCTAGCCACTCGGCCAGCCGCTCCCAGTAGTTAGGTAAACATGTAATATTATCATTATGAAATCCATCTATTATAAATTAAGTCTAATATTACTTACTACATCAATTACAAACAAATCACAAGAAGACTCAAATCACTCCAGTTTAGATGATTGAGAGATCGCCATTTCTATTTCAACAAGCAATCGTTGTACTTATTCTTCATGTGCAAATAATCCCAATTACAATTCTAACCTTACCGATCAACACGAGAAAATGGCTAACAAACAAATTAAACCGTAATCCAGGGAAGACAGTCCAAGAAACAACACTGCCGTGCTTCCGAGAAAATGGCTTTCTGGGGTAACACTATAAATGTTTCGCTTTCTTTTCTGGTTGAAGAAAGCGAGTGATGTCTCTGAATGGTTTTCTGGGAAATACACGATGTCGGAGAATTCACTTCCTGATTTCTTTACTAATGCAATGAAACCATGCCTCATTTCGCTTTCCTGTTGTGTCTTGTTAAGTACTCAAGGCTTGGCTTTCATCTTCAAGGACACATTATTGTAGAGTTCAGTGATTACATTGTGGTATACATTCAGTATGAGATTGGAGATTGAGGCAGCATCAAACGTATATATTCAGTATGAGATTGGAGATTAAGGCAGCATCAAACGTATATATTCAGTATGATATTGGAGACTGAGGCAGCATCAAACGTATATATTCAGTATGAGATTGGAGACTGAGGTAGCATCAAACGTATATATTCAGTATGAGATTGGAGACTGAGGCAGCATCAAACGTATATATTCAGTATGAGATTGGAGACTGCGGCAGCATCAAACGTATACATTCAGTATGAGATTGGAGACTGAGGCAGCATCAAACGTATATATTCAGTATGCGATTGGAGACTGAGGCAGCATCAAACGTATATATTCAGTATGCGATTTGAGATTGAGGCAGCATCAAACGTATATATTCAGTATGAGATTGGAGATTGAGGCAGCATCAAACGTATATATTCAGTATGAGATTGGAGATTGAGGCAGCATCAAACGTATATATTCAGTATGAGATTGGAGATTGAGGCAGCATCAAACGTATATATTCAGTATGAGACTGGAAACTGAGGCAGCATCAAACGTATATATTCAGTATGAGATTGGAGATTGAGGCAGCATCAAACGTATATATTAAGTATGAGATTGGAGATTGAGGCAGCATCAAACGTATACATTCAGTATGAGATTGCAGATTGAGGCAGCAGATCATCATAGTGTAGAGCAGAGGTTCCCAAACCACGGCCCGCAGGCCACTTGTGGCCCGCCAGCTATTAGTAAGTGGCATGCGAGGCCTCGTTATTTAAAATAATATATTTTAATAATTTCAAAAAATGCACTCGGAGCGCTCCGTCAGCGTGTGATAATTTACTCTGCTCGTGGTTGTTATATTCAGATATTATCGAATACACCTGTTCAGTTCGCAACCTTCAGCTGATCATACGATTTCATTCTGGCGACTATTGTCTGTCAAACAATTTGAACACTTGCGTTCATTCGCCGAGAGATAAATTTGTCGTTTTGGTTCTACTTACAGATTCGAGCAGTCATTTTTCGCAATGGCTGTTATAAAAAACAAGATAAGTTCCAGATTCACCGACAGTAACCTAGCTGCGCTTATGACTTTGGGCACGACAGATTTGTGCCCAAACATTGATAAACTGGCATCTTAACTTAAGTAACTGATTATGAAGAACAGTTACAATTGTAGATTAATTACATTAATAGCGATTTTCGAAACTGATTAAAAATTTATTCTTAAATGAACATTTGATTTTAAACCAAATAAATGACCGCATTGTGGTACTGACACTGGCTGCCTTTAAAGTTTTAGAATTTTCTTAACGAAAGTTAAGAAAGGTAAGAATGATAGTGCACAACGTTTATAACTGTACAATGTTGTGGCCCGCTTAACTACCGAAAATAGTAGGTATGGCCCTCTGCTTGAAAAGCTTGGGAACCACTGGTGTAGAGAGTGCTTAGCCGAGCGTCACTGAGGTCACAGCGTAGTTCACTTGCCAGAAACATGTCCACGCGGATTCTGTCTATGATCTGATTTGTCCAGATTGTGTTCTCTAGCTTCTAACCAAGTTTTCTATTATTGTTCTTCTGGACAAGTGTGATATGATCTGCTCAGTGGCGATTTCAGACTTCATACTGTTATCATTGTGTGCGGGAAAGATCAAAGTGTCATGTCTATTATCTGTTCTTATCAGACAAGACGAAATAAGAATTTTATCTGACGAAATAACATCTGATTGGGGGGGGGGGGGGAGGGGGGAGTTGTCTTGAAGAGATTTGAACAAGACACGTCATGGTGAAGGTAGTCTTTTGCAAGATGGAAAACATACTGATGTCAATTGCAAAGGGGAAAAAAAAGAGTCTTGACGTGCAATATAGAGTTTGCACTTTTGTATGAATGTAAAACTTCGACAATGAGCAGACAAGCTGATAAACATCTTATAGCTGTGGAAATGTGGTTTCTGAGGACAATGCACAGCATGGATGGAGAGACAGAAAAACCAAAGAGCAAGTGCTACAAGGAGCAAATGAAAACCGTTACCTAATTAAAGAAATTAGACGTAGACAGTCAACATTTTATGGACATGTTATGGGAAGAAATAAACTAGAGAACTTGGTGACAACTGGCGAGACTGGGGAGAAAAGAAAACAGCGAAGGCAGAGAAGTAAATATCTGGATGGCTTGGCCACGTGGCATGGTCGGGACGAGAACACGGAGCTGATGCACGATTATTATGGTGATGGTGTGAGAGACAGAGAAACCTGACCGCCCCCGTTTATCAGCATGGTACATAATGATGATAGAACAAGAATAATATGTATGACCTACGGATAACTGAAACACAGGCATGTTGTGATTCTAAGGGACTCACAAAGTTTGGTGAGAAAGATGAAGACAGAAATTCTGGCAGAGTGCAGGCTTCAAATCAACAATCCGACATTGGATTTGTCCACAGGACATGCTGGTGTCGGGAAACGAGCAAACGAGACAGACAGGCAGGCAGACAGACAGACAGACCGACCGACAGACAGACAGACAGACATACAGACATGCAGACAGACAGACCGACAGACAGACAGACAGACAGACAGACAGACAGACAGACCGAACGAACGAACGAACGAACGAACGAACGAACGAACAAACTTTATTTTCAAAGGGTTAAGAATTGGGCACGCAGGCCCGTCTAACATTCTGCCCTTCTATCACTCTCTTTTATACATTACTAGCTGACCCTGCCCGGCTTCGCCCAGACCCTGGTGGGGAGCATCTCATTTAATTCATATAAGTAGTCATATAAGTTCTCGTTCCCGTTACCGACTGTCTGTCTGTCTGTCTGTCTGTCTGTCTGTCTGTCTGTCTGTCTGTCTGTCTGACCCGGCCCGGCATTTCCCAGCTCCTGATGTGGAGCATCTCATTTAATTCATATAAGTAGTCATATAAGTTCCCGTTCCCGACTGTCTATCTGTCTGTCTATCTGTCTGCCTGACCCTGTCCGGCTTCATTAAATTCATACAACAAAAAAAGTAACTTAAAAGAACGTTCTTCTACACACCATCCATTATTTTTAATGAAAACTCTTTCTAATCACCTGCATGACTACAGTAACTTCTTAAGCAAAAAAAGATGAGTTACAATGTTATGCATTGTGCATCATTTTTATGAAAACTTTGAAAATGCCTTACAGATTGTATCATTATTTATTATAACTCATATGCCGGTACATAACTATGGACAAAGAGTTTATAAATCTTTGAAAACGATGCCACAATATGACTATAAGTTATACAGAAAAGTTATGCCCCTTGAAATAACTTTTACAGAGTTAGGTCCCCTGAAATATATGAAATTATGATGAAAAATGAAAAATGAAATAATACTGAGTAAGCAGGCGATTTCACACTAACAAAATATCACAGTTGTCAGCTCTGGAATGAAAGGAAGGCGTGTAGAAAATTTCATCTCAATCGGATGGGCCGTTCGCGAACAAATAAAGGCCATACGGACAGAGATACATAAATACATACAGAGATACATACGCACAAGTCTTTTTTATATATAAGATTTCATTCACACATCATTCAAGGCTAACAGAGAACAGCAACAATATAAAAGATATGCATTATAAAGGTATGGACAAAATGCGAACATCAATACTACACGACTCGGTAATATTAGATAATGGTGTGACACTTGTTATTAGCCATGTGGAATATACTGGTCTACCAAAAGAGGACTGGCTGTTATACTAGTGTTTTGTTATTATTATTATTTCTATTATTAAGGGGGAATGTAATCCGTACTGAGATAGTATTCGAATAATTTGCGATTATATGAACAGGGATTGGTGATGTCTTTGATTTCTTGTGGAAGATTGTTCCACAGATGAGCTGCAGAGTACGTTAAGCTTGTTTTGAATAAGTCTATCCCAGGCTTCGGAATGTGTAGTATATTTAAACGTTTACTGTGTCTAGCATTATATTTAAACAATGGCCAAAGATAATTTGGGGCATTCCGATGCAGGATTTTGTGAATTAGTTTGGCCTTGCTGAAAAGCAGACGTTTGCGGAGTGATAGTAACTGAAGGTGTTTAAGCAGGCTAGGATTGTCAGGTAAATGTTTGCTATAAATTAAACTAATGGCCCGTTCCTGGTGGTAAAGTCGCTTGGTGCTTGAATTAGAACAACCGTCCCAGATTGTAGAGCAGTAGTCAAAATGTGTCTGTATGTGAGAAGTATAGAATACTTTCCTATTGTCCTCATCAATGAAATTTTTCCTCTTCTTCTTCTCCTTTCGTTCGCTCTGAAATATGTCTATAACTGCAATGTTGTCTCTTGTATGAATCTAACAGTCTTTTTTAGTTCACTCAACGATTCATAGAGTTTATCTTCCACTGTTGTCTCTCTAGGCCAGAAGATTCGCCTGGATATGTTGTAGTGTGGGCAGTCCTGGAGTATGTGCTCTGCTGTCTGCGACGCCAAACCACATGTGCACATGGCTGAGTCACCAATCTTGAATTTTGTATACATGTGGTTGCGTAATCTATTGTGTCCGGTTCTGAGGCGCAGAATAATGACCTGTTCTGGTCTGTCCATAACGTGGTAGTCGTCTTGAGTAGGGTTTGGTGGCCTTCTGATTGATTTGATCATTCTTTTCTTTTGGTGGAATGTAATGGGCACATCAGGCTGTTCTTCTGTTGCTCCTTCCTTAACCAATCGAGAAGCTCTGTCGTTTCCAGGTACTCCACAGTGGGATGGTATCCACTGTATGGTGATCTTATGCTGACTGCTAAGTTCAGAAAGTAGTGTCCTTAGAACTGGTAATTTCCCAGACAGGAGCGCCTCTATTACTGATTTTGCATCTGTCAATATCACCACAGGTTGTGTACCATGGCTGGTATTTTGTAATTTCTCTGTTGCTATCTTGATTGCCTCAATTTCAGCATCATATTTATGGCAGTACTTTCCTGTTGGAACTCTGGCCGTGTCTCTAGTATTATTTGGGTATTCTATGTACACTCCCGCTCCTCCATTTCGAACAGCATTTTGCGCTGACCATCTGTGTAGATTCGGATCCAGAGATCCTGTGGGTATTCGTCATCAAGGAAGCTGAGAGTGGCTGTTCTGCGCTGTACACTGTTCTGATCTTCCTTGTCACATATTCCTCTCACTTTTGTCTGGATTTGTAGCGATAGTCTATGTTCATCTTTCCATGGAGTTCACTCTGGAATAGTTGTCAGTGTGATGCCAACTATGGGAAGATCGGTGGTTTCTCTGCAGAGTCGTTTGGCTTGGTGGATAAAACTACTTCTTTTCAACCGCCTCATAGATAAGTTTTCAAATCGGTTCTTCATAAGGTGGCCTGGCAAGCGAGGACCTTTTTAATTTTGGCGAGTAGGTAGGCGTTTTTCGCTGTATGTTTAATGAGCGCTTGAACGTGAGAACTAAAGGTTAGGTTTCTATCAATGATTAGACCTAATGTTTTGTGTTCAATTACACTTTCTACTGGCATGTTATTGATGTATAGTTGAAGTGATGTGTGTGAATTTAGAGTTTGAAGTCTTTGTCTGGTTGTTAATAACATAGATTTTGTTTTAGTGATGTTAATTTGCATACGGTTCGCATAGCTCCACCTAACTACATTATTTAATTCTTGTTGCAAATATGACTCCAGAAAATTACTGCTTTCAGCTTTTGTCTACACTATACAGTCGGCTGCAAATAGATCGCAGGACGACGAAAAATGCAAAGGTAATCGTTATTATATTTGGCAAATAATAGAGAGCCAAGAATAGAGCCTTGGAGTACTCTAATATTGAAGGTAGTGGTTTGAGACATATATTTATTGCGTGATACTACTTGTTTTCTGTTTAACAGAAATAATATCAGAGTCACCACATTAGGGCCAATTTTCATTGTCTCATGTTTTTAATTAAAATAACATGGTCTATCATATCAAATACTTTCCTGAAATCAATAAACACAGTTCCACACAGACTGTTGTTTATATTCTGGTGCCAATTTTTTATCATGTTTGTTAGGTCCGTATGGCAAGAATATTTTGGTCGAAATCTTGATTGACTGTCAACAATAAACTTGTTGCGACCTAAATACTGAAATTTTAACTTTATGGATGTGTTTTTCTAGTGGTTTAAATAGTGATGATAGTAAGGAAATGGGTCTGTAAGTGTTCGGGAGACCAGTGTCCAATGAACCAGATTTAAGAAGAGGGTACACTTTAGCGATTTTGAGAGGTGATGGAAAGTGGCCTTTGGTGAGACATTGATTATATACATAGGTTAGTGATATACAGATCACTGGCGTAGCACTACGGAGAAGCCGGTTGCTGATTGACACTAATATCTACATTTTCTCATCTGTCATGGAACAAACATCTATCAGCTGTTACCCCCCCCCCCCGCCCCCGCCCCCGCATATGCCAGTAAAAGACACTAGTTTCTTTATTCTCTCTTCTATCGTGGAACAGTCATCTATCAGCTGTTACACCTCCAACTCTGCCTGTAAATGACACTAGTTCATACATTTTCTCATCTGTCCTGTACTAGTCATCTATCAGCTGTTACACCTCCAACTCTGACAGTAAATGACACTAGTTTCTACATTCTCTCGTCTGTCCTGTAAAAGTCATCTATCCGCTGTTACACCTCCAACTCTGCCTGTAAATAAAACTAGTTCATACATTCTCTCATCTGTCCTAGTAGTCATCTATCAGATATTGCACCTCCAACTCTGCCTTTAAATGACACTAGTTCATACATTCTCTCATCTGTCCTAGAACAGTCATCTAGCATCTGTTACACATTCAACTCTGCCTGTAAATGACACTAGTTCATACATTTTCTCATCTGTCATGGATCTATCATCTGTTACACCTCCAACTCTGCCTGTAAATGACACTAGTTCATACATTTTCTCATATGTCATGGAACAGTCATTTATCATCTGTTACACCTCCAACCCTGCCATTAAATGACACTAGTTCATACATTCTCTCATCTGTCATGGAACAGTCATCTATTATCTGTTAAACCTCCAACTCTGCCTATAAATGACACTAATATCTACATTCTCTCATCTGTCATGGAACAGTCATCTATCATCTGTTACACCTCCAACACTGCCTGTAAATGACAATAGTTCATAAATTCTCTCATCTGTCATGCAACAGTCATCTATCATCTGTTACACCTCCAACTCTGCCTGTAAATGACACAAGTTCCTGTATTCTCTCATCTGTCATGGAACAGTCATCTATCATCTGTTAAACCTCCAACTCTGCCTGTAAATGACACTAGTTCATATATTCTCTCATCTGTCCTAGAAAAGTCAAATATCATCTGTTAAACCTCCAACTCTGCCTATAAATGACACTAATATCTACATTCTCTCATCTGTCATGGAACAGTCATCTATCATCTGTTACACCTCCAACTCTGCCTATAAATGACACTAATATCTACATTCTCTCATCTGTCATGGAACAGTCATCTATCATCTGTTACACCTCCAACACTGCCTGTAAATGACACTGGTTCATACATTCTCTCATCTGTCAAGGAACAGCCATATATCATCTGTTAAACCTCCAACACTGCATGTAAATGACACTAGTTCATACATTCTCTCATCTGTCATGTAACAGTCATCTATCATCTGTTAAACCTCCAACTCTGCCTGTAAATGACACTAGTTCCTGTATTCTCTCATCTGTCCTAGAACAGTCATCTATCATCTGTTAAACCTCCAACTCTGCCTGTAAATGACAATAGTTCATAAATTCTCTCATCTGTCATGGAACAGTCATCTATCATCTGTTACACCTCCAACTCTGCCTGTAAATGACACAAGTTCCTGTATTCTCTCATCTGTCATGGAACAGTCATCTATCATCTGTTAAACCTCCAACTCTGCCTGTAAATTACACTAGTTCATACATTCTCTCATCTGTCCTAGAACAGTCAAATATCATCTGTTAAACCTCCAACTCTGCCTATAAATGACACTAATATCTACATTCTCTCATCTGTCATGGAACAGTCATCTATCATATGTTACACCTCCAACACTGCCTGTAAATGACACTGGTTCATACATTCTCTCATCTGTCATGGAACAGCCATCTATCATCTGTTAAACCTCCAACACTGCCTGTAAATGAAACTAGTTCATACATTCTCTCATCTGTCATGGAACAGTCATCTATCATCTGTTAAACCTCCAACTCTGCCTGTAAATGACACTAGTTCATACATTCTCTCACCTGTCATGGAACAGTCATCTATCATCTGTTAAACCTCCAAATCTGCCTGTAAATGACAATAGTTCATACATTCTCTCATCTGTCATGGAACAGTCATCTATCATCTGTTAAACCTCCAACTCTGCCTGTAAATGACACTAGTTCATACATTCTCTCACCTGTCATGGAACAGTCATCTATCATCTGTTAAACCTCCAACTCTGCCTGTACATGACAATAGTTCATACATTCTCTCACCTGTCATGGAACAGTCATCTATCATCTGTTAAACCTCCAACTCTGCCTGTAAATGACACTAGTTCCTGTATTCTCTCATCTGTCATGGAACAGTCATCTATCATCTGTTAAACCTCCAACTCTGCCTGTAAATGACACTAGTTCCTGTATTCTCTCATCTGTCATGGAACAGTCATCTATCATCTGTTAAACCTCCAACTCTGCCTGTAAATGACACTAGTTCCTGTATTCTCTCATCTGTCATGGAACAGTCATCTATAATCTGTTAAACCTCCAACTCTGCCTGTAAATGACACTAGTTCCTGTATTCTATCATCTGTCATGGAACAGTCATCTATCATCTGTTAAACCTCCAACTCTGCCTGTAAATGATACTAGTTCATACATTCTCTCACCTGTCATGGAACAGTCATCTATCATATGTTAAACCTCCAACTCTGCCTGTACATGACACTAGTTCCTGTATTCTCTCATCTGTCATGGAACAGTCATCTATCATCAGTTACACCTCAAACACTGCCTGTAAATGACACTGTTTCATACATTGTCTCATCTGTCAAGGAACAGTCATCTATCATCTGTTACACCTCCAACTCTGCCTGTAAATGACACTAGTTCATACATTCTCTCATCTGTAATGGAACAGTCATCTATCATCTGTTAAACCTCTAACTCTGCCTGTAAATGACACTAGTTCCTGTATTCTCTTATCTGTCATGGAACAGTCATCTATCATCTGTTAAACCTCTAACTCTGCCTGTAAATGACACGGGTTCATACATTGTCTCATCTGTCATGGAAGAGTCATCGATCATCTGTTAAACCTCAAACTCTGCCTGTAAATGACACTAGTTCATACATTCTCTCACCTGTCATGGAACAGTCATCTATCATCTGTTAAACCTCCAACTCTGCCTGTAAATGACACTAGTTCATACATTCTCTCACTTGTCATGGAGGACATCTATCATCTGTGAAACCTCCAACTCTCCCTGTAAATGACACGGGTTCATACATTCTCTCATCTGTCATGGAACAGTCATCTATCATCTGTTAAACCTCCAACTCTGTCTGTAAATGACACTAGTTCATACATTCTCTCACCTGTCATAGAACAGTCATCTATCATCTGTTAAACCTCCAACTCTGCCTGTAAATGACAATAGTTCATACATTCTCTCATCTGTCATGGAACAGTCATCTATCATCTGTTAAACCTCCAACTCTGCCTGTAAATGACAATAGTTCCTGTATTCTCTCATCTGTCATGGAACAGTCATCTATCATCTGTTACACCTCCAACACTGCCTGTAAATGACAATAGTTCATACATTCTCTCATCTGTCATGGAACAGTCATCTATCATCTGTTAAACCTCCAACCTGCCTGTAAATGACACTAGTTCATACATTCTCTCATCTGTCATGAAACAGTCATCTAACATCTGTTACACATCAAACACTGCCTGTAAGTGACACTGGTTTATACATTGTCTCATCTGTCAAGGAACAGTCATCTATCATCTGTTACACCTCCAACTCTGCCTGTAAATGACACTAGTTCATACATTCTCTCACCTGTCATGGAACAGTCATCTATCATCTGTTAAACCTCCAACCTGCCTGTAAATGACACTAGTTCATACATTCTCTCATCTGTCATGGAACAGTCATCTATCACCTGTTACACCTCCAACTCTGCCTGTAAATGACACTAGTTCATACATTCTCTCATCTGTCCTTGAACAGTCATCTATCAACTGTTAAACCTCCAACTCTGCCTGTAAATGACACGGGTTCATACATTCTCTCACCTGTCATGGAACAGTCATCTATCATCTGTTACACCTCCAACTCTGCCTGTAAATGACACTAGTTCCTATATTCTGTCATCTGTCATGGAACAGTCATCTATCATCTGTTACACGTCCAACACTGCCTGTAAATGACAATAGTTCATACATTCTCTCATCTGTCATGGAACAGTCATCTATCATCTGTTACACCTTCAACTCTGCCTGTAAATGACACTAGTTCCTATATTCTGTCATCTGTCATGGAACAGTCATCTATCATCTGTTACACCTCCAACTCTGCCTGTAAATGACACTAGTTCCTATATTCTGTCACCTGTCATGGAACAGTCATCTATCATATGTTAAACCTCCAACTCTGCCTGTAAATGACACTAGTTCATACATTCACTCACCTGTCATGGAACAGTCATCTATCATCTGTTAAACCTCCAACACTGCCTGTAAATGACACTAGTTCATACATTCTCTAATATGTCATGGAACAGTCATCTATCATCTGTTACACCTCCAACTATGCCTGTAAATGACACTAGTTCATACATTCTCTCATCTGTCCTAGAACAGTCATCTATCATCTGTTAAACCTCCAACTATGTCTGTAAATGACACGGGTTCATACATTCTCTCACCTGTCATGGAACAGTCATCTATCATCTGTTACACCTCCAACTCTGCCTGTAAATGACACTAGTTCCTATATTCTGTCATCTGTCATGGAACAGTCATCTATCATCTGTTACACCTCCAACACTGCCTGTAAATGACAATAGTTCATACATTCTCTCATCTGTCATGGAACAGTCATCTATCATCTGTTAAATCTCCAACTCTGCCTGTAAATGACACTAGTTCCTGTATTCTCTCATCTGTCATGTAACAGTCATCTATCATCTCTTAAACCTCCAACTCTGCCTGTAAATGACACTAGTTCATACATTCTCTCATCTGTCATGAAACAGTCATCTAACATCTGTTACACCTCAAACACTGCCTGTAAGTGACACTGGTTTATACATTGTCTCATCTGTCAAGGAACAGTCATCTATCATCTGTTACACCTCCAACTCTGCCTGTAAATGACACTAGTTCATACATTCTCTCATCTGTCAAGGAACAGTCATCTATCATCTGTTACACCTCCAACTCTGCCTGTAAATGACACTAGTTCATACATTCTCTCATCTGTCATGGAACAGTCATCTATCATCTGTTAAACCTCAAACTCTGCCTATAAATGACACTAATATCTACATTCTCTCATCTGTCATGGAACAGTCATCTATCATCTGTTACACCTCCAACACTGCCTGTAAATGACACTGGTTCATACATTCTCTCATCTGTCAAGGAACAGCCATCTATCATCTGTTAAACCTTTAACTCTGCCTGTAAATGACACTAGTTCCTGTCTTTTCCACTTTTCACATTGGGCAGTGGGGAGCGTTTTGTATGATATTCACTGGCACAGAAACAGAGCATAATGGGGACGACCCGTTGCTGTGAAGTTGAAACTGTGACTAACTAACTAACTAACTAACTAACTCTGCCTGTAAATGACACTAGTTAATACATTCTCTTATCTGTCCTAGAACAGTCATCTATCATCTGTTACACCTCCAACTCTGCCTGTAAATGACATTAGTTCATACATTCTCTCATCTGTCACGGAACAGTCATCTATCATCTGTTACACCTCCAACTCTGCCTGTAAATGACACTAGTTCATACATTCTCTCATCTGTCCTAGAAGAGTCATCTATCATCTGTTAAACCTCCAACTCTGCCTGTAAATGACACGGGTTCATACATTCTCTCACCTGTCATGGAACAGTCATCTATCATCTGTTACACTTCCAACTCTGCCTGTAAATGACACTAGTTCCTATATTCTGTCATCTGTCATGGAACAGTCATCTATCATCTGTTACACCTCCAACTCTGCCTGTAAATGAAACTAGTTCCTATATTCTGTCACCTGTCATGGAACAGTCATCTATCATCTGTCAAACCTCCAACACTGCCTGTAAATGACACTAGTTCATACATTCTCTCACCTGTCATCGAGCAGTCATCTATCATCTGTTAAACCTCCAACTCTGCATATAAATGACACGGGTTCATACATTCTCTCATCTGTCATGGAACAGTCATCTATCATCTGTTACACCTCCAACTCTGCCTGTAAATGACACTAGTTCCTATATTCTGTCACCTGTCATGGAACATTCATCTATCATCTGTTAAACCTCCAACTCTGCCTGTAAATGACACTAGTTCATACATTCTCTCACCTGTCATGGAACAGTCATCTATCATCTGTTAAACCTCCAACCTGCCTGTAAATGACACTAGTTCATACATTCTCTTATCTGTCCTAGAACAGTCATCTATCATCTGTTACACCTCCAACTCTGCCTGTAAATGACACTAGTTCATACATTCTCTCATCTGTCACGGAACAGTCATCTATCATCTGTTACACCTCCAACTCTGCCTGTAAATGACACTAGTTCATACATTCTCTCATCTGTCCTAGAAGAGTCATCTATCATCTGTTAAACCTCCAACTCTGCCTGTAAATGTTACGGGTTCATACATTCTCTCCCCTGTCATGGAACAGTCATCTATCATCTGTTAAACCTCCAAATCTGCCTGTAAATGACAATAGTTCATACATTCTCTCATCTGTCATGGAACAGTCATCTATCATCTGTTAAACCTCCAACTCTGCCTGTAAATGACACTAGTTCATACATTCTCTCACCTGTCATGGAACAGTCATCTATCATCTGTTAAACCTCCAACTCTGCCTGTACATGACAATAGTTCATACATTCTCTCACCTGTCATGGAACAGTCATCTATCATCTGTTAAACCTCCAACTCTGCCTGTAAATGACACTAGTTCCTGTATTCTCTCATCTGTCATGGAACAGTCATCTATCATCTGTTAAACCTCCAACTCTGCCTGTAAATGACACTAGTTCCTGTATTCTCTCATCTGTCATGGAACAGTCATCTATCATCTGTTAAACCTCCAACTCTGCCTGTAAATGACACTAGTTCCTGTATTCTCTCATCTGTCATGGAACAGTCATCTATAATCTGTTAAACCTCCAACTCTGCCTGTAAATGACACTAGTTCCTGTATTCTATCATCTGTCATGGAACAGTCATCTATCATCTGTTAAACCTCCAACTCTGCCTGTAAATGATACTAGTTCATACATTCTCTCACCTGTCATGGAACAGTCATCTATCATCTGTTAAACCTCCAACTCTGCCTGTACATGACACTAGTTCCTGTATTCTCTCATCTGTCATGGAACAGTCATCTATCATCAGTTACACCTCAAACACTGCCTGTAAATGACACTGTTTCATACATTGTCTCATCTGTCAAGGAACAGTCATCTATCATCTGTTACACCTCCAACTCTGCCTGTAAATGACACTAGTTCATACATTCTCTCATCTGTAATGGAACAGTCATCTATCATCTGTTAAACCTCTAACTCTGCCTGTAAATGACACTAGTTCCTGTATTCTCTCATCTGTCATGGAACAGTCATCTATCATCTGTTAAACCTCTAACTCTGCCTGTAAATGACACGGGTTCATACATTGTCTCATCTGTCATGGAAGAGTCATCGATCATCTGTTAAACCTCAAACTCTGCCTGTAAATGACACTAGTTCATACATTCTCTCACCTGTCATGGAACAGTCATCTATCATCTCTTAAACCTCCAACTCTGCCTGTAAATGACACTAGTTCATACATTCTCTCACTTGTCATGGAGGACATCTATCATCTGTGAAACCTCCAACTCTCCCTGTAAATGACACGGGTTCATACATTCTCTCATCTGTCATGGAACAGTCATCTATCAGCTGTTAAACCTCCAACTCTGTCTGTAAATGACACTAGTTCATACATTCTCTCACCTGTCATAGAACAGTCATCTATCATCTGTTAAACCTCCAACTCTGCCTGTAAATGACAATAGTTCATACATTCTCTCATCTGTCATGGAACAGTCATCTATCATCTGTTAAACCTCCAACTCTGCCTGTAAATGACAATAGTTCCTGTATTCTCTCATCTGTCATGGAACAGTCATCTATCATCTGTTACACCTCCAACACTGCCTGTAAATGACAATAGTTCATACATTCTCTCATCTGTCATGGAACAGTCATCTATCATCTGTTAAACCTCCAACCTGCCTGTAAATGACACTAGTTCATACATTCTCTCATCTGTCATGAAACAGTCATCTAACATCTGTTACACATCAAACACTGCCTGTAAGTGACACTGGTTTATACATTGTCTCATCTGTCAAGGAACAGTCATCTATCATCTGTTACACCTCCAACTCTGCCTGTAAATGACACTAGTTCATACATTCTCTCACCTGTCATGGAACAGTCATCTATCATCTGTTAAACCTCCAACCTGCCTGTAAATGACACTAGTTCATACATTCTCTCATCTGTCATGGAACAGTCATCTATCACCTGTTACACCTCCAACTCTGCCTGTAAATGACACTAGTTCATACATTCTCTCATCTGTCCTTGAACAGTCATCTATCATCTGTTAAACCTCCAACTCTGCCTGTAAATGTCACGGGTTCATACATTCTCTCACCTGTCATGGAACAGTCATCTATCATCTGTTAAACCTCAGACTCTGCCTGTAAATGACACTAGTTCCTATATTCTGTCATCTGTCATGGAACAGTCATCTATCATCTGTTACACGTCCAACACTGCCTGTAAATGACAATAGTTCATACATTCTCTCATCTGTCATGGAACAGTCATCTATCATCTGTTACACCTTCAACTCTGCCTGTAAATGACACTAGTTCCTATATTCTGTCATCTGTCATGGAACAGTCATCTATCATCTGTTACACCTCCAACTCTGCCTGTAAATGACACTAGTTCCTATATTCTGTCACCTGTCATGGAACAGTCATCTATCATATGTTAAACCTCCAACTCTGCCTGTAAATGACACTAGTTCATACATTCTCTCACCTGTCATGGAACAGTCATCTATCATCTGTTAAACCTCCAACACTGCCTGTAAATGACACTAGTTCATGCATTCTCTAATATGTCATGGAACAGTCATCTATCATCTGTTACACCTCCAACTATGCCTGTAAATGACACTAGTTCATACATTCTCTCATCTGTCCTAGAACAGTCATCTATCATCTGTTAAACCTCCAACTCTGTCTGTAAATGACACGGGTTCATACATTCTCTCACCTGTCATGGAACAGTCATCTATCATCTGTTACACCTCCAACTCTGCCTGTAAATGACACTAGTTCCTATATTCTGTCATCTGTCATGGAACAGTCATCTATCATCTGTTACACCTCCAACACTGCCTGTAAATGACAATAGTTCATACATTCTCTCATCTGTCATGGAACAGTCATCTATCATCTGTTAAATCTCCAACTCTGCCTGTAAATGACACTAGTTCCTGTATTCTCTCATCGTTCATGTAACAGTCATCTATCATCTCTTATACCTCCAACTCTGCCTGTAAATGACACTAGTTCATACATTCTCTCATCTGTCATGAAACAGTCATCTAACATCTGTTACACCTCAAACACTGCCTGTAAGTGACACTGGTTTATACATTGTCTCATCTGTCAAGGAACAGTCATCTATCATCTGTTACACCTCCAACTCTGCCTGTAAATGACACTAGTTCATACATTCTCTCATCTGTCAAGGAACAGTCATCTATCATCTGTTACACCTCCAACTCTGCCTGTAAATGACACTAGTTCATACATTCTCTCATCTGTCATGGAACAGTCATCTATCATCTGTTAAACCTCCAACTCTGCCTATAAATGACACTAATATCTACATTCTCTCATCTGTCATGGAACAGTCATCTATCATCTGTTACACCTCCAACACTGCCTGTAAATGACACTGGTTCATACATTCTCTCATCTGTCAAGGAACAGCCATCTATCATCTGTTAAACCTTTAACTCTGCCTGTAAATGACACTAGTTCCTGTCTTTTCCACTTTTCACATTGGGCAGTGGGGAGCGTTTTGTATGATATTCACTGGCACAGGAACAGAGCATAATGGGGACGACCCGTTGCTGTGAAGTTGAAACTGTGACTAACTAACTAACTAACTAACTAACTCTGCCTGTAAATGACACTAGTTAATACATTCTCTTATCTGTCCTAGAACAGTCATCTATCATCTGTTACACCTCCAACTCTGCCTGTAAATGACATTAGTTCATACATTCTCTCATCTGTCACGGAACAGTCATCTATCATCTGTTACACCTCCAACTCTGCCTGTAAATGACACTAGTTCATACATTCTCTCATCTGTCCTAGAAGAGTCATCTATCATCTGTTAAACCTCCAACTCTGCCTGTAAATGACACGGGTTCATACATTCTCTCACCTGTCATGGAACAGTCATCTATCATCTGTTACACTTCCAACTCTGCCTGTAAATGACACTAGTTCCTATATTCTGTCATCTGTCATGGAACAGTCATCTATCATCTGTTACACCTCCAACTCTGCCTGTAAATGAAACTAGTTCCTATATTCTGTCACCTGTCATGGAACAGTCATCTATCATCTGTCAAACCTCCAACACTGCCTGTAAATGACACTAGTTCATACATTCTCTCACCTGTCATCGAGCAGTCATCTATCATCTGTTAAACCTCCAACTCTGCCTATAAATGACACGGGTTCATACATTCTCTCATCTGTCATGGAACAGTCATCTATCATCTGTTACACCTCCAACTCTGCCTGTAAATGACACTAGTTCCTATATTCTGTCACCTGTCATGGAACAGTCATCTATCATCTGTTAAACCTCCAACTCTGCCTGTAAATGACACTAGTTCATACATTCTCTCACCTGTCATGGAACAGTCATCTATCATCTGTTAAACCTCCAACCTGCCTGTAAATGACACTAGTTCATACATTCTCTTATCTGTCCTAGAACAGTCATCTATCATCTGTTACACCTCCAACTCTGCCTGTAAATGACACTAGTTCATACATTCTCTCATCTGTCACGGAACAGTCATCTATCATCTGTTACACCTCCAACTCTGCCTGTAAATGACACTAGTTCATACATTCTCTCATCTGTCCTAGAAGAGTCATCTATCATCTGTTCAACCTCCAACTCTGCCTGTAAATGTTATGGGTTCATACATTCTCTCACCTGTCATGGAACAGTCATCTATCATCTGTTACACCTCCAACTCTGCCTGTAAATGACACTAGTTCCTATATTCTGTCATCTGTCATGGAACCGTCATCTATCATCTGTTACACCTCCAACTCTGCCTGTAAATGAAACTAGTTCCTATATTCTGTCACCTGTCATGGAACAGTCATCTATCATCTGTCACACCTCCAACACTGCCTGTAAATGACACTAGTTCATACATTCTCTCACCTGTCATGGAGCAGTCATCTATCATCTGTTAAACCTCCAACTCTGCCTGAAAATGACACGGGTTCATACATTCTCTCATCTGTCATGGAACAGTCATCTATCATCTGTTACACCTACAACTCTGCCTGTAAATGACACTAGTTCCTATATTCTGTCACCTGTCATGGAACAGTCATCTATCATCTGTTAAACCTCCAACTCTGCCTGTAAATGACACTAGTTCATACATTCTCTCACCTGTCATGGAACAGTCATCTATCATCTGTTAAACCTCCAACCTGCCTGTAAATGACACTAGTTCATACATTCTCTCATCTGTCATGGAACAGTCATCTATCATCTGTTACACCTCCAACTCTGCCTGTAAATGACACTAGTTCATACATTCTCTCATCTGTCCTAGAACAGTCATCTATCATCTGTTAAACCTCCAACTCTGCCTGTAAATGACACGGGTTCATACATTCTCTCACCTGTCATGGAACAGTCATCTATCATCTGTTACACCTCCAACTCTGCCTGTAAATGACACTAGTTCCTATATTCTGTCATCTGTCATGGAACAGTCATCTATCATCTGTTACACCTCCAACACTGCCTGTAAATGACAATAGTTCATACATTCTCTCATCTGTCATGGAACAGTCATCTATCATCTGTTCAATCTCCACCTCTGCCTGTAAATGACACTAGTTCCTGTATTCTCTCATCTGTCATGTAACAGTCATCTATCATCTCTTAAACCTCCAACTCTGCCTGTAAATGACACTAGTTCATACATTCTCTCATCTGTCATGAAACAGTCATCTATCATCTGTTACACCTCAAACACTGCCTGTAAATGACACTGGTTCATACATTGTCTCATCTGTCAAGGAACAGTCATCTATCATCTGTTACACCTCCAACTCTGCCTGTAAATGACACTAGTTCATACATTTTCTCATCTGTCATGGAACAGTCATTTATCATCTGTTACACCTCCAACCCTGCCATTAAATGACACTAGTTCATACATTGTCTCATCTGTCATGGAAGAGTCATCTATCATCTGTTAAACATCCAACTCTGCCTATAAATGACACTAATATTTACATTCTCTCATCTGTCATGGAACAGTCATCTATCATCTGTTACACCTCCAACACTGCCTGTAAATGACACTGGTTCATACATTCTCTCATCTGTCAAGGAACATCCATCTATCATCTGTTAAACCTCCAACACTGCCTGTAAATAACACTAGTTCATACATTCTCTCATCTGTCATGGAACAGTCATCTATCATCTGTTAAACGTCCAACTCTGCCTGTAAATGACACTAGTTCCTGTATTCTCTCATCTGTCCTAGAACAGTCATCTATCATCTGTTAAACCTCCAACTCTGCCTGTAAATGACAATAGTTCATAAATTATCTCATCTGTCATGGAACAGTCATCTATCATCTGCTACACCTCCAACTCTGCCTGTAAATGACACAAGTTCCTGTATTCTCTCATCTGTCATAGAACAGTCATCTATCATCTGTTAAACCTCCAACTCTGCCTGTAAATGACACTAGTTCTTACATTCTCTCATCTGTCCTAGAACAGTCAAATATCATCTGTTAAACCTCCAACTCTGCCTATAAATGACACTAATATCTACATTCTCTCATCTGTCATGGAACAGTCATCTATCATCTGTTAAACCTCCAACACTGCCTGTAAATGACACTAGTTCATACATTCTCTCATCTGTCATGGAACAGTCATCTATCATCTGTTAAACCTCCAACGCTGTCTGTAAATGACACTAGTTCATACATTCTCTCACCTGTCATAGAACAGTCATCTATCATCTGTTAAACCTCCAACTCTGCCTGTAAATGACAACAGTTCATACATTCTCTCATCTGTCATGGAACAGTCATCTATCATCTGTTAAACCTCCAACTCTGCCTGTAAATGACACTAGTTCCTGTATTCTCTCATCTGTCATGGAACAGTCATCTATCATCTGTTACACCTCCAACACTGCCTGTAAATGACAATAGTTCATACATTCTCTCATCTGTCATGTAACAGTCATCTATCATCTGTTAAATCTCCAACTCTGCCTGTAAATGACACTAGTTCCTGTATTCTCTCATCTGTCATGTAACAGTCATCTATTATCTCTTAAACCTCCAACTCTGCCTGTAAATGACACTAGTTCATACATTCTCTCATCTGTCATGAAACAGTCATCTAACATCTGTTACACATCAAACACTGCCTGTAAGTGACACTGGTTTATACATTGTCTCATCTGTCAAGGAACAGTCATCTATCATCTGTTACACCTCCAACTCTGCCTGTAAATGACACTAGTTCATACATTCTCTCACCTGTCATGGAACAGTCATCTATCATCTGTTAAACCTCCAACCTGCCTGTAAATGACACTAGTTCATACATTCTCTCATCTGTCATGGAACTGTCATCTATCACCTGTTACACCTCCAACTCTGCCTGTAAATGACACTAGTTCATACATTCTCTCATCTGTCCTAGAACAGTCATCTATCATCTGTTAAACCTCCAACTCTGCCTGTAAATGACACGGGTTCATACATTCTCTCACCTGTCATAGAACAGTCATCTATCATCTGTTACACCTCCAACTCTGCCTGTAAATGACACTAGTTCCTATATTCTGTCATCTGTCATGGAACAGTCATCTATCATCTGTTACACCTCCAACACTGCCTGTAAATGACAACAGTTCATACATTCTCTCATCTGTCATGGAACAGTCATCTATCATCTGTTAAATCTCCAACTCTGCCTGTAAATGACACTAGTTCCTGTATTCTCTCATATGTCATGTAACAGTCATCTATCATCTCTTAAACCTCCAACTCTGCCAGTAAATGACACTAGTTCATACATTCTCTCATCTGTCATGAAACAGTCATCTATCATCTGTTACACCTCAAACACTGCCTGTAAATGACACTGGTTCATACATTGTCTCATCTGTCAAGGAACAGTCATCTATCATCTGTTACACCTCCAACTCTGCCTGTAAATGACACTAGTTCATACATTCTCTCACCTGTCATGGAACAGTCATCTATCATCTGTTACACCTCCAACTCTGCCTGTAAATGACACTAGTTCCTATATTCTGTCATCTGTCATGGAACAGTCATCTATCATCTGTTACACCTCCAACACTGCCTGTAAATGACAATAGTTCATACATTCTCTCATCTGTCATGGAACAGTCATCTATCATCTGTTAAATCTCCAACTCTGCCTGTAAATGACACTAGTTCCTGTATTCTCTCATCTGTCATGTAACAGTCATCTATCATCTCTTAAACCTCCAACTCTGCCTGTAAATGACACTAGTACATACATTCTCTCATCTGTCATGAAACAGTCATCTAACATCTGTTACACCTCAAACACTGCCTGTAAGTGAAACTGGTTTATACATTGTCTCATCTGTCAAGGAACAGTCATCTATCATCTGTTACACCTCCAACTCTGCCTGTAAATGACACTAGTTCATACATTCTCTCATCTGTCAAGGAACAGTAATCTATCATCTGTTACACCTCCAACTCTGCCTGTAAATGACACTAGTTCATACATTTTCTCATCTGTCATGGAACAGTCATTTATCATCTGTTACACCTCCAACCCTGCCATTAAATGACACTAGTTCAAACATTCTCTCATCTGTCATGGAACAGTCATCTATCATCTGTTAAACCTCCAACTCTGCCTATAAATGACACTAATATCTACATTCTCTCATCTGTCATGGAACAGTCATCTATCATCTGTTACACCTCCAACACTGCCTGTAAATGACACTGGTTCATACATTCTCTCATCTGTCAAGGAACAGCCATCTATCATCTGTTAAACCTCCAACTCTGCCTGTAAATGACACTAGTTCCTGTCTTTTCCACTTTTCACATTGGGCAGTGGGGAGCGTTTTGTATGATATTCACTGGCACAGGAACAGAGCATAATGGGGACGACCCGTTGCTGTGAAGTTGAAACTGTGACTAACTAACTAACTAACTAACTAACTCTGCCTGTAAATGACACTAGTTAATACATTCTCTTATCTGTCCTAGAACAGTCATCTATCATCTGTTACACCTCCAACTCTGCCTGTAAATGACACTAGTTCATACATTCTCTCATCTGTCATGGAACAGTCATCTATCATCTGTTACACCTCCAATTCTGCCTGTAAATGACACTAGTTCCTATATTCTGTCACCTGTCATGGAACAATCATCTATCATCTGTCAAACCTCCAACACTGCCTGTAAATGACACTAGTTCATACATTCTCTCACCTGTCATCGAGCAGTCATCTATCATCTGTTAAACCTCCAACTCTGCCTGTAAATGACACGGGTTCATACATTCTCCCATCTGTCATGGAACAGTCATCTATCATCTGTTACACCTCCAACTCTGCCTGTAAATGACACTAGTTCCTATATTCTGTCACCTGTCATGGAACAGTCATCTATCATCTGTTAAACCTCCAACTCTGCCTGTAAATGACACTAGTTCATACATTCTCTCACCTGTCATGGAACAGTCATCTATCATCTGTTAAACCTCCAACCTGCCTGTAAATGACACTAGTTCATACATTCTCTTATCTGTCCTAGAACAGTCATCTATCATCTGTTACACCTCCAACTCTGCCTGTAAATGACACTAGTTCATACATTCTCTCATCTGTCACTGAACAGTCATCTATCATCTGTTACACCTCCAACTCTGCCTGTAAATGACACTAGTTCATACATTCTCTCATCTGTCCTAGAAGAGTCATCTATCATCTGTTAAACCTCCAACTCTGCCTGTAAATGTTACGGGTTCATACATTCTCTCACCTGTCATGGAACAGTCATCTATCATCTGTTACACCTCCAACTCTGCCTATAAATGACACTAGTTCCTATATTCTGTCATCTGTCATGGAACCGTCATCTATCATCTGTTACACCTCCAACTCTGCCTGTAAATGAAACTAGTTCCTATATTCTGTCACCTGTCATGGAACAGTCATCTATCATCTGTCACACCTCCAACACTGCCTGTAAATGACACTAGTTCATACATTCTCTCACCTGTCATGGAGCAGTCATCTATCATCTGTTAAACCTCCAACTCTGCCTGAAAATGACACGGGTTCATACATTCTCTCATCTGTCATGGAACAGTCATCTATCATCTGTTACACCTACAACTCTGCCTGTAAATGACACTAGTTCCTACATTCTGTCACCTGTCATGGAACAGTCATCTATCATCTGTTAAACCTCCAACTCTGCCTGTAAATGACACTAGTTCATACATTCTCTCACCTGTCATGGAACAGTCATCTATCATCTGTTAAACCTCCAACCTGCCTGTAAATGACACTAGTTCATACATTCTCTCATCTGTCCTAGAACAGTCATCTATCATCTGTTAAATCTCCAACTCTGCCTGTAAATGACACTAGTTCCTGTATTCTCTCATCTGTCATGTAACAGTCATCTATCATCTCTTAAACCTCCAACTCTGCCTGTAAATGACACTAGTTCATACATTCTCTCATCTGTCATGAAACAGTCATCTAACATCTGTTACACATCAAACACTGCCTGTAAGTGACACTGGTTTATACATTGTCTCATCTGTCAAGGAACAGTCATCTATCATCTGTTACACCTCCAACTCTGCCTGTAAATGACACTAGTTCATACATTCTCTCACCTGTCATGGAACAGTCATCTATCATCTGTTAAACCTCCAACCTGCCTGTAAATGACACTAGTTCATACATTCTCTCATCTGTCATGGAACAGTCATCTATCACCTGTTACACCTCCAACTCTGCCTGTAAATGACACTAGTTCATACATTCTCTCATCTGTCCTAGAACAGTCATCTATCATCTCTTAAACCTCCAACTCTGCCTGTAAATGACACTAGTTCATACATTCTCTCATCTGTCATGAAACAGTCATATAACATCTGTTACACCTCAAACACTGCCTGTAAGTGAAACTGGTTTATACATTGTCTCATCTGTCAAGGAACAGTCATCTATCATCTGTTACACCTCCAACTCTGCCTGTAAATGACACTAGTTCATACATTCTCTCATCTGTCAAGAAACAGTCATCTATCATCTGTTACACCTCCAACTCTGCCTGTAAATGACACTAGTTCATACATTTTCTCATCTGTCATGGAACAGTCATTTATCATCTGTTACACCTCCAACCCTGCCATTAAATGACACTAGTTCATACATTCTCTCATCTGTCATGGAACAGTCATCTATCATCTGTTAAACCTCCAACTCTGCCTATAAATGACACTAATATCTACATTCTCTCATCTGTCATGGAACAGTCATCTATCATCTGTTACACCTCCAACACTGCCTGTAAATGACACTGGTTCATACATTCTCTCATCTGTCAAGGAACAGCCATCTATCATCTGTTAAACCTCCAACTCTGCCTGTAAATGACACTAGTTCCTGTCTTTTCCACTTTTCACATTGGGCAGTGGGGAGCGTTTTGTATGATATTCACTGGCACAGGAACAGAGCATAATGGGGACGACCCGTTGCTGTGAAGTTGAAACTGTGACTAACTAACTAACTAACTAACTAACTCTGCCTGTAAATGACACTAGTTAATACATTCTCTTATCTGTCCTAGAACAGTCATCTATCATCTGTTACACCTCCAACTCTGCCTGTAAATGACACTAGTTCATACATTCTCTCATCTGTCATGGAACAGTCATCTATCATCTGTTACACCTCCAACTCTGCCTGTAAATGACACTAGTTCCTATATTCTGTCACCTGTCATGGAACAGTCATCTATCATCTGTCAAACCTCCAACACTGCCTGTAAATGACACTAGTTCATACATTCTCTCACCTGTCATCGAGCAGTCATCTATCATCTGTTAAACCTCCAACACTGCCTGTAAATGACACTAGTTCATACATTCTCTCACCTGTCATGGAACAGTCATCTATCATCTGTTAAACCTCCAACACTGCCTGTAAATGACACTAGTTCATACATTCTCTCACCTGTCATGGAACCTTATTTGCTGCAACTCCCTCCCCCACCCCACCCCAAATATAATTTAAAAAACCTACACGTTAGTATCCACATAACTTGAGTACGGGAAATCCCAACTGCACCTGCCAGTGGTAGAGTCTGGGAGGCACAGCCTGGTGTGGCAGACACAGCCCTGGCGACTAAGTATCTAACAGGACAAGTGGACAACGCTGGGGACCGAGTATCCACGGGCATAAGTGGACAACTCTGGGGATCCAGTATCCACCGAGACAAGTGGACAACTCTAGTGACCCAGTATTAACATGGATAAGTGGACAGCTCTGGGGACTGAGTATCCACGGGCATAAGTGGACAGATCTGGGTACCGAGTATCCATGGGCATAAGTGGACAACTCTGGGGACCGAGTATCAACAGGGACAAGTGGACAACTCTAATGACCGAGTATCCACAGAGATAGGTGGACAACTATGGGGACCAAGTATCCACCGGGACAAATGAACAACTCTAGTGACCGAGTGTCCACAGGGGTACGTGGGCAACTCTAGGAATCGAGTATCCACCGGGATATGTAAACAACTATGGGGACCAAGTATCCACTGGGATAAGTGGACAACTCTAGGGATCGATTATCCACCGGGATAAGTGGACAACTATAGGGACCAAATATCCACCTGGATAAGTGGAAAACTATGGGGACCGAGTACCCACTGGGACAAGTGTACAACTATGGGGACCGAGTATCCACAGGGACAAGTCGACAACTATGGGGACCGAGTATCCACAGGGACAAGTGGACAACTATGGGGACCGAGTATCCACCGGGATATGTGGACATCTATGGGGACCGAGTATCCACCGGGATATGTGGACATCTATGGGGACCGATTATCCACCGAGATAAGTGGACAACTCTGCAACTGAGCTGAGCAGGACATACACTTTTCCTGACAGTCGGCAATGGATGTCAAAGGTAGAGGTAAAAGACCCCCGTGTGGACGTGAAAGGCTAGGGAAATCAACCACATTACCTTCCAACATTCTTTTTCGCACATCTGAATCGGAGAACGACGTGAATGGCTGTCTTAGGATATCCTCTACCGGGCGGAACCGTCAGTAGCCACAGGTGACACCAGACCGTCGTCAAGCTACTGGTCAACAACAGGTGACAGCAGAAAGTGGTCAAGCTACTGGTCACTAGCCACGGGTGACACCAGACCGTCGTCAAGCTACTGGTCAACAACAGGTGACACCAGACCGTCGTCAAGCTACTGGTCACTAGCCACAGGTGATACCAGACCGTCGTCAAGCTACTGGTCACTAGCCACAGGTGATACCAGACCGTCGTCAAGCTACTGGTCACTAGCCACAGGTGACACCAGACCGTCGTCAAGCTACTGGTCACTAGCCACAGGTGACACCAGACCGTCGTCAAGCTACTGGTCAACAACAGGTGACACCAGACCGTCGTCAAGCTACTGGTCACTAGCCACAGGTGACACCAGACATTGGTAAAGCTACTGGTCACTAGCCACAGGTGATACCAGACCGTCGTCAAGCTACTGGTCACTAGCCACAGGTGATACCAGACCGTCGTCAAGCTACTGGTCACTAGCCACAGGTGACACCAGACCGTCGTCAAGCTACTGGTCACTAGCCACAGGTGACACCAGACCGTCGTCAAGCTACTGGTCAACAACAGGTGACACCAGACCGTCGTCAAGCTACTGGTCACTAGCCACAGGTGACACCAGACCGTCGTCAAGCTACTGGTCAACAACAGGTGACACCAGACCGTCGTCAAGCTACTGGTCACTAGCCACAGGTGACACCAGACATTGGTAAAGCTACTGGTCACTAGCCACAGGTGATACCAGACCGTCGTCAAGCTACTGGTCACTAGCCACAGGTGACACCAGACCGTCGTCAAGCTACTGGTCACTAGCCACAGGTGACACCAGACCGTCGTCAAGCTACTGGTCAACAACAGGTGACACCAGACCGTCGTCAAGCTACTGGTCACTAGCCACAGGTGACACCAGACATTGGTAAAGCTACTGGTCACTAGCCACAGGTGATACCAGACCGTCGTCAAGCTACTGGTCACTAGCCACAGGTGATACCAGACCGTCGTCAAGCTACTGGTCACTAGCCACAGGTGACACCAGACCGTCGTCAAGCTACTGGTCACTAGCCACAGGTGACACCAGACCGTCGTCAAGCTACTGGTCAACAACAGGTGACACCAGACCGTCGTCAAGCTACTGGTCACTAGCCACAGGTGACACCAGACCGTCGTCAAGCTACTGGTCACTAGCCACAGGTGACACCAGACCGTCGTCAAGCTACTGGTCAACAACAGGTGACACCAGACCGTCGTCAAGCTACTGGTCACTAGCCACAGGTGACACCAGACATTGGTAAAGCTACTGGTCACTAGCCACAGGTGACACCAGACATTGCTAAAGCTACTGGTAAGTAGCCACAGGTGACAGCAGACCGTGGTCAAACTACTTGCGGTAATACTAAGATGAACACGTTTAAAATAGGAACAAGACATGTCAATACACAAGCAGAGATAGACACCTTCATCATCATCGTCATCATCATCATGTGCCCTGACAGCTGGCGTAGGCGTGCACGTCTCTCCATAGATCTCGGTCTTTGGTGTTCTGGATTAACTATGGTGATGATATTCCTCCATGCCACCGTCTCAATCACTCTAGCATCATATCTCTTGTCTGCTTCTGCCTCTTTACCATTTGATCTGTCCACTTGTCATGATGTTCTCTGGTGTCTCTTTTCTCATCTCATGACCAAAGAAAGCTGTTTGTATTTTAATTATATTGTATATAATTTTCTAGTTCCATTAGTCACATCCAGGCAATCGTTGTCAGTTACTTTGACAGGCCTAGGAATTCCCGACATTCGTCCCAGGAACCTCATCTCTGTGCTTCAAAGTTCTTCCTAATTTGTCTTTTAACATTCCAAGATACAACAAAACACGTTCTATGTAGCATTTCAGCACCCTCTTTCCTATTTTCAATGAAAGAGGCTTGTTGTATAAGATAATTTTCATTTTCTTAAACGCAACCTTTGCCTGCTATATTATGTTCTTAATCTCTGTTGTACACCTTCCATCTGATGTTACAAATTGCCCCTAGCAATTTAAATGTATCCACTTGCTGAAGCAAGCTGGGAGTTAGATAGGAACGGTAAACAGAAAGTTAGCTGGTGAAATGTAAATTTTTTAAACTATGGACGTGAATAATCTAGTCATGAATAAGATGGAAGAGATCTGGTAAAGATACAACAGATAAACACAGATAAACGGATGTGTAGATGATGGGATACTGTGTGAGTGAAGGGAGACTGTGTGGAGGATGGGAGACTGTGTGGAGATTGGGAGAATGTGAGTTTGAAGGGGGACTGTGAGACTGTGTGGAGATTGGGAGAATGTGAGAATGAAGAGAGACTGTGTGGAGATTGGGAGACTGTGTGAATGAAGAGAGACTGTGAGACTGTGTGGAGATTGGGAGAATGTGAGAATGAAGGGAGACTGTGTGGAGATTGGGAGAATGTGAGAATGAAGGGAGACTGTGTGGAGATTGGGAGAATGTAAGTTTGAAGGGGGACTGTGAGACTGTGTGGAGATTGGGAGAATGTGAAAATGAAGGGAAACTGTATGGAGATTGGGAGAATGTGAAAATGAAGGGAGACTGTGACACT
This sequence comes from Cepaea hortensis, assembly GCA_963921405.1. Classification (NCBI taxonomy): domain Eukaryota; kingdom Metazoa; phylum Mollusca; class Gastropoda; order Stylommatophora; family Helicidae; genus Cepaea; species Cepaea hortensis. The sequence continues at coordinate 10,500,130 of OY992884.1, forward strand.
GTGTGGAGATTGGGAGAATGTGAGAATGAAGGGAGACTGTGAGACTGTGTGGAGATTGGGAGAATGTGAGAATGAAGGGAGACTGTGAGACTGTGTGGAGATTGGGAGAATGTGAGAATGAAGGGAGACTGTGAGACTGTGTGGAGATTGGGAGAATGTGAGAATGAAGGGAGACTGTGAGACTGTGTGGAGATTGGGAGAATGTCAGAATGAAGGGAGACTGTGTGGAGATTGGGAGAATGTAAGTTTGAAGGGGGACTGTGAGACTGTGTGGAGATTGGGAGAATGTGAAAATGAAGGGAAACTGTATGGAGATTGGGAGAATGTGAAAATGAAATAAGACTGTGACACTGTGTGGAGATTGGGAGAATGTGAGAATGAAGGGAGACTGTGAGAGTGTGTGGAGATTGGGAGAATGTGAGAATATAGGGAGACTGTAAGACTGTGTGGAGAATGACAAGCTGTGTGGAGGTTGGGAGACTGTGTGGAGGATGTAAGACTGTGTGGATTCTGTGAGCATTTGAGGGGACTGTCAAATCTAAGCACAGCAGGTACTGTCAAGTTCTCGATCAGCACGGCATGTCACATCATTGCTCAGAAGGGACTGTCCAACAGGGATTGTCACATTCTCGCCCAGCAGGGACTGTCCAGCAAAGACAGTCACATCCTCGTCCAGCATAGACTGTCACATCCACGCCCTGCAGGAACTGTCATAACACCGCCTAGCAGTTACTGTCACATTCTCGCGCTGCGGGGATGTTTTACATCCCCGACCAACAGGGACTGTCACATCCCCGCCCAACAGGGACTGTCACATCCTCGCCCAGTATGTATTGTCACACCCTCGCCCTGTAGAGGCTGTCACATCTTCGCCCAGTAGCGACTGTAACATCCTCGCCCAATAGGGACTGTCACATCCTCGCCAGCAGGGACTGTTACATTCTCACCCAGCAGGGATAGTTACATCCTCGCCAAGGAAGGACTGTCGCATTCTTGCCCAGCAGGTATTGTCACATTCTCGACCAGCAGGGACTGTCACATCCTTGCCCATCAGGGACTGTCAAATCCTCGCCCAATAGGGACTGTCAATCCTCGCCTAGCAGGGACTGTCACATTCAAGCCTAGCAGTTATTGTTACATTCTCGCCCAGCAGGGACTGTCCAGCAGGAACTGCCACATCCTTTCCCAGCACAGACTATGACTTTCTCGCCCTACAGGAACTGTCACGTTCTCGCTCAGTAGGAACTGTCCAGCAGGGACTGTCACATCCTCGCCCTGCAGGTGATGTCACATTCTCGCTCATCAGGGAATGACACATCCTCTCCCTACAGGGACTGTCACACCTTCACCCAACATGGACTGTCACATCCTTACACAGTCGGGACTTTCACATCTTCGCACAACATTGAATGTCATATTCTAGTCAAGCATAGATTGTCCAACAGAGATTGTCACATCCTCGCCCTTCAGGGACTGTCTTATCTTCGCCTATCAAGCGCTGCCCAGGTGGGACTGTCACATTCTCGCACACCAGGGACTGTCACATCCTCGCACAGCAGGGACTGTCACATTCTCGCACAGCAGGGACTTTCACATATTGGCCCAACATTGTCTGTCACAACCTAGTCCAGCAGGGATTGCCCAGCAGTGACTGTCACGTCCTCGCCCAGCAGCGACTGTCACACCCTGGCCCAGCAAGGACTATATTATCCTCGCCCAGCAGCGACTGTCACACCCTGGCCCAGCAAGGACTATATTATCCTCGCCCAGCAGCGACTGTCACACCCTGGCCCAGCAAGGACTATATTATCCTCGCCCAGCAGCGACTGTCACACCCTCTCCCAGCAAGGACTATATTATCCTCGCCCAGCAGCGACTGTCACACCCTCGCCTAGAAGGGACTGTCACATCCTCGCAGAGCAGGGACTGTTCATCAGGGACTGTCACATCCTCGCCCAGCAGATACTGTCAAATCCTCGCCCTCCAGGGACTGTCACATACTAGCCCTGTAGGGACTGTCACATCCTTGCCCAGCAGGGTCTGTCACATCCTTGCCAAGCAGGTACTACACAGCAGGGACTGTCACATCCTCGCTCAGCAGGGACTGTCACATCCTCTCCCTACAGGGACTGTCACGTCCTCTCCCTACAGGTACTGTCACATCCTCTCCCTACAGGGACTGTCGCATCCTCGCTCAGCAGGGACTGAAATATCCTCTCCCTCCGGGGACTGTCACATCCTAGCCGTGCAGGTACTACACAGCAGGGACTTTCACATCTTCGCCCAACATTGACTGTCACATTCTAGCCCAGCCGGGACTGTCACATCCTAGCCGAGCAGGTACTACACAGCAGAGATTTACACATATTAGCCCAATATTGACTGTCATATTCTAGTCAAGCATAGATTGCCCAGCAGGGACTGTCACATCCTCACCCAGCAAGGACTCTCAAATCCTCGCCCAGCAGGGATTATCACATCCTAGATCAGCAGGGACTGTCATATCCTCGCCCAGCAGGGATTATCACATCCTAGATCAACAGGGACTGTCACATCCTCACGCAGCAGGGATTATCACATCCTAGATCAGCAGGGACTGTCACATCCTCACGCAGCAGGGATTATCGCATCCTAGATCAGCAGGGACTGTCACATCGTCACCTAGCAGTGATTATCGCATCCTAGATCAGCAGGGACTGTCACATCCTTACCCAGCAGGGACTGTCACATCCTTACCCAACAGGGACTGTCACATCGTCACCTAGCAGGGATTATCGCATCCTAGATCAGCAGGGACTGTCACATCCTCACGCAGCAGGGATTATCACATCCTAGATCAGCAGGGACTGTCACATCCTCACGCAGCAGGGATTATCGCATCCTAGATCAGCAGGAACTGTCACATTCTCACGCAGCAGGGATTATCGCATCCTAGATCAGCAGGGACTGTCACGTCGTCACCTAGCAGGGATTATCGTATCCTAGATCAGCAGGGACTGTCACGCCCTTACCCAGCAGGGATTATCACATCCTAGATCAGCAGGGACTGTCACATCGTCACCTAGCAGGGATCATCGCATCCTAGATCAGCAGGGACTATCACGCCCTTACCCAGCAGGGATTATCACATCCTAGATCAGCAGGGACTGTCACATCCTTACCCAACAGGGACTGTCACATCCTTGCTCAGCGGGGACTCTCACATACTCGTTCTGCCGGGACTGTCTTATCCTTGCATAGTAGGGTCTGTCATATCCTCGCCCAGCAGGGACTGTCAAAACCTCGTCCTGCAGGGAGTGACACATCCTAGCCCAAAAGGGATTGTCACATCATCGCCCTGAAGGGACTGTCCCTCCGGGACTGTCATATCCTCGCCCAGAAGGGATTGTTACATCATCGCCCTGCACGGACTGTCCAGCAGGGACTGTCACATTCTAGCCCAGCAGGGACTGTTACATCCTCGCTGTGGTATACATCTTGCCAACCGCCATACCGCTGTTTAAATTTCCCCGCACTTCCTGTGACATAGTGGAATCAATCCCACTAGTTCTCAGCATAATCACAGGATCGGGGAATTCATGTGTACCATTTTAACCAACGAACACCTTAGGACACTCTTGGATCAGCGCTAAAAATAGACGTGTCACAAGCGATCTTGGACGAGTTGGCGTTTCAAGGGAGACAACGGATTGGCTTGTAAGCCCAAACTTGATTCTCAACGCGTCACGGGGCCAACACGAACGGGGAACCCGCGCATTCTTCAATATGGCAGCTTAGAGAGCAGACGTTTATTTCTGTGGGTGGTGAAGAACCCTGCGCATTTCCTCAGGTCTATGTAAGCTGTCCCTCTGTGTATGTCATGACGATTCATAAGGGAATGGTTAAGGCAACACATGCTTGTCCATTGTATCAATTGTGATGTTGTTAATTAATGTACTGATGAGAATTCTCACAAATTCTTAAAGATGGCCTGCAGACCCAGAATCACACCCCGCCAACTATCTTGCATTACGTCACCTCGCTTTCTGCTGGGTATTAATGCATTCTACTATTCTAACGCTGTTTTATGAAGGCATATCATGTACCTTCACCTAAGATACTATAGGAAATAATCTTGTTCAAGGCATTATTTATGCATTTTACAAAATGCAAACTTATGCACTATTCTCTTGTTAGGGGGATTGTCTTAGGAGATGGGTTATCACCATCCCTGTGCGTTTTTTCAATGTTCTTCTTCCTTCATCTATGCATTATCACCGGGAAACAATGTGAATTATAGAGAGAGAATGTAATATTCTTCCCGTATAATCTTGTCCGGTGTGAACAGGGAGGGGTGAAATATATGTTGCATGTCTGACAGAGCTTTGCACTTAAGCCCAGCAATTGTACTATTGTTGTACTTATTTGCTTTTATCTATTGCTGTATATATTGCTTCTTCCTCCTCATCTTTTCTTTTCGTTTCCTAATTACATTCCTACTCATTTCACAATGACATATCGTATTTACAAAATGTATATAGGTGGAATGTTGTTGTTGTTTGTTTGTTTTTTTTTTTTTTTTTTTGTATTGCCAGCGAGGAAAGTGGTGTTCTTGTGCAGTATCAGCATGGTTTAGTCTTACCTACCAGTCTGTGATGAAGATGGGAACCTCAGACCATCTACCTGAGTGGAGGGCCAGTCATCACTATGTCCTGTCGTCCGGAAGCTTTGCTCGAGGACCCTCTCGAGATGGTAACTCCTTTATATGACAGCCCTGTTCCATCACATCAAGCAGGTCCGTGCACTTAGAAGTAATGACACAAACACCCACGTTCATAGAATATATACATCACTTCATTGAAGGATGATGCCTATTGAAACAAGGCCCATATACTTTCATCCATGAATGACTTTGTACTGAACCCATATGCAGTCACTAGATGCAACATATGTTACCAGACATTGCCCCATAGTTATATGATCAAGATGGACAAACTTAGATACAACACCAAGCTGGATGGTCTAGTCAGCTTATAGATAGATGAAGTGTTAGGTCAGAGGAAGACCATCAGTAGAGACCAGGATGGGTGGAGGAAATGAATACGCTTAAAGACCACTCCATGATTAATGCTTTATTAGACCTTAAATGTATTTGAGATTTACATGTCTCACATTATGTATGGTTATATGCATGCATGTTATTGGTTTGAAGCATTTTTCCTCTATCCTCTGCAGTTTTTTGTTTCTAATAAATTTTGGAATTTATTCTTCTTCTGAAGTTCAATTCATTGTGATGTCAGTTCAATCAATGTATTATACTAAGTTAATTAATATACATTGAAATAATATAGGAGCTAGGTGAGGCTGGGGGACATCACTCAGGCAAATCATCAAACTATTGTCCTGTGAAAACTTTCCAGGCTCCTATCGCCCATCATGGAGACCCCATTACTTTTTATTAGTGCAGCACTTGACTATATCTGTCTTGGGGGTTCTTGAGCCAATTTGGTTCTCCTGGGAAGGGCAGAAATATAGTGTAGTTTTCTTCAGTAATCCCGGAGTCCCCTAGACCTCCAGAGTCCCTTTCTGTCACAACACCTTCCAGTGACATATCAACACTATTTGAGAACACTGCCCATACTCTAGCATTATTTTGTGGGGGGATACACGTCGTGTGATTACATCTCACCACCAACACTCACATAACGAACAACAGATATAAGCGTAATTGTATTATTACCTCTTTACCACAGTACCGAGAAAGTTAAAACATCCCTTTCATTTTAATTACGCTGACTACTATATTAACACAACAATTTAAATCTACTTATTCACTGTGTGCATTACCCACACCTACTATAGAGTTCAGAATCTGCTAATTGACGACAAGCAATACTGTATCATCACCTAACTAAGATTATTGATGCTACGTCCCCAAGCTACAACTCGCTGTCAAACGTACATTTTCTAACTACATATTTTTATGGTAATCTTGAAGTGTTTATTCCATAAGGCTTCATTGGGCTACATTTTTGTTAGTGATTTACCATGAAGATATTTTAATTTATGAAAATAGAAAAGGTTTTAATATACTTCTATATGTTTCTGTCAAATTGCATAGTATTTGGAAACCACCGCCTGTTTGTCTCGATTCATAATAAAATTTAAAAAAAAACAATACGGAAAGTGACATGGAGTAAATTTATTTCTGTGCTTATGTCATTCCCTGTAACATTTGTTTCTAAAGTCAATATCACACTACAAAACAACAATATCTACCAGGGGGGAAAAATGAAGGTTGACAAACAGGATTAAGAAGCCTATGTCACTGGCTGTGAAACATGATTGATTGATTTATTTAGAAACCGACATCACAGCATTCGGGACATTCCCATAAGCGCTCCGGCCCCATCCTCAGCAGCCAGCGAAAGAGTTTCAACACTAATAGTGAAATATATGTCTGCTAAACATGACAGCTGTCATTGTTGTCAACAGCTTTTCATATTCATCTTTTCGCCATTGTTCAATTTTTTTTTATTTTTTTTTTTTTTTTTGGGGGGGGGGGGGGGGGGGTGACTTTCACAATTCACATCGTCAAAAACAACCAATCAACCCTTCAATGCTTTACTTCGTTTCTGGTACTTAAAAGTCTGTTATATCACTTCTGTAGTTACACCAAGACTCTTATTTGTTTTTATCTGAAAGGGATTTTACAATACATAATTATCAACTTCATCACTTTTCCCGTTTTACGTTACCAAAAGATTCTTACATTACCGAAAAGCTTCAACTTACCATTCCAACATATCTGCAAAAGAAGCACTTCTACAAACTAGTGACGCGTTTCCCTACACTCTTGGTTTTCTTTCTACCACAAAGTGTCTGTCTTTCATAGATAACTTTACAACTTGTCCATGTCACATCATCAAGAGCTTCAAACCTCCAGCGTACTTGAGCTCCAATGAAACAGTCATAACTGTTAACAACATGTTTCCATTTCACATCCCCTATCATCAATCTCATAATCCATGTGAGGTTGTCATTGCTCTAGTCTGCCTTTTATTATTATCATCACTTTCCTTAATTACATCTGACAGATGAAGTGTTTTTTACCCAGTACTAAATTTTAACTGAAAAATTCCAGAGTTTTCAACTGTCATATTTTATGGTCTGTTGGAGTAACTTTCTACCTATGGGCTACACATGTACATGTAATACATACAGTCGTATCGCCCATTTTTCTTTACAAGACCATATAGTGTCACCAGTATCTGGTCTACTTTGTAGATGTTCATCAAAGATGTCCAATGTGACGATGGCGTAACAACATTTTCTAGCTTCATGGGGATATTATCAACTGAATTTATTCCCCAACCCTCTCATCAAAGGTGACTGTTAAAGCAACAGATATGTGGTTACTGAGACGAATGTTGTGAAAACTTTGGACTGCCAGAGTATCTAATGATTGTCACCGCCTCACTTGCATATCTAGTAAAGGGCTGCAATTCCAGCCCAAGGGAAACCATTGAGTCGAGCAGGACCCAAATAATCTAGAACCTTCTAGATAGAGATGGTCACCAAGTCCATGATTCCGTGGACACTGATGTGGCCCGCCTAATGCGGGGTCCACGAGGAACTCGGACAGAGTTACCGCCCGTGTCGAGTTAGGACACGCGGAGACCGGCAGAGGACGAATGGACTTGAGAGAGGCAACAGGGCCTGCCTTTGAGGGACTCTATAGATATCAATAGATATATAGACATAGGCTAGATAGTTTGCTAGACTGTTAAAGGATACTTATGTGTGTGATGTTTACTATTTGACAGATGTAATATAGCGCGGGTCTGTTTACCCACTGCGCCAACGCATACTGTATATGTAAATACAATAAATATTCGATCTCATAACGAACAGATTTATTGTTGCCTGTATGAACCCAAGTTTAGTTATCTAGATACGAGCAAGACTATGACAGGCTTTTTGGGGGCTAGTTTTCCGGTTTTGGCATAGAATGTTTTCTTAAAAACCTATTAAATGCCATGTAAAATTAATTATTTAATCATATCACATTGATTTTTGGTAACACATTGATTTGTTTAAATCAAAGAAATTGTTAACATTACAAAGTTACATAAAACTAGTAGCTATCTAGCGATAAAATAGAAGTAATCTGAGTCCCTCGGCAATGTCTCACCATTGCCTCCACAGCGCCTCTTTATTTTGATTCTGTAAACAATTTTTTTTTGACATGTTATTATTTTGACATTTTTTTTTTGTGTGACAGTAACTAATGTGTTCTCGCTCCACGATCAGATTGTTCCGCAACAAGTGCCGCGTCCAACCGATGAAACCTTTCCCACAGTAACGAGAGTGCAAGATAACATCGAGGAGCTTCAAAAATTCAGAGCTAAGTTTCACCTCATACTCATTGTACTTCTAAGCTGTACTTCTCATGTTTCATCAATGTATTATGTTGTTTCATATTGATTTGGTTGCATATTCATGAACTTTTCACCAACATAACCTTGCATTTTGATTTACACATTAATAAGTAAGGGAGTTAACCAAATTTTCGACTACACTACATTTTTTCTAAGGGATTTAATTTTAGGAATATTACAAACAAGTGAAACACAAAATGTCTACCTTAGATAAATGCATTGAGCAAGGAATAAAGCTAGGTTATAAAGAAGAGAAATTGTCAGAATGGGCACAGAAAACGCACGCAGAAAACATTGCCCGTGAAGAAAAAGCGATAGAACGAGAGGAAAAGAAATCGCAGATGGAGGCCGAAGAAAAGAAACTGCAGATGCAGATGCAAGCAGAGGAAAAGAAAATGCAGATGCAGATGCAGGCAGAGGAAAAGAAAATGCAGATGCAGATGCAGGCAGAGGAAAAGAAATCGCAGATGGAGGCCGAAGAAAAGAAACTGCAGATGCAGATGGAGGCAGAAGAAAAGAAAATGGAGATGCAGGCTCAGGAAAAACAGCTGGAGCTCGAGGCGGCGGCCAAACAGGCCCAATTGAATGCCGAAACACAAATAAAATTAAAACAGATGGAGCTTGAGTCTAACGCAGAAATATCTATAAATAAGCTAAGAAGCAAAGAGGAAGAACAAAAATATAATAAATATAAAGGTCTCGTCAAGGCTTTCTGTTCTGGAGATTCCATCTCCGCTTACTTAGAAAATTTTGAGTGTCTCATGTCTCATCATAAAATCAGTAAATCAGATTGGGCATTTATTCTAATGAGGAATTTGGCTCTTGAACCACTGAAAGTAATAGAAACAATACCACAGGAAATGCGAAAAGACTATGAGTACCTAAAACAACGCATTCTCCAACATTTTTCTTTAGACACTGCAGGTTACCAACAACAATTTGCCAAATTATCTCCACAACCAAACCAAACCTTCATAGATTATGTCAGTACAGTCCAAGACATATGCACAAAATGGATTAACTCGGCTAAAACCAACAATAGCCATGATAAACTTAAGGAACTAATTATAATAGATAAAATAGTTAGCACCATCCCCACACCTTTTGCCAAGTTCTTAAAACAAATGGATTGTAAGAGCATTCAGGAAATCGAGGCGAAAGGAAATGCATTTTTTACAGCAAACAGGGATATTTTTCAACATAATATAAGTCACAATGATACAGCAGCTGCAGTAGTGAACACCAAATACTCCAAACAATCACAGAGCAGATTTAAACCACGATCCAATGTCGGTAAAGTAGTAAGGTGCCAATATTGCAATGTTCATCACGACAGTTACGGTATGTGTGACAAATCACCCACTTACCCTGAACACCTCAAAAAGATGGTAGAGAAGCAAACAGCTAAACGCATGGCTTACCACAGAGCAATTAAATGTTATTTCTGCAATAGCTGGGGTCACTATAATAAAGATTGTCAAGGCCGAAAGTTATTGAAACAGGCCAATGCGGCATTAGTAGAAACGTCGACTGACGAAGAGCTTGAGTCACTAAATGAATGTGAAAATCAACACGACAATGAGAGCGAGCTTGGGAATGCTGTACACGTCATAAACACCATAACAGACAGTAATTGCAACACCTGTACAAAGTTCCAACGTGACACAACACTACATTGTGGTCACATAATCCCAATTGCAAATGAAATAGCTAACGCTGCCTTATCATCTACAGGCAAGCTAGTTTTTTATACAGGGTTTGTTAACAACAAAAAGGGCACGTTAATTCGTGATTCCGGCGCAACTCTCTGTGGGGTGAGAAGGACATTAATAGACGCTAAAGACTACACAGACAAACATGTGACGTGTCGCACATTTTCAGGTACAACAGAGAAATATCCCCTTGCTTTGGTCGAAATTCAAACACCATTCATATCGGGGCGAGTATTGTGTGCTATCCTTGAAAATCCCGTCGCGGATATTATACTTGGTAATTTACCCAACATACATCCTTGCTCTAAAAGAGAATTAAAAAGGTGGGAGCAAAAACACGGTATCCAACACAGAAATAGCAACCCAAAAGAGAAACACCATTCTTGCTTGTCTCAAACTGCCAAAATACCAAGGGAGACAACCACTGAGGTAATTCAGGAAGAATTTACCGAGGTGTACAATGCAGGGGCGGTCGAATCAAGAAACGATACGACCGAATTAAAACCTCGAATTGAGGATGCGACCAAACTACCAAATACCGAACCTGTAAATGTGCAACAAAACACACAACACACAAACACAATAACACGACAGACAACCCACACAACCAACACCTACCAACTACAGGAATCATTAGAAATAGTAGCGCCAAACTCAACTAACATCACTTTTGGTAATGAACAGAAAAATGACCCTACACTAGCACCATACTTTAAGTTAGTAGGCCTTAAGCCAAAATTAACAAAGAACGCATCGTGGACATTTAGGCTACAGGATAACATCTTAACTATATTTTACACAACAAAACAGACCACGACACAGCAAATAGTGCTACCACAAGCACATCGAAACAAAATTTTAAAAATAGCCCATGACTCCCCTTTTGGAGGTCATATGACATACGAAATGACCAAGGCTATTATCCTGACCCAGTTTTATTGGCCAAAGTTTGACCAGGATATTAAAACCTTTTGTGCAACTTGTGTTATATGTCAGAAACTGGTCAACAAGGGGAATAACCCTACTGCATTCTCTTTAAATAGAAACTTGAAATTATCCCATATAAATATGTGGAAACCATATAATGTTAGACAGGACAATGAGACAAATGAACTGACTCAACGAACTGTCGACGTAGACGAAACGACAATTTCTCAACGAAATGACACCTCGACAAACGAAGCATCGTTAACGACACAAGCTTACTACGACGAAAACGACAAAGACATATGTACATTACCGACAATCTGTGATATCGACAACGACAACAAATGTTACGACATATTAACAACGATTGATCTCAACGACGACGACAATGACATTGTAGACAATTTACAAACAGTGGCATCTGTGATAAATCAGACAGACGTGGACAACACTGAAATCCACTGAAATCCCTGTACCAATCATGACTGACGACGGAAGTGTAAATGACATACATATCTCTGTCATTTTGACACAACAACAGCGACAAGACATTTTGACTATCCTTGACGAGTATAAAGCTATCTTTTCTAACAAACTTGGTCACAGAATTTCTGAAGGAAAATTGTTGACTGATGATAAAATTGTTTCCAAGATCCTTAAGCTAGAAGTACCTACCACAAAGAAACAAGTTAGAAGTTTACTAGGTCTGATTAACTATTATTCGAAATTTATTCCACATTGGGCAGAATTAACCTCAATCTTTTCTGATATGTTAACTAAAAATCATCCATCAAAAATTTGTAAAAGTACCAGCTTAGATGATGCAATGTGTAAATTGAAACATATTTTTTCTAATCCACCAGTCTTACGATTACCCAACATTAATTTACCCTTTATTTTGACCACAGATGCGAGCGCTATCGCAATAGGAGGATGCTTGATGCAGGAAATGGATGGCATAAAACACCCAATTCTCTATGTAAGCCGCAAACTAAAGAAGGCTGAGACTCGGTATGCCACAGTTGAATTGGAGTGTCTAAGCCTAGTGTTTTGTATATTGAGATTATCGAAGTTCCTCTTAGGGAGTCACTTTGTGGTCCTCACTGACAGTTCGCCATTATTAGTCCTTAACCAGAGGTCGCCTAAAAACCATCGGCTACAAAGATGGTGTCTTCTACTTCAAGATTTCGATTTCGAAATCCGCCACATCAGAGGCACCGACAACATTGTGGCTGACCTTTTGTCACGGCAGGTGAATGCACCAGTAGAATGACTCTGATCACATCGACCATTAGCCATACTATAAACTGTGATACTTTTAGTCGGTTGCATATTACAGTGGAACTCTACACCTGCTAGAGTACTCTCAGTGATTAGTTGAATTACGACACCCAAGAACATGATACGTTACTTTGAGAACTATACCATCAAGTGCCTAAGCGCTAGAACACTTCCAGCAAGAAACAGTAACTGTGTTTGTGTCAACCAATAAGATCAACCAACGAACTAACTCCGAATTCTGGAAGAACTCGTTATATAGGACATTAAGAACATGCCATACTTGCTGTTACTACGTAACTTTACAAACAGCCGAAACAGAACCCCATCGACTACGATACTCAAGAGACAGCCATATTAGCTTTACCATTCATGGCATAACACGCTAGCGACAGGAGAACGACGCGCACATCATCTTGGGATTTAATTAATTAATTAGTTTAAGATTAAATATGTATTATATTTCCATTATTGTTGTATATAAATTGTATTCACCTGTAATTTGTACATATTCGACATTAATATTACAGGCGGTACCATTCCTAAACTAAAGAACCGTCCGATACAATTGTCTCTATTTAAATTATAACCCATTTGTGAGTCATCGTACAAGAAGTACGTATTTTCTTAAAGGGCAAATATCGCCTAGCCCATTTTTTCTAAGGGCAATAACACTTACCTCAACTTTAATTATATATTTTAACCAAATACTATTTTTAATGAAAAGTGAGTAAATGACTGTGTGAATGGATTAAATGAGAGAACGATACACTTAGCGGAAAAATTGTACGCAAACCGTATTTATTTTAATTTGTCTGCGTCTTTCATGTAAACTGTATGACTTGTCTAATTTGTGAATACATGTGTAGTACTTAGGTTAATAGTGAGTTAATATACTTAGCTTAGCAGTTAGGATACATCTAAGCACCACTACTTGGAATGCCTTTTCATGTATTGCACACAGTGCAGTAGTTCATAATTGAGGTTATCCCAACTCGTGACGCTTGGAAATACGCCACACATTCAGCACACACAGTACACAAACCTTAAAACTCAACACTATCAAGTTAAAATACAGTCACTTTATTATAAACATCAACTAATTAGTCAAAGCACACTAACAAGCCAACAGGGACACTTGTAGTATGAGAGGGATAAAATAACAAGGTAACTACATATTTAGCATTAGATAACATACGGGAGTAAAAGTGTATAGAAATACACACACAGATCAAGATTTGAAGGTGTACTTATTTAGCCAAGACTTCGGTCTTGTTAACCCTCTATTATATAGGGGTTATTTGTCTGGGTACCATTTTGGGTACTATGAGAAGGGCAAGTTGTAAATACAACTACTAAAATGCCACGTAACTTCGGTCTGATAAGCATATTTAAGCACACGAGAGACAGGGATCTCTGCACCAAATCAGACAAGTGTTGTATGGTAGAATACATGAGTTTTTAGTGCTAATAGGTAGGTTGCCAGGTTACTATCCACCAAACTACAACACCAACTGTAGGTGAGTCGGTGACAGAATTAGAACGGATCTAATTCCCAACAACAAATCATGTCACGGGGGAGGGGGGGGATCCTGTCACCGCCTCACTTGCATATCTAGTAAAGGGCTGCAATTCCAGCCCAAGGGAAACCATTGAGTCGAGCAGGACCCAAATAATCTAGAACCTTCTAGATAGAGATGGTCACCAAGTCCATGATTCCGTGGACACTGATGTGGCCCGCCTAATGCGGGGTCCACGAGGAACTCGGACAGAGTTACCGCCCGTGTCGAGTTAGGACACGCGGAGACCGGCAGAGGACGAATGGACTTGAGAGAGGCAACAGGGCCTGCCTTTGAGGGACTATATAGATATCAATAGATATATAGACATAGGCTAGATAGTTTGCTAGACTGTTAAAGGATACTTATGTGTGTGATGTTTACTATTTGACAGATGTAATATAGCGCGGGTCTGTTTACCCACTGCGCCAACGCATACTGTATATGTAAATACAATAAATATTCGATCTCATAACGAACAGATTTATTGTTGCCTGTATGAACCCAAGTTTAGTTATCTAGATACGAGCAAGACTATGACAATGATGTTTCTGTGAAAGAGACTAATGAAAAGTGTATTCAGGAAAACCACTTTTCTTTGACATATCATTGGGACTGCTAGGCTACAGTGTTACTGTTTCTTGTGTTTTCTCTGATAGCACTGATAACACATGCGTGTTTGTTGTTATTGTTGTTTTAACTTAGCAGAGTTGGCTGTTGTTGGTAGCCCAGTGCCATTCTTAATAACTTCTAGGTAGTGTATCGTTCATAGAACCTATACATTTGTATGGGTGTGAAGCGTGGGCAATGAGCAGACAAGATGAAAAACATCAGTGGAGATGTGAGGAAAATACACATACGGTGGCCAGATAGAGAAACCAATGACCACAGTCCAACAAAAAACAAATGAAAAACCGTATCTACAATACATTTTTTCACTGTTTAGGATTAAATTTGAGCGAAATCTGTATTTTGTGAAGTGCAACATGAGGACATTTGTCATTAGAAATCACATGTGTGTGTGCACGCGTGCGTGTGTGCGTGTGTGTGTGTATGTGTGTGTGTGTGTGTGTGTGTGTGTGTGTGTGTGTGTGTGTGTGTGTGTGTGTGTGTGTGTGTGTGTGTGTGTGTGTGTGTGTGTGTGTGTGTTCATATATAGATAAGCTATGAAAACATATATTGTAGCCTCAAATTTGACTTCAAGCATTACTTGCTTATAACTAAATGTCATTGTTGATATGAACGCAAATGTCGAACTAAATATAACCATATTTTTAAAAAAAAAGCATAGAAGATTTGCCGTTTTCTCTAATTAGACTGTCCCTTTTGTTAACATCAGATTAGTTGGCAATGTGAATATTATGTATAGTATTAATGTAATTGCTTTTTGTACTGCCAGGTTGTGTGTCGTAGGTTTAAAATGAATGCCGTTTGTAATTTATACAATTGTTACTTTGTATTATGCATATGTAGCCGAGGCAAAGACAAAGGGAGACAATCAGTAAAGACTGACGCTTCCTTCACTACGGTGCTAAGAGGTAGAGAGTAGTTCTGACTTCGTTACGGCCAAAGAAGAAAAGTAGTAAAAGAGCGAGAACCTCACACCGCCCTCAACTGACAAAAAAGATGATAGTAATTAGATAAGAAGATGTACGAGATCTCGGGCAGGGGCCTCAACTCTGGACAATGACTGTCATATTTGAGGTCCAGACGATGTAATAAGGTGTCAGATTGTGATAGAAATAGTGGCTGTAAAAACTAAAAGAGACTAAACAAATAAATCAAAAACAGTTCAAAAATAGCTCTTTATTTATCAACTGCTACACATTTTGGTGACAATTTGTGTTCAAACACGTTGAATAAAGCATTCGATAAGGGATGTTCAATTACAGATACAACAGACAACTGTATATATCAAACAACAACAGTGGGTAACCCCCAACCAATCAACATCACTTAAGACAACAGGGTACACCAAGTACCACAACACAGGTGCTCCAAGCAATAGCTGGTTAGACTGACACAATAAAGAACCTTGACACAAGCAACACTGCACAGACAATAAGGCACTACAAAAACATAGATTACACAACATAAACCCCAAGACACGACATAAACAAAGGGTTGTGACACAATTTACTATCCCACCAAGAACCCAGGCCAGCTGACACTAACTAGCCAGCCGCTCCTGTAACGTTGGAAAGCACAATCTTTGATTATCATTGTAAAGAAAACATATTAAACACACGAAGCAATAAGCACATACAATATACCATATGAATTAACCCATAGATCTATTTTGCTATTCCCTCCACTTGTACTACTGCTATTCTGAGGTAACCCTTGATGTCTGGCATAATCATCCTTTGCTGTCTCATTCTTCAAGAATGACTACATATCTAATGGTTAAATGCAGCAATCAATGCTGCATCATCAGATCACCCACTTTATTGTCTTCTCCAGTTGTGCCACTGCTGTCATGAGATGACACTTGATATTGCTAGGATGGAACACCTTTTAATGCAACAACCTCAGCCTGCTCCACCTCCCCATACAGCCCAGCATTCACTTACAGAATGTCTTCAGTTCAGGTAGGTCATTACCAACAGATCTCTGGCCCAACACCAACTTCTCATCCCCAACATCACAGGCTGACAATACCACCCATAAATGCCAATGTTACACAGCAACACTAATCAACTAGTCAAAATCAACACCGAACACAACTCAGCTACACCGGTGTACAACGACTCTAACAGGACAACACCATTTGAACATGTACATAGAGGACATAAATACAGTCCAATGCACCAACCGCAATCAAGCAGACATAGGATATGCAATTCAATATGACATCACCAGGACACACGCCTTTGTACTGATGACAGCTAGACAACATCAATATACAAGAAGTACAGTTCTACACATGACACCAGCAACAATCAGGACACCGGCTATAACATAAGTCACCGACAACAACTCAAACATATAACATACATCGCGACATAAAACCATCACAATCATCAAATGATCACTCTCACCATAGCCATAATCATCCCAATCGTCCTAGCTGACACTACATGATCAGCCTCAACATAGCCATCACCACAATCATAATCACCATCACAATCCTCATCATCACATGGTCACTCTCACCATAGCCATCACCACAATCATAATACCCAATGCACCACCTTTTCCCCATCTTCTGTCATTTAAATACCTAAACTTATGAGGGATGCCATATGATATAGGACACACTGCTCCTGCAATGTCCATGGTTTGATAAAGGATATCAACAACAATATGACATCACACACATTACCGCATGATATTATAAATTAATAACCTACATGTAAAACATGTTTAGCTGTGAGAAGCATTGAACACATACCCAGTGGAATTACCATATTTGCAGAATGTGAAAATGTAACACTTGCACATAATAGAGTTACAACACTCACAGAAAGTTAAAGATAAACATGTATTACACAGGAACTCAATTGAGGAACTCTCTGATACCCTTAAGACAGTTCATAAAATAAACACACCATAGTATCAAGTAAGAGTGCATCATCCGTATGAGACAGAATTAAAGCATAACAATGCTCATGGGCAGAAACATAATATCAATACTAATATAACAACCAGTGTACTATATATATTATGTCATTATTATTACACACTAATGTCAACCAGTGTTGTCTAATGCAAACCACCTCAGTGTATTATTCTGTGTTACTAGGCAAAAGATGTACATGTGTGTCCTCTTTTCCCCATCATTCTTCCTATGATACACCGGTTATAAATTTTGCTATCTTACGCTTCATGTCACATGACAACTACATATTAATATCTCTGCGAAGGGTGGTACGCAGCACTAAATCACATTCTTCCCCCCCCCCAGTAAAGCCACACTTAACATGTACGTACTCTTCTCTGCTCCACATATGTTATAAATATTACCCATCATCATGGTTATTTTCCCCTACTCATAAGCATTCAATCGTATGCATGGCTCCAGTCTTTTCATTAACTATAATTTATGACCTTATACATTGTATAACCCACATTTTTGCTAGCTTGGGACATTTACAGAGGTCCAGCACAAAATCAATCACTACCTATTTAGCCAGTAACACATTAATGTCCTAGGATAATCATGTAAAATACATTCTCAACAAAATGATCTTGTGCCATCATGGCTGGCATAACATGACTTTAATCTTTACCCTCTTTAACCACCACTAATGACCTATCTTCGCATTTCACATCACCATGCCTGATTGCTTACATCTCTATGTACTAGCCTGTTAATATCCTATTTTCATAAAGGTTTCGGGACGCTAAATTACTCTGTAGAACAGTCCATTTTAATAGTATTTATTCATATTATCTATTTATATTTCTTTGTTCCTACCACTCTGCCTACCAGCTTTGTTCACACACATCAGTTTTCCCACGCAAACGCTTTTCAAGCCTGTAACATGGCGTGTGCTGCGATTTAAAACATGGTTATATTAATTACTTATTTTCAACTTAATCAGTTAAAACTTACAGTTTTACCAAGGCATTAGTTGACTACAGATCTCCTCAGGGAATTGTTCCCACATCTCAATACAATCAGCACAGCACTTATGTTCCTATCAACAAGCCGGGCCAACATCTCTCATCAGCACAAACCGAGGTGGCTCGCTACTAACACAAAACTGGCTTATCATTCCTTTGTCTACCTAAGTTCCGGTAGTGGCCAGGGCTATAGGCTTTCACAAACCAAACCAAGAGCATCGGTTTGGCGCTGTGACACATAGTTGGTTAGATACGACGGCAGGATATAATCGGTCACCCTAGTAGAGCCTGCCTGCTAGAGAAGGGGCAGGGAATGTCCCTCAGGAGTCCATACGCCTGGCGCCGCCCCGCACGCATACCAAATGTTCCACGTTCTCGACCAGCTCAGCCGTGGCCATTCAGTTCTCGGCCCGTCGGTCCACCTTAAACTTGGGGGTTTATAATCAGCGTTTTCCAACTCCTAGATTGGCCGCTGTAATAGCTAACGGGCTCAGTCTACCCGGGGGCAAGAGGTTTCAGTGCCTCATTCCTGGCGAACACAGTAGCTACATGTATACGGGGAACAAAACCAATGTCATACAATATCTATGAAATAGTACCTACTACACAGTTAAAGTCACTACACAAAGGAAAAATAACTCTCGCAGTTAGATAGTTAAGCTCCAAACAAAGCAGTGACGACATCAGTAATCTGGTTGAGCTCTGTAGTGCTAAGACAACAAAATGACAATGCTTGGGTAAATTACGTAGCAGATCCTGTTGTATTATAGACTGGTGGAGTGGTGGTAGTTTGCCTTTGGACAAGGGGGAGGTGGTCATGCACTTGTGAGGCCAGGTGGAAAAGGCGGAGGAACAGACTGAGAACTCATATGTGGAAAGAATGAGATTGCGGGGGATCGGCAGGGGTTCTGGAAGAATCTCAAAACTGAGAGGGAAGACCAGGAGAACTTTTAATCAGATAGCAGTGGGAACGATTAGTAGAATGACTCTTCGCTTGCTGTTGAATGAGGGGACGGAGCACTATGGGAATGTCCTGAGTGCAGAGATGTCGGTTCTTAACTCAACTCAACAGCTTGTTGTACTTATGTTTATGTTTTAACCTATCGTTTTTACTTGTTTTATTCATTGTAGCTTTTGTATGTAACATATGCTTAATACAAGGTCTACTGTATTCATGGCGTTGTATGCATCTATGGAACTCTCACCTCCACTGCGCCTAGAACTGCAACTAGACACAACCCTCAACCTGGCTTCCATTTGCTAAACATAACGGAAAGTTGATTAATAACATCAGGTGTCGCCAGCACAGCTAATTTACAAAATCAATATTTCCACCACACACCGCTGACTTATAGGTCGTATCAATGTTACTTTTACAGACCACCACACAGCGGGATTCCAGTATCCGGCGTCTAGGGTGGACACAGTTATCGACCAGCAGCGTGATTCGAACCTCCAACGATGCCTAGGGCACCATTTTGACCAGTTATATACTCGACCACCACCACACTACCCACCACGCAGTGGGATTCGAACCTGTCACTCGCTAGGGAACCCACTAGACACCACAGTTACATATTGGTTATACCTCTCCACGCCCTCTATGACCAACTAGACATGCTGACGACCACTTAACAAAGAAAAACTACCGAAGATAGAACAATGCAATGAATGACACGATTCTATAAGAACTAATTAACAATATTTCCATCCTCGGCACAAGTTACACATATGGGGCATAGAGTACCACCAATTACCATCGGATTTGAACCACCATGGGGACTAGAGAACCAGTCCACTAGACACCACAGTTACATATTAGTGTTTCCCCTTCACACTCTTTTGACCAACTAAACACCCCCACAATCTGACAACTGGTAACCTTACCAAAGAAAAATACCGAGATTCGAACATGTCACCTCCACGGCGTCAGGGGTACCAACTAGACACACTCCTCAACCCGCACACCACCTCTCATTTGCTAACCATATCCTGATTAATAGCACCAGATGTCGCCATCACAATTAATTAACAAAAACATAATCAATATTTCTTATACACCTCTACCTCGTCACTGGGATTCGAACCCACGGCAACACGGAGATCCCTCGACCATAACCAGCCAAAGCATAACATCGATCATAACTAGCCAAAGACACGAAAAGGAGGTACGGAGGCTCCGGTTGTTAGGCGGCTCTGGTGACGACAATATAGACAAAGAACGAGGCTCAATCCTCCACGAGTCTCCAATTTGTGCAGGGCAACGTCCCTACATTACTACTGCCAGACACACATAAATAAGCACATACATAAACACATACATATATACCTGCATACATACCTACAGCATATACAGTCCTCCCACTCAATGACACACAAATGCACTCTCCCTCGCATAAATATATACTCATTCACAATCACAAACTTGATAACAAAAACTTATTTAAAATACTTGCACATTCTCTCTTTTTCCATCTCTCTCTCGTTCTCTGTGTGTGTGTGCGTGCGTGCGTGTGTGTGTGTGATCGCGTTCTGGTCAAGAAAAAGGGCAGCAATAAAACCAAAATAAATTAAGGGAATAAACTCACACTTCCCCCGAACTAACAATAACAGGGAAAGTAAAAAGAAAGAAAAGGATTCAGGATCATAAAAACAGAGGTTGAGAATGGGCACTTCCTAATGCAGTTAATGGATTAAACTGTTAGGCTTTAATGGCAATATTTAGTGCACAAACCATACTTCCACAGACAAAACTAAATTACCAGATAAAAAACACAGAAAGTTTTTAATTCTGTATAGCATGTACACCTTCAGGAGCAATAAGCGATAAGACCAAATACTAAAGAGAACTGAAGTCTAGAATCAAATACTAACAAAAATGAGTGGTTTCTAGCAAATAACCAGATCTCTGCCCTCTGTCTAGACCAGTGTTTCCCAACCTTTTTTGTGCTATGCCCCACGTAAGCCTTTCTAAAATTCCTATGCCCCCCCCCCCCCCCCAAAAAAAAAAAAAAAAACAACAACAACATATACATAATTTTTAATATTCAAAAATTGAAATGTCACCAAAGAAAGTTTAATGATAGGTTTTAGGAGTTTCAAGTTTCCCCGTTTTGTTATATCCAGCCGATTCCCCCTCCCCCTTTTTTGTTGTTGTTGAGTAGCAAATCATTTATGGCACTAAATCCGCATTCAGCTAAATATGAAGATGGAAACGGTAACAATAGTTCTCTTGCACATTTGGTTGCATTTGGATATTTGATTTCGGTTTCCTCACAAAGCCATGTCATCGCTCCTTTTATCTTATATATAAATTAGGATGTCCGTATCTCTGTCTGTATGTATGTATGTATGTATGTCCTTTATACGCTCGCGAACGGCCCATCCGATTGAGATGAAATTTTCTACACGCCTTCCTTTCATTCCAGAGATGCCAACTGTCGTAGTTTTTTTTTCTTCTTCCTCCTCCTCCCTCCTCCATCCTCCCCCTCCCAAAATACGTACGTCCAGAAAATGGTCTTCTACATAGACACTTCTCTCTGAGGTCCGCGATAACATATTAACCTGGTGGGATGGCAATCAATCATCCTACTACCTCCTCCCTCCTTCTCCCTTCTCCCTCTTCCTCCTCCCTCTTCCTCCCTCCGCCTCCTCCCTCCTCCCACTCTCTACTCCTCCTTCCTCCTCCCTCCTCCTTCTCCTCCCTCCTTCTCCCTCTTCCTCCTCCCTCTTCCTCCCTCTTCCTGCTCCCTCTGCCTCCTCCCTCCGCCTACTCTCTCCTCCTCCTCCCTCCTCCTCCCTCTCCCTCCTCCTACTCCCTTCTCCTCCTCCTCCTCCTCCTCCTCTCTCCTCCTCCCTCCTTCTCCCTCTTCCTCCTCCCTCCTCCTCCCCCTCCTCCTCCACCCTACTCCTCCCTCCTCTTCCTAATCCCTCCTCCTCCCTCCTATTCCTCCTGTCTCCTCCTCCCTCCTTCTCCTTCCTCCTTCTACCTCTTCCTCCCTCCTCCTTCTCCCTACACCTCCTCCCTCCTCCTCTCTCCTCCTCCTACCTCCTCCTCCCTCTCCCTCCTCCCTTCTCATCCTCCCCCACCTACGTTCTCCTCCTCCCTCCTCCCTCCTCCTCCTTCTCCCTCCTCCCTCCTCCTCATTCTCCCTCCTCCTCCCCCTCCTCCTTCACCCTCCTCCCTCCTCCTCCTCTTCCTTCACCATCCTCCCTCCTCCTCCTCCCTCCTCCTCATCCTCCCTCCTCCCTCCTCCTCCCTCCTCATAACTCTTCCTCCTCCTCCTCCCTCCTCCTTCTCCCCTTTCCCCCCTCTTTCTCTTAATCCCTCCTCCTCCCTTCTCCTCCCTCCTATTCATCCCTACTCCTCCTCCTCCCTCCTCCTCCTCCTCTCTCCGCCTATCTCTTCCTCCCTCCTCCTCCCTCCTCTCTCTTCCTCCTCCCTCCTCTCTCTTCCTCCTCCCTCCTCCTCCCTCTTCCTCCCTCCTCCTTCCTCCTGCTCCCTCCTCCTGCTCCCTTCTCCTCCCTTCTCCTCCTCCCCCTCCTACCCCTCCCTCCTCCCCCTCATCCGTCTTCCTCCCTCCTCCTTCTTCCTCCCTCCTCCTCCCCCTCCTCCCCCTCCTCCTCCCTCTCCTCCTCATCCCTCCTCCTCCATTCTCCTCCTCCCTCCTCCTCCTCTCTCTACCTCCTCCCTCCTCCTCCCTTCACATTCCTCCTCCTCCCTCTTCCTCCTCATCCCTCCTCCTCCTCTATCCTCCTCCCTCCTCCTCCTCCTCCCTCTACCTCCTCCCTCCTCCTCCCTTCACATTCCTCCTCCTCCCTCTTCCTCCTCCTCCCTCTCATCCTCTTCTCTCCTTCTCCTCCCTCCTCCTTCTCCCTCTTCCTCCTCCCTCTTCCTCCCTCCGCCTCCTCCCTCCTCCCACTCTCTACTCCTCCCTCCTCCTTCTCCTCCCTCCTCCTCCTCCCTCTTCCTCCCTCTTCCTGCTCCCTCCGCCTCCTCCCTCCGCCTACTCTCTCCTCCTCCTCCCTCCTCCTCCCTCTCCCTCCTCCTCCTCCCTCTCCTGCTCCTCCTCCTGCGATCTCCTCCTCCCTCCTTCTCCCTCTTCCTCCTCCCTCCTCCTCCCCCTCCTCCTCCACCCTACTCCTCCCTCCTCTTCCTAATCCCTCCTCCTCCCTCCTATTCCTCCTGTCTCCTCCTCCCTCCTCCTCCCTCCTCTTCCCTCCTCCACCTCCCTCTTCCTCCTCCCTCCTCCATTTACCCAAGACAGACAGACATACAGATAGTCGGGAACGGGATCTTATATGACTACTTATATGATTTAAATGAGATGCTCTCCACCATGGGCTGGGCCGGGTCAGACAGACAGACAGACAGACAGACAGACAGATAGATAGACAGACAGACAGACAGACAGTCGGGAACGGGAGCTTATATGACTACTTATATGAATTAAATGAGATGCTCCCCACCAGAGTCTGGGCGAAGCCGGGCCGTGTCAGCTAGTCTTATATATAAATTAGGATCTCCGTCTGTCTGTATGTATGTATGTATGTCCTTTATGCGCTCGCGAACGGCCCATCCGATTGAGATGACATTTTCTACAAGCCTTCCTTTCATTCCAGCGCTGCCAACTGTCGTATTTTTTTTTCTTCTTCCTCCTCCTCCCTCCTCCCCCTCCCAAATTACGTACGTAAATATATGATGATGATGATGAAAGAATCCCCGAACTAAAACGCTAGGGAAAGGGAAGAAAATGACGTGACTACACAGAATCGTCACACAATCATCATCATCATCAAGTGCCGTGCCGGCTGGCGTAGGCGTTCAACTCTGCTGCTGATATATATGCCTCCATGCCACGGCAATATCAATAACAATTCATCTTTTTATGTGTAAGGAAGTTATCTACAGTCGTGTAGAAGGGAAGAACAATCAATGGAAGGACCGAAATCACAGAACCTAGACGAGTATGAATTCGGAATGGCGAACTCCCTCCTACTCTCTTCTCCTCCTGCCTCTACCTCCTCCCCTCCTCCTCCCTCTACCTCCCTCCCTCCACCCTCCTCCTCTTCCTCCTCCCTCTACCTCCTCCCTCTCCTTCTCCCTCTTCCTCTCCCCTCCTCCTCCATCCTCCTCCCTCCTACTCCCTCCGCCTCCTCCCTCCTCCTCCCTCTACCTCCTCCCTCCACCTCCTCCCTCCACCTCTTCCTCCTCCCTCTACCTCCTCCCCCTCCTCTCTCTCCCCCTCCCTTCTCCCTCCTCCTCCCTCTCCTACTCCCTCCTCCTCCTCCTCTCTCCTCCTCCCTCCTCCCTTTTCCTCGCTCTACCTCCTCCCTCCTCCTCCTTCCTCCACATCCCTCTTACTCCTCCTCCCTCCTCATCATTCCTCCTCCTCCTCCTCCTCCTTCTCCCTCCTCCTTCTACCTCTTCCTCCCTCCTCCTTCTCCCTCCACCTCCTCCCTCCTCCTCCTCCTCTCTCCTCCTCCTCCCTCCTCCTCCCTCCTCCTCCCTCTCCCTCCTCCCTCCTCCTCCTCCCCCACCTGCGTTCTCCTCCTCCCTCCTCCCTCCTGCTCCTTCTCCCTCCTCCTCCCCCTCCCTCCTCCCTCTTCCTCCTCCTCCTTCACCCTCCTCCCTCCTCCTCCTCCTCCCTCCTCATCCCTCTTCCTCTTCCTCCTCCTCCCTCCTCCTTCTCACCTTTCCCCCCTCCTTCTCTGAATCCCTCCTCCTCCCTCCTCCTCCCTCCTATTCCTCCCTACTCCTCCTCCTCCCTCCTCCTCCTCTCTCCGCCTATCTCTTCCTCCCTCCTCCTCCCTCCTCCACTCTCTTCCTCCTCCCTCCTCCTCCCTCTTCCTCCCTCCTCCTACCTCCTCGCCCTCCTCTTCCTTCCTCCTTCGCCCTCCTCCTCCCTTCTCCTCCTCCCCCTCCTACCCCTCGCTCCTCATCCATCCTCCTCCCTCCTCCTTCTTCCTCCCTCCTCCTCCCCCTCCTCCTTCCTCCCTCTCCTCATCATAACTCCTCCTCCCTCCTCCTCCTCCCTCTACCTCCTCCCTCCTCCTCCCTTCACATTCCTCCTCCTCCCTCTTCCTCCTCCTCCCTCCTCCTCATCCATCCTCCTCCCTCCTCCTCCTCCTCTCTCCTCCTCCCTCTTCCTCCCTCCTCCTCCCTTCACATTCCTCCTCCTCCCTCTTCCTCCTCCTCCCCCTCATCATCTTCCCTCCTTCTCCTCCCTCCTCCTTCTCCCTCTTCCTCCTCCCTCTTCCTCCCTCTTCCTTCTCCCTCCGCCTCCTCCACACTTTCCTCCTCCTCCCTTTCCCTCCTCCTCCCTCTCCTCCTGCGTTCTCCTCCTCCCTCCTCCTCCCTCTTCCTCCTCCCTCCTCCTCCCTCCTCCCTCCTCCTTCTCTCTTTTCCTGCTCCCTCCGCCTCCTCCCTCCTCCTACTCTCTCCTCCTCCTCCCTCCTCCTCCCTCCTCCTCCTCCCTCCTCTCCTCCTCCTCCTCACTCTTCCTCCTGCGTTCTCCTCCTCCCTCCTTAGCCCTCTTCCTCCTCCCTCCTCCTCCCCTCCTCCTGCACCCTACTCCTCCCTCCTCTTCCTAATCCCTCCTCCTCCCTCCTATTCCTCCCTATTCATCCTGTCTCCTGTCTCCTCCTCCCTCCTCTTCCCTCCTCCACCTCCCTCTTCCTCCTCCCTCCTCCATTTACCCAAGACAGACAGACAGACAGACAGATAGTCGGGAACGGGATCTTATATGACTACTTATATGATTTAAATGAGATGCTCTCCACCATGGGCTGGGCCGGGTCAAACAGACAGACAGACAGATAGATAGACAGACAGACAGACAGTCGGGAACGGGAACTTATATGACTACTTATATAAATTAAATGAGATGCTCCCCACCAGGCACTGGGCGAAGCCGGGCCGGGTCAGCTAGTATTAAATAAATATTTAATTGACTCATGATTTTGCATTTCTGCGAGTTCTTCTTGATACTGAATGTTTGAAATATCATACAAATCCACTAACATTGACTGTATCATCCAAGTTGGGAAATCAGTTTGTTTCAAATCAGACAATTTTTCTTTTAAATCAGCCGATAAAATTTTCAGATGATCGACAATAACATATATAGCGGTATCAGTCACTTCACATTTTTGGAGCCAATGAAACTTTACAAAAATTTTGTTGTAACTATATGTCTGACATAATTCAATAAAGGTAATGAAACCAGATATCTTCGCTTTTGCATCGACAAGAGCTTTATTTGTTCCTTGAAGTTGTTTAATTAATATATTTAGTTTTTCAAAGATAAGGGCTAAATAACTCACAAATGCCTTACCATCGAGCGTTAACAGATTTTTCATTTCAGGTTTGTCGCTTAAAAAATCACTAAGAGTATCCAATAGTTCCATAAATCTTTTCAAGCAGTTCCCTTTCGAGAGCCATCTGACTTCAGTGTGGAGTATAAGTCTCACATGGTCTTCATTTTGTTCTTCACAAAATAACTTGAAGAGTCGTACTAGCTTTAACGGCATTGATATTTAGTACTTCATTTAGAACAGGTGAAGTGTTTTTAGCTACCAGGTTTCCCTGTGAATAACACAATGCACAAGAAGCATTTCTGGATTCTCATCTTTCATCAATTTTAAGCAACCATTTTCTTCCCCATCATATTAGGAGCACCATCTGCAGCACAAGATGTTATATTTTTCATTGGTATATTATTGGACGCAATGGCAAGCTACTGAGCGTAATCTTGCCAAGAAATCAACAGACAGCTGAAAGATGCTGCTGTTGACAGCGATGTCCTGTAAAAGGATATGCGAAATAAAAAAAAAATATTATTGGACAATGAGCAGTCATTGGTATATTATTGGACAATGAGCAGTCAAGATGAAAAACATCTGATGGCTGTAGAAATGTGGTTTCTGAGGAGAATGCAAAGAATACCATGGACAGACAGATAAACCAATGACCAAGTACTACAGGAAACAAATGAAAATCGTAAATTGATTAGAGAAATTAGACGTAGACAGTCAAAATTTTTTGGACATGTTATGAGAAGAAATGGACTGGAGAACTTAGTGACAGCTGGTAAGATCGAAGGGAACAGACCAAGAGGAAGACCGAGAGGAAAATACCTGGATGGCTTGGCCACATGGCATGGACGAGACAGGAACACTGAGCTGATCCACGACTCTGGTGATCGAGTGAAATGGCGAATCATGACCGCCCACGCTTTCCGGCATGGCACATGATTGATTGATTGGTATTTATACAATGCATATATATTTTAAAACAACGAGACTTTTACAACAATTTAACGGACGCTTATTTCAAATTAACACCAACGGTGAATGCTGAGCGTTACTGCGAAACACTGCAGAAACTGAGATCCCGGCACTAAGCATTTCGCACCATTCAGAACAAATAGCGCAAAATGCTTAGTGCTGGCCCATTGTAACCAGTAGTTCGCCTCTAACTCTAACAATGAAATCACGGCTACTAACATGGCGGACAGATCTGACTTATACTGGACGTGTACCCAGCTCGAGTAGCGACTGAGAGTCGCCATACGGTTACTTAAACTCTGGACGAGGCCATGTTCGAATTTATACCCTTAATAATCGAATTGCCCCCCTGAACAATCGAACTGCCCCCCTGTGGGGCGTGGGCCCCACGTTGGGAAACACTGGTCTAGACCAAGTCTATCAGGTATACCAAGCACAACAACTGAGTGGTAAATTATTACAACTACTTGTGACTCCACTCAAAAAGGTAAGTATAAAACAGTCTGCACCCAAACTAACCGGACGTGTCGCAACTGTGGAGCGCTATCGAGAACAAGTCGCCTGAACTATTCAAGAAACCTGATACGGGGGAGAAAATGGAACGTCGCAAGACCAACACCAACAGATTCCAGTCTTACAAGATGAGCAGCGTGGAAGCCGCCAAGACCTTAACGATGGCGAAAGAAGAGAGCCTGCCTGCGATCTGCGGCAAAGAACCAGAACATACAGTAAAATCAAATGAAGCTACCACGAGGAAGACCGACGACAACACACCGCGGACAAGCCAAGACTGCTGAGAAGAATGAGGAGAAAGACACCAGAGACAGAAACACCGAGTCACAGACAATCAGATGGGTTGTCAAACGTATCTAAGTGGAGCTGACAGATTAAAAAATCCCGAAGCAGCTACAACAGGAGAATCTCCATATCTGAATCTTGAAGGCGGAGCGGATTCTGACGTACTCCAAGATACCCACTACTCTAGCAGTGGTAACAACAGAGGGCAGAGAGATGCCGGTCACAGTAACTATGAGCAAGAAAATACAACAGCCTGAAAGATTCATTCCAAGAATCACTCAATGCTCAATATCACCACAGCAGAACAATATGCCGCTGGAAGACAGAGATCTGTCGATACTGCGCGAACACCATGCATTCAGGACAAGGACTTCAGAGCGCCCAACAACAACAGAAAGTGTGCCAACTGCCTTTGCAAGCATGGAGCAATATACCTGGAATGTCCTTACCTCCAAAGACATAGAGATGTCTAAAAGACCGCCATAACTACAAAGACAGCATACAGGGAAGCAATGCGGAGGTGCGATACAGCCACGTGCATCTCATAAGCTGAAAGATCTCAACTGCACAGCCATATTGACGAACTAACAATAACAAGTCAAGCTACTTCGAACACCGACGCCAGCCAGCGACAACGAAAACCTGCTGGCCAACATGAAGGAAATACAGCACAGTATGAAGCAAGATGTGGATCGCATGGCACTGCTAACGAAGGAGAACGAAGACATCTTACAAACATCAAATCAGAGAGAGAGAGAGAGAGAGAGAGAGAGAGAGAGAGAGAGAGAGAGAGAGAGAGAGAGAGAGAGAGAGAGAGAGAGAGGCCTGATAAAGGGTGAAAGGGAACTAATCCAAAAAAAAAAACAGCAGAAATCAAGAAAAATAAAGCAGAGAAGCCACAAGTTTATGTCAAACCAGAGACCAATCAGAAACCACAAGCTAGAACCAGCAGCCCGACCACTATGTCCAAGCAATTCAAGGGGAAACCAATATCCCGCCAGACACCTGAAGAAAGACCAGAGGAGGAATCCGACACACCTGAAGATAACTGGAGCACAGACGAGGAAGACAATCTCATCTTAGCTTTACACAAGAGGAGACAACCCCATCTTAGCTTTACACAAGAGGAGACAAATATGGAAAGCTGATTTCAATGAGAGGGAAAGGCAAGTTAGACTACGATGCAAGGAGAACGAAAATGACCTCCCCACATGGAACGAAAACTATCACATGGAAATGCGACTGATAAGAGAAAAATGAATGAAGAATACCCATGAAAACTCCAAGAAGTTGACACAAACTCAGAGCAAGTGGAAAGTTAACCAAAAATAAAACAAAGAGCTCTTATGAGGTCCTCAATAGACCAAAAGCGACGAATCGGAAGCCAACATTGAACAAAGAAAACGCCAGTGGAGACGGGCACAAAGGAAACTAGCCGACCTGCTGACGTTTCAGACACAAACACACATATAACCAGTCCGAGTTAGGACTCACTAGTAAGAGAGCACAGACCGAAAGAGGATAAAAACCCACAAGACGAAGGATCTCAACTCTAAACGACGCTGAAGAAGCAGGTTGAACGAGTCCGAATTTGGAATTTTTGTTTTTGAATCAAGCAAGCAACTAACTGAACTAACACCTAAACTAAAGAGATGTGAAACTTATACAGAAAACCTAGGAGAACTTTCATATTGCAGCCATAGTCACTCGTTTTACTGCATCAAAGACTGCTCCCAGTTCAACAATTTACACAGGGGAAAACTACCTCTGGAGCTTTGTTAGTCACAATGCAGACAGGTCGAAGACAATAAAGTTATATTAGGGTCTATCGCCTGGCTCAGATTTATAATCCTGTGACCAAGACAGCCGCAATTCGGATATTAATTTGAAGCTGATTGTTGTCCAACATGGTTAATGATTAGTAGATCCCCTTTGTCTTGGTTTTAGACAATCTCATATTTCCGGGTTGTAGCCAGGTTTGACAAATATAACCGGCCAAATTTTAATCTCTGTTTGATTGTTCTTTTTATAAAACGGTTTGTCGGGGCGTCTACTATACGAAACATATGTCAGTTAGTTTCGTTTTATATCACTGACCAGTTTGTCCCACCATACTTTCATCTGCGCATTATCATATGGTGGGGAGGGGTACTCCAAGTATGTGTTGTTCTTGATACTGTACAAGAGATCTCTGCCCAGCTTGTCCCTGGGAATCTCTTCCATAATCAGAAACACCAGCACAGGCCGCCCGCTGTACACGCCTTCCATCTTGGCCATTTCTATCTCGTAACTGCACCATTGACTTTCCATCAGTGAACGTGTCAGCACAACTACGGTTTTTCTGCTGCGGCTCACAGCTTCTACAATATTGGACGTTATCCACGCTCCTGCTGTAAAATCTCTGCGGTGTAACAGCGTCTTCAGACCTCGCTTGTTCAACTCTTCATCCATTGTCTTCTCCACAAAATGCATATCTTCTTCGGCGTAACAAACAAAGACATCGAACTCGAAGTGATTCTCTCTCAAATTGGATATGTTCTTGTATCTCAGGTAGGCTGCATAGTACATGTAACGAATATTCCAACGAAATCTGAAGATGATGCCACCAATGACTACCACAATCATTAGCACAGAGCAGGACCCCGAGATGAGGGCAAGCAGTGTTTCTGATATACACGTTCTGTTCAGGTTGGATATTGTACTAGCGTATCCGTCGGTGATGATCTCACCAGACAGATCGCTTAGAGCGCAGAAGTACTTCTTCGGTTCTATGTGGAAGGCACCGCAGGAAGTCATCCAGGAGAGGAATCTCAGGTTTATGCACTCGCAGTTGATCTGTGCGTAGCTGAGGTCAACAGTTACGTTGAGTCCCTTGGCAATCAACTTAGAAATATGCTGTTGAGTTTTCATAGGAAGGTATGAGATGTGGCTGTGTGATAAGTTCAACATCTGGAGATAGTTCATGTGTGAGATGTCCACATCGAAATCGATCAGCGGGTTTCTAGCGAGAAGCAGTGTGGTCAGATTCCCAAGCTCCAAAAATGCTTCAGAATTGATGGATTCTATGGCGTTGAAGGATAAATCCAGCACTTGTAAACTGGTCAGATGAGACAACACTCTGGCTGACTGCTTCCCTGGAAATGTAGGTCCTAGCAGGTTGGAATTCAGGATTAGTACTTCTAGTGTGGTCAGGTTTTGGAAAAACCTCTCAGAGATTGTACTGACAAAACTGAATGAAAGGTCGAGATGTTTTAGAGCGTTCAGGCCGTATATTGGGCCATCCAGGTATGGAAACTGATTGCCTGATAAAGACACATTTCGTAAACAGTTCTCCCCAGACACGGTCAGATTGGATACGATGTACTTCAAACCTGCATTGTTCATCTCAAGGTGCTCCAGGCGTGGGGGAAGTTTAAGAACAAATTTATGTTTACCTTTGACGTAGATTGTGCAGGACGAGTTACAGTCTTCACTGACTCTTTGATGGTTTAAATAGTACGGATATAGGGAAGGCAGATGATATAACGTTTGTTCACCGCTTATCTTTAGAGATTTCAACTTCTTCAGTTTTGGTAAGTCCAAAAGATAGGCGCCAAAAACAAATTTGTTGCCGCTTAAGTTCAGCGTTTCCAAGGACCTTAGCTTGTCTATGACATTCCTATCAACGGCCTCAAGATTGTTCTCTCTAGCATCGAAGTAGACCAGATTAGGGGGAAAGTTCTCCAGGTACTTACTTTCCAGGCATATGCTGAGAGAATACCTGTTGCTGATCAGCTTCAAGTGGAGGTGCGAGAGATTTGTGGCATATTTAAGGCTAGTAAAAATGCGATCCAAGTTGGGTATATCAATATCTTCATTGTGTGACAGATCAAGAAAACGAAGTCTTGTCAGGTGGGAGAATATTCCAGAATCGATCTTATCACCATGGATGCCGCAGTCTGCGATGTTCAAATGTTCTAAGTATCTGACATTCTGAAACGTATTCAATTTGAGGCCGTTCAGATAACAGTACCCAGCATAAAAGCCAGCCAGAGTTAGATTTGTCAGATATGTCAGATTCTGGAATCCCCGCCCTAGGGTATGTTCGATTTCAACATTCAGACCATCCATATGCAGCTCCCGAAGATTTGTCAGACGGGACAATGCACCATCGGGATATCGCAGTTCTCTCTTGGTTATGTTTTTATTATTTCTGCTAATGTTGAGATGCTGCAAGGATGTCAGCGGCAGAAACACGTCAACGGGATAAACACCAGGCCTCATTTCTAGATTGTTATTGTACAGATCTAACGAGACCAGACTCGAGAGCTTCTGAAAGGACAACTTGTCCAGGGCAGTAATGTTGTTACTGGAGATGTTCAAGTGTCGGAGAAGGGGGTACCTCAGGAAGACATTGTCAGGAAGCGTTGTGATGCTGTTGTTGAAGAGGTCTAACCTGGTTATATCTGCCGGAAGATTGTCTGGGATCTCTTTGAGGTCACGACTGGAACAATCGGCCACAGTTCCCTCAATCTGGCATTTTCCGGATCCTGTGTTTGTTGTGTCTACATCGCCTTCATAGACACCGTGTGACCGACCTTCCAAGTGGCTACTTGACTGTTCTGGTACGGTGTACAAAAGATGCGACAATCGTGGACTAAAGTCAGAGTCGCATGGGTTTTGCTGGGTGTCCTGTAGCTTGTGTCGAGGTACCAGCCATGGAAACCCGGGACCGATGACACAAACAAGCACACACGTGATCAGTTGGTATCGGCCATACTCTGACATCGTCATCCTTGTCATCTACTCTGTGGGTGGAAATCAGACTTTTTAATAAACACACACAGTCATGCATGTGACAAAGAAGAATATGATACGATAAATGAATAAGTGACAAATGCTTAAAGGCAGTGCAATAAAATTCAATTAAATTCTATTAAAGAAACAACACAATATGCATTGACATCTTCTGATGTCGGAGAGTGTATGCCTGCAAGGCGAGGAACCACCATTCTGCACACCAATAAGCCAGACATGGGACAACGGATACTCACGCAAATCTCAGTTCCGTATAACATCATACTGATGTTGGACAACAGGATGTCTTCATCCGATATACAGGACTTCACGCTGGAGTTCACAGCCAGCGACCGCAAGCAAGCGTGTACTAATTAATGATTTAAAAGGTAGGAAAATTGAAACTACCACATTAAGTCCTGAGTATGTATATGTGAGCGCTGATCAAAGTCAGAGAGGGAGTTAACGGCTATACTGTCACATCCTCCCCCAGCAAGGACTGTCATAAGCTACAGGTTGGCATCAGTTGACAAAAAAACAACCAAAAATTTCAGAACTAGCAGGTGAGACATTAGCAGAAATTGGACAGCCATATAATGTCAAATATGAAACGGCAATGACATACATTAATAGGAAAAGTAGTAAGATGAGGTGGAAGGAAAGCGATCAAACAATAATGGACAAACTCAATCACCTGGATGTAGCGCAGTGGCTAGACGATGTGGTCACGGTTCTATCCGCATCCTGCAGACTCCAAGTTTTAACCTTGACCTCGTCTCCCAGGTCAACTGAGCCGACATGGGTACCAGAAGATGTTATGGGAAGCGAAGGCGGTCGGGGCAACACAAACCACATCAGCCACCCAGTGCCGGTTGGTCTACAGTCTATACAAATATGGCTGTAGCACTATAAGCTTAAGCCATGTGAAAATGACCTTTGCTCTCTTATTTATTGACAATAATTTGTTCAGGCAGTGAGTGACATATGCCAAACAGGAGTAAGACTACCGTTAGACGATGAAACAGCAGTAGGTCTACCGTTAGACGAGGAAACAGCTAGGCCAATTGAGGATAGTTTACTTCCGATCGAGTCATTATGTGAACCCAACAGGCAAACCGTTTTATATATATATATATATATATATATATATATATATATATATATATATATATATATATATATATATATATATATATATATATATATAACGACATACAGGACATAGGTAAGGACATATGTAGTATAGTCGATAGATTATAGACAGGACATAAGTCAGGACACAGAGTGGTCATAAGACAGGACATTTACAGGACCGTAGATAGAGTGGAGACAGGACTTAGGTGGGAACACAGACGTGTCATAAACAGGACACCGACGCGACAGGACAGAGTGATAGGAAGGAACATAAGTTCACGGGACACTGCTCTGAACGGACTAGACGTCAGTACACTGAATAACCTAACCTAACACGGACGGAATGCAGTACGACGAGACTGCTAGGACCACACGGGGGTCACGAGCGGCAAGGGGTCCAGGACCACGAGTCCAGCCGACCAGCTTGGGAACGTCAGCAGTTTCAAGGGAAGGACGTTGGGTTTTCTAGAGCGGGTGTATAGCTTTGCGAGAGTGCTAGTTTGAAGATAGCGAGTGTGGGACTTGTATAATTGACTCTGTGCTATAAGCGTTTGTAAGGCGGCATTTTGTATATATCTGTGATGAATTCACCGCCTGTGTGCACATTGTAATATGATCAGGTTCGCCTGAATAAAGTGTGAGGATAACCTTATGCACGACTGATGTTTTCTTGAGTGCGTAAGAAGTAGTTAGAATACTTGTGTGCGTGTGAGACGCTATATATATATTAAACAAGAATGTGCAGCAACAACAATCGGTAATGAAGAATAAGTACAACTGTTGCATTTTGAAATACTAATGGCGATCTCTCAAACCAAATCGGAAATAAATCAAAATAATAATTGGAGTTTTAAATGCAGCACTGGAAAAGGAGGAGCTAGTAGATGTAGTTGGACAATATGGTTTAGGAACAAGAAAAGAAAGAAAAGAAAAACTGACACACTGGGCAGAATTAAATAATACGATAATTGGAATCAACGACTGGCAAGAGAAGATCAACCAGAGAGACGAATGGAGACGGATTGTATCTGCAGCAAAGAACCTCAATGGCTCGGAATGCTGAAGAAGAAGAAGAAGAAGAAGAAGAAGAAGAAGAAGAAGAAGAAGAAGAAGAAGAAGAAGAAGAAGAAGAAGAAGAAGAAGAAGAAGAAGAAGAAGAAGAAGAAGAAGAAGAAGAAGAAGAAGAAGAAGAAGAAGAAGAAGAAGAAGAAGAAGAAGAGCAGAAGAAGAAGCAGAAGCAGAAGAAGAAGAAGAAGAAGAAGAAGAAGAAGAAGAAGAAGAAGAAGAAGAAGAAGAAGAAGAAGAAGAAGAAGAAGAAGAAGAAGAAGAAGAAGAAGAAGAAGAAGAAGAAGAAGAAGAAGAAGAAGAAGAAGAAGAAGAAGAAGAAGAAGAAGAAGAAGAAGAAGAAGAAGAAGAAGAAGAAGAAGAAGAAGAAGAAGAAGAAGAAGAAGAAGAAGAAGAAGAAGAAGAAGAAGAAGAAGAAGAAGAAGAAGAAGAAGAAGAAGAAGAAGAAGAAGAAGCAGAAGCAGAAGAAGAAGAAGAAGAAGAAGAAGAAGAAGAAGAAGAAGAAGAAGAAGAAGAAGAAGAAGAAGAAGAAGAAGAAGAAGAAGAAGAAGAAGAAGAAGAAGAAGAAGAAGAAGAAGAAGAAGAAGAAGAAGAAGAAGAAGAAGAAGAAGAAGAAGAAGAAGAAGAAGAAGAAGCAGAAGAAGAAGCAGAAGCAGAAGAAGAAGAAGAAGAAGAAGAAGAAGAAGAAGAAGAAGAAGAAGAAGAAGAAGAAGAAGAAGAAGAAGAAGAAGAAGAAGAAGAAGAAGAAGAAGAAGAAGAAGAAGAAGAAGAAGAAGAAGAAGAAGAAGAAGAAGAAGCAGAAGCAGAAGCAGAAGAAGAAGAAGAAGAAGAAGAAGAAGAAGAAGAAGAAGAAGAAGAAGAAGAAGAAGAAGAAGAAGAAGAAGAAGAAGAAGAAGAAGAAGAAGAAGAAGAAGAAGAAGAAGAAGAAGAAGAAGAAGAAGAAGAAGAAGAAGAAGAAGAAGAAGAAGAAGAAGAAGAAGAAGAAGAAGAAGAAGAAGAAGAAGAAGAAGAAGAAGAAGAAGAAGAAGAAGAAGAAGAAGAAGAAGAAGAAGAAGAAGAAGAAGAGGATAATTGGAAACACCTTGTTTAGACAACATGATATAAGGCTGAATACATTGAGAAGCCCTGATATGAAAACATCGAACAACATCCATGACGTACTATACATTCAACAGTTTGATGTAATTTCATAAATGCAAAGACAATGCCTGGCGCCGACTGTAACAACACGCCCCAAATTATGGGTATATAAAAGTCAGGTTGAAAACATAAAATGTCTCTCCCATAGAAGAAGATGAGATCATCTCTGGATGTGTTTAGATTATTTTGATATTCTCCACGTGTCATCCATGGGAGATGATGAGAGCATCTCTGGTTGTATTACAGAGAAAGACACACAGACACACATAGATAGGTAGGTATTATGTAAGTAGGGTAGAAAAGTGGAATAGGTAGGTAGGTAGGCAGGCAGACAGGCAAGCACTCAGGTAGGTAGATAGGTAGGTGGGTACATAGGGTAGATAGGTGAGGTCGATAGGTAGTTAGGTTGGTAGATAATTGGCTTAGGTAGGTAGATTGGGTAGATAGGTTGAATAGTGTAGCCAAACCAGCGGATTCAAATTTAACTTCCGGTCCATAAATCCATCCATCCATCATGTGACATGCCGATAAGCGTGGGAAGTCGTGATTCGCCATTTTACACATTCACCAGAGACGTGGATCTGTTCAGTGTTCTTGTCTCGACCATGCCACGTGGTAAAGCTATCCAGGTATTTACTTCTCTGTCTTCCCCTTGTTCTCTCCCCCTCGATCTTGCCAGTTGTCACCAAATTTTCTAACATTTCTTCTCATAACATGTCCACACAATTTTCAGTGTCCACGTCTAATTTCTCTAATCAGTTTGCGTTTTTCATTTGTTTCTTGTAGGACTTGGTCATTTGTTTTAATGTCTGTCCATTGTATTCTTTGCATTCTCCTCAGAAACCACATTTCCACAGCCATCAGATGTTTCTCATCGTCACAGCTCATTGTCCACGCTTCACATCCATACAAATGCACGGACTCTCTGTAGCACCTCAACACTCTTTTTCTCGTAACAACTAACATATTTATATTGGTTAGTATGTTTTTCATCTTGCAAAAGGCTCCTTCACCATGGCGATTCTTGTTCTAATCTGTTCAAGGCATCTCCCATCAGATGTTATGACTGTTCCGAGATAATTGTAACGATTCACTTGTTTAAGAATATTCCCATTTACCTTATATTACATTGTGGTATTTCGTTCTTAATAGTGACAACCATAATCTGTATCTTCGAACAATTCAATTCTAACCCTAGTTGTTCACTGTGTGCAACAACCGGATCTATTAAATGTTGCATATCCTGCTCATTGTCCTTCAATCAATACTGTATCATCTGCATATCTAATGTTATTGATGGTTCTTCCTCCAGTGATGATTCCTTTCATATCTTGTACATTTCTGAAAATATTTTCACTATACAGGGAAAACAGATCTGGAGACATTACGCATTCCTATCTTAAAATATGCTGATATTGCCTACTTCATTCTGATGTCAGCTTGTTGATTCCAATACATTTGTTTTACAAGTCTAAATTCTGCCCCATCAATTTGTAGATCTGCAAGCATCTCTATCATATTGACATGTCTTACTCTATCGAAAGCCTTTGTGTAATCATTAAAGCAAAGAAATATATATTTATTTACTTCTATAAAACGTTCAATTTCTGTTCTCAGCATATACACAGCATTAACTGTACCTTTGCCTTCTACAAACCCACATTGTTCTTCTCCTATATGGGGGATGTATTTTCTTCCTAACTCTTTGCATGATAATTCTCAGCAACCTCTACGTTAGTGTCTCATTGTATTAATTGTTCTATGTTGATCACATTCCAAGGCTCCTGATTTCTTGGGATTACAATAAATACATAATTACATAATTCATGAGGTATATCTCCAGAATGATATATTGTGTTCAGGAGTCTGTTGACTTGAACTATCCCATAGTCTTCTCAAGTATTAATCATTTCTGTTGTGATGTTTTCTGAACCGGGTATCTTGCCAGTTTTCATATGGTTAAGAACATTCTGAACCTCCATCTTCAAAAGTGATGGTCCTTCATTATTGTTTCGAATATCATAATGTTCGTCTCTATTATCATCATAAATGTGTTTCACATAATCTGGTCATAGATGTTAAATCTGATAATTTTCTAGTATGATTTTTCCATCTATAAATAACCCAACCTAAATTCAGACGGAAAAACATGTCCCTATCTATTTACCAGATGGGCGTCAAGTCGAATTATAATGGGTACCATCAAAGTTGCGGTCTTGTCTGACCCTCATTTCCACATGATTCTGGGAAATCGGTATGTGTTCCTTGGGGAACCAAGCAAGCCCGATATTGTTGGGATAGTGTCTACGCGTTACCAGAAGGGAGAACAACCACAGCCTGCCAGAGTCTCGAATACTCTAACAGGGGAAATAACAGTGCCCAAAGCAATAATGACATCAGAATGAAGTAGGCAATATCAGCCTATTTTAAGACAGGAATGCGTAATGTCTCCAGATCTGTCGATCGACGGCTTGACAATCCGTCATTATAAAACTTCCCGTTGTTTCAGAATCAGTTTTCTGGCTCTAAATGTTAGACGCTTCGCTCGAACTTGTTAAATTCCAAGGATATTCTCTAATTGATTATTGAAACATTAAAATCAGGTGTGTAGTATGTGGTGCTATGAACGGATACAATCTGGATATTCTCGACGTGTTTTTCTTCTAACTTGGCTGAGTGGCTAAAAGCGATCCGTCAAACCATTTCCCGCTGTTTTCAGAATCAATTTTTGGATTTAATGTTATGACGTATCGCTCAAACTTGCTAAATTCCAAGTATACTTTCAAAATTGGTTATTGGAATGTTAGAACTATGTACCAGACAAGGAAAACTACTCAGGTGTGTAGTGTTATGAATGAATACACACCTAGATGATCTCGAGGTCAGCGAGTGCAGATGGACTGACTCAGGCAAAACGTTTCCTAACTACGAACAAAGACACATAATATATTCAGGAAGAAATGACAACCATCATTCGAACGGAGTCGCTATCATCATGTCAAAAAATGCAGAAAGATCTGTCAGGGTCTTACACCTGGCTCGCTACCTAACACATGTGGGACAGTACAAGTA
Organism: Cepaea hortensis; assembly: GCA_963921405.1. Classification (NCBI taxonomy): domain Eukaryota; kingdom Metazoa; phylum Mollusca; class Gastropoda; order Stylommatophora; family Helicidae; genus Cepaea; species Cepaea hortensis. The sequence continues at coordinate 10,539,868 of OY992884.1, forward strand.
CAACGTGATTTGACTCAAGACTCAACGACACAACATTCAACGGATTTAATTACAGATCATATACAGTACGATGATCACAACAATATATACTGGATGCTTCAATACACTTACATTCACCATACAGCACACAGTCTGACTCTCAAGATGTCCAGGCACTCGACATTCGGCCACAGAAACCTTTCTCGCAACATGCGTCCTGTTCAGTCCACGTCCCAGAGCTGTCTGCCTGTGGTTTGGAACTCGCCTCCTCACCTGAGGTGGCTTCACGAGACATGCGTGCGTCCTTGGTGTGACCGCTGGCCGTCTCGCCAGCCAGCAACTTCGCAGGCAGGTGACTACCACTCGCCTGGCGGCGTAACGAAGTTCCTTCATCCCTGCTAGGGACTGAGTCACCTGGCGGCGTAAAGATGTCACTGCTTCACTGCCGTACTGTGGACTCTGACACGCTCCCCCCGGCAACTCCATGAAAGACGTCATCTTTCATGTCTGATATATATATACTGGGTTATTACTTTAACCCTTGTCAGAGTCAACCCTTATGTTGCTTATATACATTGGTATCATAATACATAGAAAATACACATCTGCCATAGAAAACATATAATCAATAGAAGTTATATTCAACGACATGTGGTGTTCAATTTTTAACACCTGTCAGGTTTCATCATCTCGATGGCTGATTACCTTAATTGCATTAATGACCCAGTCAGGTCGGTAGTTCCAGCTTCACGCATCTACCTCGCAGCATTTGAAAAAAAAATAATAATATGGTTCTTGGGACAAAAACCATCTAGCTAGACCGAAATGTGGCTTTTACATAAGTCACATAAAACGCTCAAACCCCGACCTCATTTGGCCAGGACTCTTGTGTTGGTCTGCAATGTCTGCAACCCTTTGCCATGCCCAGTAAATGCCTACCTGATGAGTTCAAAATCTGGCAAACACATGGCTATTTTTATATAACACATTACATTATACATTTCAAATTATGGCCCTTTGTGTAAGGATGTAATAGCAACTAAAAGAAAGGGGAATAATTTCAAACATTTATGGCATATAATACTTTACAATAATTATTTTATTTCTTAGTGTCATTGCTTGATGTTTCTTCATCCTAACGAGAAAAAGTCGCTAGTATGAATACACTAATCAAGATATGATTCTAAGATTACACTACATAAATATATAAACACACAATTCGTGTATTCAATTTTATAGATTCCTAAAGATTTTAGAATCGTCATAGCTTTTTCAACTTTCATGTGTCGTCTGCTAGTTTTACTCTAAATTACAACATAAACCGGAAGTACACACGAACACTAAGTAATCGATGTTACAACTTGTAGAACACACCTGTTCCGGTTTGATGTAGATACGGACGGTATACTGTTCTTAAAGTTCATGTGTTGGATGTTTTCTTATAAACCTTCTGGATTTAGATTAAACTGCAATGGTGTAGCTGTCAACTGTTCATGTCACACTTTCACACATGGATGTTAAAATATCTCCCGGACGAGCCCCCACGTCCACACATGTCAGGGTCTTACACCTGGCTCGCTACCTAACACATGTGGGACAGTACAAGTACAACGTGATTTGACTCAAGACTCAACGACACAACGTTCAACGGATTTAATTACAGATCATATACAGTACGATGATCACAACAATATATACTGGATGCTTCAATACACTTACATTCACCATACAGCACACAGTCTGACTCTCAAGATGTCCAGGCACTCGACATTCGGCCACAGAAACCTTTCTCGCAACATGCGTCCTGTTCAGTCCACGTCCCAGAGCTGTCTGCCTGTGGTTTGGAACTCGCCTCCTCACCTGAGGTGGCTTCACGAGACATGCGTGCGTCCTTGGTGTGACCGCTGGCCGTCTCGCCAGCCGGCAACTTCGCAGGCAGGTGACTACCACTCGCCTGGCGGCGTAACGAAGTTCCTTCATCCCTGCTAGGGACTGAGTCACCTGGCGGCGTAAAGATGTCACTGCTTCACTGCCGTACTGTGGACTCTGACACGCTCCCCCCGGCAACTCCATGAAAGACGTCATCTTTCATGTCTGATATATATATACTGGGTTATTACTTTAACCCTTGTCAGAGTCAACCCTTATGTTGCTTATATACATTGGTATCATAATACATAGAAAATACACATCTGCCATAGAAAACATATAATCAATAGAAGTTATATTCAACGACATGTGGTGTTCAATTTTTAACACCTGTCAGGTTTCATCATCTCGATGGCTGATTACCTTAATTGCATTAATGACCCAGTCAGGTCGGTAGTTCCAGCTTCACGCATCTACCTCGCAGCATTTGAAAAAAAAATAATAATATGGTTCTTGGGACAAAAACCATCTAGCTAGACCGAAATGTGGCTTTTACATAAGTCACATAAAACGCTCAAACCCCGACCTCATTTGGCCAGGACTCTTGTGTTGGTCTGCAATGTCTGCAACCCTTTGCCATGCCCAGTAAATGCCTACCTGATGAGTTCAAAATCTGGCAAACACATGGCTATTTTTATATAACACATTACATTATACATTTCAAATTATGGCCCTTTGTGTAAGGATGTAATAGCAACTAAAAGAAAGGGGAATAATTTCAAACATTTATGGCATATAATACTTTACAATAATTATTTTATTTCTTAGTGTCATTGCTTGATGTTTCTTCATCCTAACGAGAAAAAGTCGCTAGTATGAATACACTAATCAAGATATGATTCTAAGATTACACTACATAAATATATAAACACACAATTCGTGTATTCAATTTTATAGATTCCTAAAGATTTTAGAATCGTCATAGCTTTTTCAACTTTCATGTGTCGTCTGCTAGTTTTACTCTAAATTACAACATAAACCGGAAGTACACACGAACACTAAGTAATCGATGTTACAACTTGTAGAACACACCTGTTCCGGTTTGATGTAGATACGGACGGTATACTGTTCTTAAAGTTCATGTGTTGGATGTTTTCTTATAAACCTTCTGGATTTAGATTAAACTGCAATGGTGTAGCTGTCAACTGTTCATGTCACACTTTCACACATGGATGTTAAAATATCTCCCGGACGAGCCCCCACGTCCACACATGTCAGGGTCTTACACCTGGCTCGCTACCTAACACATGTGGGACAGTACAAGTACAACGTGATTTGACTCAAGACTCAACGACACAACGTTCAACGGATTTAATTACAGATCATATACAGTACGATGATCACAACAATATATACTGGATGCTTCAATACACTTACATTCACCATACAGCACACAGTCTGACTCTCAAGATGTCCAGGCACTCGACATTCGGCCACAGAAACCTTTCTCGCAACATGCGTCCTGTTCAGTCCACGTCCCAGAGCTGTCTGCCTGTGGTTTGGAACTCGCCTCCTCACCTGAGGTGGCTTCACGAGACATGCGTGCGTCCTTGGTGTGACCGCTGGCCGTCTCGCCAGCCGGCAACTTCGCAGGCAGGTGACTACCACTCGAATGGCGGCGTAACGAAGTTCCTTCATCCCTGCTAGGGACTGAGTCACCTGGCGGCGTAACGATGTCACTGCTTCACTGCCGTACTGTGGACTCTGACAGATCACTAATCAGCTGGGAACCAGTAAACGATAGAATCATAACAGCGCGTTACCAAACACAATATTTCACGCCAACACTCATACAGTGATATGCACCTACCATCGATGATACCGACGTCAAAAAAGATAATTTCTACAACCAACTAATTGGTACCATCAACTTATCACCAAAACACGACATTGTTGCTGTAATGGGTGATTTCAACGCCAAGATAGGGTCTGACAATACCGGTGTCGAGAAATATATGGGAATTCACGGTCTAGGGGACATGAACCAAAACGGAGAGAGACTACTAGAATTCTGTGAAATAGCAAATCTGATAATAGCAAACTCTCTATTTCCGCATAAAGATATGCATAAAATCACGTGGAATTCGCCTGATAGTATCACAAAAAATCAGATAGACCATTTTTGCATTAGTGCCAAATTCTGTTCATCGGTACAAGACGCCAGAGCTTACAGATGAGCTGATGTTGGCAGCGATCATAATCTCTCATAGCAAAGCTAAAACTAAAGCTTAAGACTCTATACAAAACACCAAGAATCCAGAAAATAAACTCACAGTCCCTACTGACTAAAGAACACCAACTCGCATTCAACTCAGAGATACAAAACATCTACACTAACAAAGAAAGTATAACGAGCAATGCGAATAGTGAAAATAATATTGAAGAAAACTGGAATTTCCTGAAAGAGATCTTGCTAAATGCGGCAACAAACACAGTCGGCTATATACAAAGACAGAAGAAGAATTGGCTAAGCGATAACACCTGGATGAAGATTCAAGAAAGAAAGCAAGCAAAACTAACACTTCTTTTTACAAAAGACACATCTACATATGAAACCCATAAGCGAAATTACGCCATGTTGGATAAAGAGGTGAAATCAAGCGCACGAAAAGATAAACAGATCTTTATACACAGCTTGGCCTCCGACGCCGAATCGGCTGCCAAAACTGGAAACAACAAAGCCGTATCCCACATCATGAAACAACTATGCAATCACTCACCTACACCAAACAAACCCATCAAAGACAAACAAGGTAAACTACTGATATCTGATGACCACCAAAAGCAACGATGGGCAGAGCATTTCAGAGAAATATTAAATTGACCGCAGCCATAAAAAATTGAAGAATAACAAAGCTGTTGGTGAAGACGACATCTCAGGTGAAATGCTCAAAGCAGCAGATGAGAATACCTTTCAACGTTTGTTACAGCTGATCAATGAAATCTGGCAAAACGAATCCCCACCAAAACAATGGACGGATGGTGCAATTTTTAAACTGCCAAAAAAGGTGATATGTCTTATTGTAATAACTGGCGTGGTATCACACTACTGTCAGTACCAGGAAAACTTTTTTGTAGCATGTTACTTGAGAGATTGAAAAAGTCAATAGATGAAAGGCTCAGAGAAGAACAAGCTGGCTTCACCCCAAAACGGTCATGTATAGACCACATTTTCACTCTTAGAATAATCATTGAAGACTCTGTAGAATTCCCATCGAAATTAATCACCAACTTTGTCGACTTTCAAAAAGCCTTCGACAGTATCCACCGTTCTTCACTTTGGAATCTACTTAACATCTATAGTTTTCCTACCAAATATACCAACATCATAAAATCTTTCTATAAGGAGACATGTTGCTGCGTGAGAACAGAATCAGGCAACTCTGACTGGGTATCAGTGGAAACGGGAGTGAAACAGGGTTGTGTCTTGTCACCGATGCTCTTTGGAATAGCTATCGATTGGGTCATGAGCAAATGCACAAACAACACAAATAGGGGGATCCATTGGGTTGACAAAATTCTAGAAGACCTGGACTTTGCTGACGACATAGTGCTTTTGAGTTCAACACACCCAGATGCCCAAGAGAAAATAAACCATCTCAAAAAAGTCTCAGGACAAATTGTTCTCCAAATTAACACCACAAAAACAAAAACTATTGATCTTACCAACAATTCAGACGACACCAAATTAAGCAACCATGTTCTTGAAAAAATCAACAGCTTCACATATCTAGGAAGCAAAATGACATCTACAGGGGACTCATCGCCAGAAATATTATCTAGAATCTCACTGGCATCTGGTGCCTTCAATAAACTGTTAAACAAACGGAAGTCAAAGTCACTCAGCCAACATACGAAACTTAAAATCCTCAATTCTTGTGTGATTCCAGTGCTAACGTATGGATGTGAGAGTTGGAAATCAACGGTAGCTTTAGATAAAAAATTAGACAATTTTGAGAACAAATGTCTTAGAATAATTCTAAACATCCAGTGGACTGATTTCAAAACCAATGCGCAAATAAGACAAGAGACTAAGCAAGATATTGTATCCAATTTTATAAGAAAACGCCGTTGGAACTACATCGGCCATGTACTCAGAATGGACAAGACAAGACTCCCCTACCAAGCCCTCATATGGTCACCAGTAGGGAAAAGAAAACGGGGAAGACCAAGAGAGACTCTGCGTAGAACCATCATCAGAGAAGGCTCATTCAACGGCCACGTTAACATTGAGGATCTACAACAGGTAGCAGCGAACCGCCAGATATGGAGAGCCATGACTTCTGCCCTATGCGCAGACTTAGGCTCAAGAGGAAATACTAACTAACTAACTAACTACAGCAATAATGCTACTTTGTAATCTTGCTTTGAAAAGTTGCCAAAAAGTAATGATCCTCCTAAGAGGGGACAGTACTATATGAAGAATGATTTATTGTACCGTAGAACATTCAGGTGACAGGTGCCCTTTCCAGTAGAAAAAGTAGTGTCCCATACCAATGATCAAATCCGGGTGAGGGGAAAATCAAAATGTGTCCATATTAATCTTCTTAAGAAATATGAACAAAGATCCGGGGAGAAGGCTCGTCACATATTGGTGATGGTCGTAGTCTCTGAATTAGGAAAGGAGGGGTCAAACCACAGGGGTAGAGTATCCTTTATTCCCAAAGTAAACACATCTGGACGTGCAAATTAATTCTACTCTGCCTGCTATAGAGCCAGATAGAGTTACCCTGTTGTTAACATCCCCTGGATAGACAGATTCTGACAAAGTGTGGTGGATTTGTCGAGTCTGACATACCTCGAAAACCTCTAAAACACATACGCCAAAAACTTAATCACGTGACCGGCGCTAAGGCAATGGCACTAGTAGACATCTGTCAGAGAGATCTACATGAGGAGAGTTTGTCTCCTTTGACCTCACTGCGATAGCGAGATATGGTCGTTGTTACGCCCATGGCTGATACGTGATTTAATTGGCACTTGATGATGTCATTGGCATCAACAATACTTGGTTGATACCCTTGGTCTTACTCCTCGTGGCCGAGGTCACAACCCAGATGATACTGGTGGACGCGCATGGCATTCGTTCTGCCCGATGCATATCTTGCCCGCTATTGACAACGTGTTACCAGTACATGGAGAGATTTCGCTGTGGTGCACAGTTAATATCTTTCTGCCCGTGCGGTCGCACCTCAGGACAAATGCCTTTCTGCCTGGCGATAATGTAATCTTCATACTGCAGCTGTTTCTATTAATTTCTTAAGTTATGTTGACACTCGTCCACTCTCGTCCAGGGAGTCTCTGTGGCGAAATGGTCAAGCCGTTTGACACGTGCTCCGAAGGTTGTGGGTTCGATTCCGGGCCGCACCCTTCGGTTTACGAGTTAAATATTTCGGAGACTCCTGTGGGTCGTTGTTAAAAGCTACGGAGTTCGTGCTTTGTGCGACGCTTTCCGTGCTGCGGAAAGAGACCGAGCCATGTGGGATAAAACCTGGTGCAATGAAGTCGACCCAGTTGACTTTTAAGCGACTTTTTTCGTCCACTCTACACAAGTCTCCACAGCTAACGATTTGGGAAAAAAATTCAATGTGTTTCGAATAACACAACACATGTGCCGTTTTATAATTCTATTGTCTCCAAATACTGTGCAAATTACATTATCATTTACATCAATTTCACTCGAACACAATGTTTACAGACTACAATTCTACACACTCTAACTGCTAATGTAGGGGCTCATTATTTGCCTGTTCTACGGAAACGAAAGAACCAGGTCTAGCTCCAACCATAGCTCCAGTCCATTGATTGCCTCGAGGAGACGCTGTCCCCTCGCTTACGATTCGCCTTGCCGCCCTCGTGCAAGCCGTGAATCTGTAACCGCTGGATCTTAACGCTGAATGGCGTGGAGCTCTATATTCTATAATTTCACTATTCTATGACCTAATATAGGATCATGGCACTCACTATTTCAAGTATATTCTAGTCTGAAAGGTGGTTCAGCTAGAATCCCTCTACATCTGAGATTTAGGCAAGGAAGAATTCAGAATGGAACCGCTGGGGAGTAATTGCACGGAGGATCTGCACTTTTTAAGAGGAGGCCTATGTAGCAAAACCAGCGGGTTACATCTGAATTTCCGATCTATAAATACCCCAAAATAAATTTACACGGGGAAACATCACTTTGGATTCATGGGTCAGCGGGTTTATGTAAACTTAAAAACTCAGTACAAAAATAGAAAAGCCGAGTAACTTTTCACGGCATTCAGCACAGTTCACGTAATCCCGAAAATCATACTACGATTCCCCCGGGAAGGTTAACCCGGTCAACAAATGCCCGCAGAAGTCTGATGTGTCGGCCTAACGGCGCAAGAACGCAGCTCTGCTGTAAACAGGCACAACGCAATCACGTCCGGAAAAAAAAAAACTCCGGATGAACGCAGAAGAAGAAGCAGAAGATGCTACGATTCAGAATATGAAAGAGGAAAACAGTGAACCTCAGACTATTAGGGTTATCAGAGTTTACTAATCCTGCGCTGGAGCCATATCCGGGGAAGAGAGTTACCATCATGTACTTGGACTGACAACACGTTTCGTCGATGCTGTAGTCTAGGCTTGACAACATGTCCCATCGTTACTGCATGTTAAGCTCTTCTTGGAGATCTACAGTGTAATATTCTGAGGGACAAGATGTGTTTTTCTATAGAGAAAGTAATTTCTCGGTAATTTAATTTAACATTACACTTTAAGATGAAGTACTCGTCAAGGTAAAATACTGGTGTTTCGTGGGGAAGCCGGGATCAAAAGGTCAAGTATATTCTGATAGCAAACGGTGTTTGAGCAACTTGGTTATGCTGCCTTGTTGTGATGATTAAAAGACTTCAGTTTGAAAAGCCGAATCAGTCGTTTCCCCCGTTAAACAGTGTCTGTGTATTTCCGCGATGTCTGCATTGTTTTCCTAATAAAAAGAGCTGTAATTTGAGCATTCTCATGATAGGGGAAAAAAGAATTAGTATTCTAACATCATCTAATGCCGCGCCTTAGGAATATACAGATTCAGCTCCACTAGGATCATAGAAGCTTGACTACATTCAAGTATCAGGGGAGGGGTTAATGAAATTAATCCATCCGTAACTTAAGCCTTCTACACGAGGTAAACAAACATGCAAAGAACAAGAATCTCCTCTTCTCTCATGAGACGATCAAAATAGGAAGGATACATTCTTTTTGGTTTGAACTGAAGATAGTTGGTACAATTATTACACGTGTTGGTACACACACTCTACTTCTTCGGTAGAACAAAACATAATAAGATTAGTCACAAGAATACTATCTGGCTAATGTGACGTCAGAGAAGACGTCTCTTTACCAAACCCCCACAGAGACCTAAACCATTAGTCATTACGGACGAAAAACAAATGTGTGTGAATTGATCAGAAGGAATAGTGTTCTTACACATATGGTGTCCAGTCCTTAAGAGCTGTCTCTACAAGCTGGGCCTCTACAAGACAAGATGACGTTGTACCAGACGAGGCTGTCCAGTCGACCACCTGTTACGCGAAACTTGAGCAAGTCTGCCAGTCAGGCCATGCGATCAGGTAGTCATGAATGTGAAAGACTGCACTATCTAAGTCGGATGGGTTGCCGAATGAAATTGTCAAAGACTCGACCGCATCCCCTCCGCCAGGGAGAGCGGTCAATCCTGAAGAGACCAGGAGGAGATACGGTGCCCGAGGCAAGGGCAGGGGAGATGAGGTAATAGGAGAAGGTTAGCCACTCCCTCATGAGACACGCAGGCGTTGTTCAGAGAGTTAGCACTCTCATCACGATAACATCACACCTCGTGTAGCCACAGCACAGTTGAGTAGACACTCAACAGGCCACGTTTGCCAGCAGCGTGCGATGTGAGGTAACACGCACGAAGGTGAAGGTCACCCCGCGTGGTGTGTAACCACGGGAGAGATGTTAGGCAGACGGGAGACTGGACTTGAGGCGTTCACATCGTTTAGAATAGCGTTAGGAGTTTTGTGTTCACTAATAGATAGAACTAGCATAGGGTTAGCAGTTTGTGTTAGATAATTCTGTGGCTGTATATTGTGTATTGCATTAGCGACTGTTTACCGCTTGTAAGCGAGCCAACGGCAATAAAATGGACCATGCATTTTGCCTCCCACACGACTTGCAAGTTGTCTTGTATGGGTGTGTGAGAAGTACCCGATGATGCCTGTCAGTTGAGTCGTTGACAGGCCAGGGTAATTGTGGTGTCAAGAAGTGAAGCTTGAACGAAAAGTTCAAGCTAATCCACTCATCCACGGGCTCCAGACTAGGGTTTAATTTTTGTAGTAACGATAATTTGTGCAGACAGGAGAATTTGCGAGCTAGAAATATGCCTATCGTGACAAAATAGTGTTTAATTGTGTTTATGATATATTTATTGAATGAAATCATGTATTCTTCGAAGCTGTAAGTATTAATATTCTTATTTTCTTATATTTATTCATATATTTACCAATTTATTCTTGAATAAGCACCAAACATGATTCACGGCGCAGGAATACACAGGCAGCCGACAATATTGATTTTTGAGATCTAAAAATAGCGCTGCGCGATGACGTAGAGTGATTGACAGACAGTTGTTCTGCGTCATTAGCATAAAGCAGTCGAGTGTTTACAAGATCGCTTAGCGGCGGCCCGCCTGAATCTGTGCTGTATATTGTTTATTATTTACTTATTTAAGTTACTAAATGAATAGATTTATTTATTTACACATTATTATGTTATTTTGATTTCTTTACAAGCATTTATTCATTTTTGGGTCTATTTTCTCTTTGCTTATCGTCACGATGGAACTATTTTCGGGCTAAGCATCTGATACTTAGCTGCACAACGCTTACAGAAATTAACTAGGTTAGTAACGAAAGGCAATTACTGGTTAGAACAAAGACAGGACAGTGACATTAAATTTAATTAATACATGTTCTAGTTGTTCGTGAGTCTGTCATTGTCTAAGTCATTGTCCTTAGTTGTCGAGTAAATCATATCGTTAAGGAGGCGTGTTTACTGCTGCCCTACATATCAGAGGGCAAACAACAGCTATGCACATACACCTGTGGGCCAAATACCGTGTGCTACGTACGAAACGTGTCGCCACCCCAGTGTACCAAACAAGGTGACCGGTGTCAAAGGAGCTTCGTTCCCACATTAAGCTGAGTACAACTATATTTTTGGCATGCATTGTGATTAATAGTGCATCTCTTTTTTTCAGCTTGTGATACACTATAATAATTTTTGTGCTCTGATATTCTAACATAGAATATTGTGCAACACATAAACTGGAAATAAAATTAATATTCCTTAACGAGGAACAAATAGATAAGATTGTAGATAAATAGGTAAATAAACAAAGCAGGGTAAGTCAACACTAGCTAATTACTTAACAGCATGGCGACCTTATCTGACTTTATAAAAACGGGTAAAGAGTTACAATATACAGGAAAGGACTTAGAGGAATATGCTGATAGGAAATTTAAGGAAGCAAAGGATGCAGAGAGGGACGAACGCGCACGAGAAAGAGAAGAAGAAAGACAACATCAAATACAATTAAAACAACAACAGCTAGAACATGATAGGACAGTTAAACAACAGCAGTTAGAACATGAGAAGGAGATAAAACAGAAAGAAATAGAATTAAAACAAAGGGAGTTAGATCTAAAGGAAAAATAGATTCAAGTAGAATCAGAGACACAGTTGAAAATGAAAAGCATGGACGTAGAGTCACACTCAGAGATCTCTGCCACTAAACTAAGAAGTCAACAAGAGGAAAATAAGTTCAACAAATACAAAAATATTATCAAACCATATTGTAAAGATGACTCCATATCAGCCTGGACAGAGAATGTAGAGTATCAATTTAAATATCACCAAGTTCCTTTAGATATGTGGGCTCCGATTTACATGAAGAATCTAAGTGGTGAGCCCCTTAAAGTAATAGAGTCTATTCCTATTGAACTTAGATCTAGCTATCAATACATCCATGATAGGATTATGCAGCACTTTTTACTTGATGCCCCTGGGTATCAGGTTCAGTTCTCAAATTTAAAACCTAAACCTAGTGAAACTTTTATAGATTATTTTTCAAATGTGCAGAGTGTACTAAACAGGTGGCTTAAAGCAGCTAACATAGGAAAAGACTTTGATAGATTAAAAAACCTAATAGCTATGGACAAGTGTATATCTACTATACCTTCTCCTTTTGCTAAGTTTTTGCAGCAGTCGGACATTGAGAACATCGAGCAGTTCGAAAAAAAAGGCTCAGCATATTTTTCTTCTAACAGAGAGATTTTTAAGACCTCAAGTGACTCTGAGATAGTTTCCTTTGTGAAAGACCAACCAAAAAACTATCAGGGTAACAGAAAACCTTTTCAGAAGTATGATAAGAAAGACAGAAAAGTTTCCAAATGCATGTACTGTCAACTAATGCGCGACACTTATGCTATGTGCGACAAATCGCCGAATTATCCGGCGCATCTTGAAAATGTGATCAAGAAGCAGCAAAGCAAACGGTCTGCATACAGGCGTGCAATCAAATGTTTTTTTTGTTCCTCTTATGGCCATTATTCTAATAAGTGCCTTGGGCGCCAACGTTTGAAAGCTAACAACGCTATGTTGATTGACACCTCTTCAGATAGTGGTAGTGAGAATGAGTGTGAGATTGAAAGTGACTTACCAACTAACCAAGCAGAGGATGTGTGTGCTGCTAACGATATATTAAGCTTTGACAGCTGTGAACGATGTCACCAATTCCATGCAGACGGAAGACTAGAATGTGGACATACAGTACCATGCTCATCTGAGAGTGTGAATGCAGCATTAGCCTCCAGAGGCAAGTTAGTGTTCCACAATGCAATGGTCAATGATGTACCATGTCAATGTTTGCTGGACAGCGGCAGCACTCTTATTGGTCTTCGAAAAGAACTAGTGAGTCCGGGTGATTACACAGGTGACACTGTGAAATGCCGAACCTTTTCGGGTAACGTTGAAATTTACCCTTTGGCAAAAGCCCGTATTGATTCTCCTTTTCTTTCCGGTACCTTTACTTGTGCAATACTTGACAACCCTTGTACTGATTTAATTTTGGGGTGCTTACCTCAATTGAAACAATGTACTAGTGAGGAAATAGTTGCATGGGAGAAATTGAATGCAGCTAATGCAACAACAAAAGCAGACACTTCAAAATATCATGACACATTACAAGATGACACACTATTGATGCTTTTTCCAACCAGCACAGATGACAAAAACACACAAAAACTTATACACCAGCAGAAATCTGATTTTAATGTGTCTCCATACTTAAAATTGTCAAAAGGCAAAGCCAAAATGACCAAGAATGCATCTTGGTTCGTTAGACGTAATAATGGCATTTCAACTACATGTCATATTACTAGTAACCATGAACAGGTGTTACTTGAACAACATCAGTTAGGTGTGCTAAACAATGCACACAAAACACCATGTGCGGGTCATCTTGCATACAGCAATGCCAGGCCAAGTGGTTTCAATAACATAAAATTATTTTGTCATAATCTATTTGCTTGTAATGGCTGTCATCAATTGGTACAAAAGTTGAAGGGTAAACATCCTACAGCTGAAGTACAACCTTCTACACTGGCTCCCAAGCCATTTGATAGAGGAAGGGTCAGTTCTACCACAAACACACAAACAACGGTGCGAAAACCAGTGATCTTGAACTTGAGCAAGACAGATTTAGGCTACTTCCATCCAAACGAAATGGCAATGACCATTCAAGGTGATACATAACCATAGTACATGTTGACTATGAAATATCGATAAACAGACACTTAGAGATATTCCATGTCAACATGCGTAAACCTTACTTTTCACAACAAGACACATAAGTAGAGACAGACAAACATAGTGCATCCACACCTAGTAATCAGACGACAGACATACACAACGCAACTACACTAGTTAGCGAGACTGGCAAATCCGACAAGATGCATACATTTAGTGAGCTTACAGGATACGCATGATATATGTTTCCATACTGATGACTGGACAACACACTGACTGAAACGCAGACATGTCTTTGACAGAGTGCGACTCTTCGGTCTCACTGTCAAACCGAGCAAAGTTGCAATGGGCCTAAAAGAAATTCATTTGTGGGTCATGTCATTTCTCAAGATCAACTAAAGACTGACCTGAAAATTAGTACCAAAATTATGAATCTGACCATGACTACTAAAAAGAAGCAGGTCAGAAGCCTTTTGGGATTAGTAAATTACTCAGAAATTATAATTCTATATTCCAATGTTTTAAAAGCATTTGTAAAATGAATTGTCAAAGATGCATTATTAATTTCTGCATTGTCAAAAGTGAAAATCCTTTTTTGTAAATATTCCAATCCTCCGCTTGCCTAATCCTAGGCTCGTTTATTATTCTAGGACAGATGCCAGCAGTACTAGGCCAATTTTTAGAGGGCATCTTCCATCCCATTTGCTACGTGAGCCGTAAGATCACACCTGCTGAGTCCAGAGATTCCATATCACAGTTGCGACCCTAGGCGCCATCTATGCAGTGAGAAAGCTCCATCGAGTTCTGACGGATGTTCACTGCATTGTCCAGACCGACAACTCCCCGATCACGGTCATACAGAGTGGTGTGCATCGAAATGACCGGATATACAGATGGTCACTAATTTTACCATCTGGGATAGAAATACCTAAAAGTCCACATATAGTTGTAGAGTGATAGTCAATACATAAATAGATTACAATATTCTATTTAGAATGTGTTACATATACATCCACAGTATGTGTTATTAAGATACCAAGTACAATGAACTGTCAGGTGTCCGTAGACATTAACTGAAGAACTGTGCTGCGAAATGTAGATACCACCATGTGAAACAGGACAGTTCATTTCCAACTAAGCTTCATGCCGGTGTATCATGTGTGTAAAATGCAGAAAACAGTGTCAGAACAGTGCTTAATTTCAGACACGTAAAGACTGAGCTACGACACCAGCGAATCTCTACACGTGCACTACCGATAAACTCTATGATGACTGTATAATGTATTTCAGATACCCAGGCAAAGTGTGTAGATATATTATGCCTATACAACAAATGTACAAACGTTAGGGCAACTACTAACCTGTGGAAACTGAAGACCATGTATATAAACTTATTGTCATATGTAAAAATTATTTTAAGATAACGATCAGGTAGATGTAGGTTAGGGAAAGATAATAGTTCTCATTTAGTTTAATAGAATAGTTAATACAGTATTTAAAATTTACTTAGCTTAAATATTAAAATATTAGTTTAGACATAGAAATACTTAAAATTAAATTTATGTTAGGAATAGTACCATTTAGAGGGTTACACTTCATTTAGCTATAGCTTAGTTTAGCTTACCCCATCTTAATAAAACCATACCATCCAACTAACATTACCATGTATTAGTATCATCCAGTCACACCATAATAGAATAAAAACATTATATAAGTGAACATACATCTTTTACAACATTTAGATTAACAACATCACTCATGTAATTTCTTTCAGCTATTAAAAACATTATTTAGCTTAGTATTGAGAAAAATAGATAATTGCTATTCATATCATCCATTTAATTAAGGTACATAACTCACATCACATCTATGACATTTAGTTAATTATATTACATCCCTTAGATTAGATAAAGATAAGAATTAATATAACCATATCATATAATTAACATAACAAAGTTAATAAAGTAGTTAACACATAGTTATAGAATTAGTATTAGTAGGGTAGAATATAGAATTTTTATTTTTAGTGTAATATAGTATGATAAGATCAAGGGAACAAACCATCAACCCTTGCTCATCCATGTAAATATATTGTATATACATGACTCGTGCAACGACTTTCGCACAGTCATTGGGCTCACTTATCTCAAACTGAGCCAAACCTGTACAGTCTCACTCCAAGGTTTTTAAATAAGTAGAAGAATAAGTATGGAGGGATGAGTGATGGGTGATAGAAGTAAGGGTGAAAGGAGTATGACAGAAGTGTGAAAGTGAGAATGAATGAAAGATAGACGGGAGAGAATGCAAGCAGTCAGCAAATTCTTCTGCTGCCTGCCACGACTTTTAATATTTGTATGTGTTAATGTTGGTTTTCGTTAGTGAAAATGTGTTGGTATGAATGTGTTGTCTGTGATATAGTTTAGAACTTAGATTACAGTATTTTGGGTTTCATAACAATGGAATGTAGTCACGAATCAGTGTTATATACCTGCGTGTGGCCACATTGAACAAAATTATGACACTCAAAAAACTAACATACATACACAGATAAGTTAGAAATATAGAGTAGAACTTAGATTAGTAGATTTATTACATCCAAACACGCAAACAACCAGAAAAACAAACATATAAATTGCATACACTATTTGTAAATCAAAGGCAGATAACTTTGGGGTCAGGGGACATAATAGACAACGAAGAACTAAATTAACACTGAAATAAAGCTTTACGTGCGGAAGCGAAGTAGGTAAAGCCTGTCGCACACACTCTTGTATAATGGTTGTTAAATATTATATGGGGGACATGAAGCAATTCATGTGTTGACCCTAAGAAAGTCAACTTTGTATGGGTAGTAAGTTAATTTACTATTTGAGGGCAGGTCTTATATGACAACGGTCCGGTTCAGACATACCTCTAATAAATATAATATAGCATGTGAGAAGAGGGCTCACGCCAACCAGTCAAGTTTGTGGCGATTGCCAGTAGCCAAGTAAGGCTTTGCTACATTGTGACAATAGTTATTAATAGTCTATTGGAATGCCCAAAGCCAGGTTATCTAGAGTCTTTGACAAAAATTAGAGACACTAATTTTTTGTTTAGGAACCTCTTGCGTCACAACCAATGAGTGAAAGTTGATGACGCAACACAAGAGGGGTGGGTGTGTGTCAAAGACTCGACCGCATCCCCTCCGCCAGGGAGAGCGGTCAATCCTGAAGAGACCAGGAGGAGATACGGTGCCCGAGGCAAGGGCAGGGGAGATGAGGTAATAGGAGAAGGTTAGCCACTCCCTCATGAGACACGCAGGCGTTGTTCAGAGAGTTAGCACTCTCATCACGATAACATCACACCTCGTGTAGCCACAGCACAGTTGAGTAGACACTCAACAGGCCACGTTTGCCAGCAGCGTGCGATGTGAGGTAACACGCACGAAGGTGAAGGTCACCCCGCGTGGTGTGTAACCACGGGAGAGATGTTAGGCAGACGGGAGACTGGACTTGAGGCGTTCACATCGTTTAGAATAGCGTTAGGAGTTTTGTGTTCACTAATAGATAGAACTAGCATAGGGTTAGCAGTTTGTGTTAGATAATTCTGTGGCTGTATATTGTGTATTGCATTAGCGACTGTTTACCGCTTGTAAGCGAGCCAACGGCAATAAAATGGACCATGCATTTTGCCTCCCACACGACTTGCAAGTTGTCTTGTATGGGTGTGTGAGAAGTACCCGATGATGCCTGTCAGTTGAGTCGTTGACAGAAATGTCGCTAGTTAAGTATGACGTTGTGATTTTACAGATGACTTTCACCAAGTTGTTTGTTTCAGGTTCTCCCTTTCTGGTTTGTAGTATATTTTTCATCGTTTGATCAACATGGCCGTTGTAGCCATTTTTGACTGTGTACAATAACCCTCAGCGTTTGATCAGCATGGCAGGTTATGCCATATTTGATTGGGTACCATAACCTTCATCGTATGAGCAATATGGCTGATGTAGCAATTTTTGACTTTCTACAATAACCTTCATCATTTGATCAGCATAGTCAAGGTAGGCATTCTGGGTGTGGAATAACAGACATTACTTCAGCACATAATCAACATGGCCGATATTATTGCCAACTGAAGTTATGCGCCATCTATAAAGAATCTGCCTACTTTTCAGGCTAATAGCTTTAAGTCAGTATACGATCAACATGGCCTATGTGTTGCAAAGCTTTGGAAAAACCCACTCCTCTTGCCTATAGTTTAATATCTATTAATAATATAATTAATATTTGTTATGTCTATGTGACATGTCTCATGCCTGTCATCATACGAATAGCCAACGCACCATATACAAGGGCAAAGTAAACATAGACAACAGTGTTTAACTGGAAAGACAGACGGCAAGCAGTTTCCTTAAGTTTCCAAAACTTAAACCCCAGGAAGAAAATGCAGAGTGATTCAGCGGGAACAAAGACTTTCCGGCGGTACCCAAACATAATCTATTACCTATCACATGTCAACTGAGACCTACATCGGGGAACATAGTATCAAGCGCGTGTTGTGATTTCATTAGCAGACAATTGCATAGGTCAGAGAGCGCACTGTTGATGTTTTCATTACAGGTAAAAACTCTGTGCCCGCAGTAAAGAAACTAGGAAGGATAACAGGAATTGTTATCGGTTAATTTGGACGGTAATTGGATGGATGTTGGTAGAATCCGATTGTCACGTCGAGGAGATAAAGATTGTGGTGTAAGAGGAGTTATATAAAGTTACAAGCGGCAACTTAGGCGCCAGTTTAGTAACCATGTGAGACAGAAAGCAGACTTGTTTCATTCGTGTGGATATAATACTTGTCCTGGGGAGTAAGGTAATTAATAATTTATATACCTCTACCTCTGTAAAAGTTAACAAATAGATGTCTTCTATAATGCAGAGACAGGCTCAGAAGATAGAGAAGATTTTCTTGACTTAGAGAAGCTATTCTGATGAGTAGATAAGTCATCCTTCGGCATGGAGAATTCTTAATGAATCTTTTAATGCGTTAGTCATGTATTTGATGAATGATACACTTTCTCAGAGTCTTCAGGGACGATCTATACTTTATAACAAAACTACCATGTTCTCAGAGATAGTCATTATATTCTATGTCTGGAAAATTATGTTCTAAAGTGTATTACATGTTCTGACTCTATATGATTTGTGTTAAAATAATTCATATGTTTTATTTGTGAATGATACTTTTCTAAAACCTACTCTGTAAGATTTTAGAAGTGTAATGGGAATTTGGGAAAATGATGAAGGATTAGGCGGGTGTTTTTCCGGAAGAAGGAAAGCATTGACCAGGCAGTGGGCTCATATCGTTCTACGGACAAGAGAAGGACTAGCCTGCAGAACGCCTGAAGGAAGAGGACATGTCGTGCCAGTAGGTGAGGTGGACACCTCCAACTGAGATTATAGAACAACATCAGGCACACAGGATAGCCAGGCTGGGCTACCCTGAGCTAAGAAAAGGATCCCTTCTACCTTCGCTTATATTTTCCCCCTAACCCAGCTCTTGGGAAAGATAGCTATATGGTTTTTGGTCCTATTTCTCAAGGGTGGTGGTTATGTTGAAGACAAAAACTGGGCAGAGACCTGTATGCTGATGGTGGTCATTCTGGAGGAACAGCATCATTTTACCTCAACTGCTTCTCCTATGCCACAACCCTACAACCCAGGGATGAACAGCTAAGTACCTGTCAGTATAGTCTGTGTTGTCCAGGACTCTAGAACCGAGATGCCCCATGTAACACCCTCCCACGTAGGATCTACAACAAGAGTAGTTACACCGGAAGACTCATACCTTCAAGAACATTGCTCGAATGCCATTAGGAGTGCACCAAGAACAATTAGAGTAGATGTGACACTCTGGACAATAGATTATTGTTGTGAAGAACTCAGAGACACATTTGGTTTAGTGCTATTTATACATCAAGGACAGAGTACCTTAATATTAGTGTAGAGTTGGGAACTTTAATTCCTTATTGAGCTAATGATTGGTTTATTTCATTGATGGTGTTATGCTGACTCGTGTATCTGATACCATATGTCACTCTAACGTACATACACAGGAACCCACCACCATATTATCTCATTACAGTATTATAATGTGTATCAAGGTGTTGGTCGTTTTCCTTGTTGAGTTAGAGTGCTAATTAGACCAAATACATTAGTTACAACTAAAGAGTGGAGCCAAGTGTGGCCGGATAATACAAGTATCTCTGATTTTCCAGGGGAAAATTTCCCTTATCGGAGTACTGTAAGCTTCCGGGGCTCCACTGGCCCTCTGTGAAGAAACTTCAACTATTGATCACCCTCCAACCCCTAGGGAGTCTGTAACGAGCCATTTTCAAGTTTCTCTTAACAGTTGGCTATTAGAATTTGGGGATCCCATCCTCATTTCTTTTTAACTTACCACAGTCTATCTAATATGTATTTACGGTAACGGGGTAATTTACGTTTGGCTTATGTATCCGGGCAAACTACAAGCCAACAGACAAATGGGCCCGGAAATGGCCACTTGCTAATCCTAGTTCCACTTTCGGTCTAACTCTTCCGCGAGAAATCGGCGACAACGGTCGGGGCTAACTAAGGTGTCCAAAAGGCGAACACTTTTACAAGTAGATTACTTAAAACAGTAATAGTTCCTACAAAACGTTTAGTCCGTTGAACAAGTGCCCCGACTGGTTGTAGTGAGAATATGATTCTGGAACTAGAGAAGGCCAAACGATTATTATTCCTCTATTTTATGTTCATAAATGTTTGTATGTCTAAGCCATGTTGGGGAGGACTAGAAAAGAATAGCGTTCTGTATAAATTAATTTCCCAACAGGCGGGAATTCATTTAATATATTTGGCCTAGATGTAGGACAGGCGCAGTTAATGTTATTTTACGACATGGATGGCTTCTGTCAATTCACAAAACGGCATGGTCGCCGACAGAATATATATATTAGTAGAATATTCAAATTACGATGGAGTTCATCCGAAGCAAAGGAACATAACAAAATCGGACTTAATAGAACGAAACACATTCTAGAATATTCGTACAAATTATGTGTCGGAGAATATAATCGCTAGAAGAAAAAGGAGATACTGCAACGTGGTACAAAACCACGTGAGTTTTAAAGTATGCTCTGGTTGAGATACTTTGTTAATATATTGCAATAGGGTTACTATTACTAGGCTGCTAATACTAGACGATATAGTTACGGAATGTAAAGGTTTAAATCCAATAGTATGTATTTCATCAAAATAGGCTTGCTATGTCTAAAACCAGCCCCACGCCATGGCACGACCAAGTTGTCATGCCCATGCCTCTTGGGCGCCAATACTGTTCATTTCTAGACCAGCCCAGTTCTTAAATATGTATAGAATCTCTTCGCTATTTAATACATACTTCATACATATATATACATATAAGGATGTATGTATGTATGTATGTGTGTGTGTGTGTGTGTGTGTGTGTGTGTGTGTGTGTGTGTGTGTGTGTGTGTGTGTGTGTGTGTGTGTGTGTGTGTGTGTGTGTGTCCGTTCTTTATGCGTTCGCGAACGGTCCATCCGATTGAGATGAAATTTTCTAAATGTTTTCTTTTCATTCCTGTGCAACCAACTGTCATAGTTTTTTTGTTTGTTTCAGCTATTTACTTACTAAAATTTAATATTTAAATTACATGACTTAACATCAGAAAAAAATATATAAAGGGACATAATAATAATAATAATAATAATAATAATAATAATAATAATAATAATAAGTCTTTATTTTCAAAGGGTTAAGAATTGGGCACGCAGGCCCGTCTGACATTCTGCCCTTCTTCTCTATTTCCTCTCATACATTCTTTCATTCAACATCACTTATGAAGCAACTTTTGACAACAAAAGAACATTAAAACGCATGAAAAATAATCAATAACAAATGACTCACTGAGACAGTGTTTAACATGGGCGGGCATTATAAATACCTAAGGAGGGTGTAACGTGCCATACATAAGGGAATGTTTTTTGGCTAGTTGTCGTTTGAGATAAGTTACCATTATTGTCTTTTTTGTGTTGTTTGTTATGGGGGCATGTAGTCTGTACTAAGGTAGTGTTCAAACAGGTTGCGAATGTATGTATCATGATTGGTGGTGTCTTTGATTTCTTGTGGAAGATTGTTCCACAACTGAGCGGCAGAGTATGCTAAGCTTGTTTTATATAAGTCTATCCTACGTTTAGGGACATGAAGTATATTTAGTCGTTCGCTATGTCTAGCGTTATATTTAAACAATGGCCAAAGGTAGCTTGGAGCATTTTGAAATAGGATTTTGTGAATTAGTTTGGTCTTATTAAAAAGCAGGCGCTTGTGGAGTGGCAGTAACCGGAGACGTTTATATAGGTTAGAATTGTCGGTAAGCTTTTCACCATTAATTAAACGCACTGCCCTTTTCTGGAGTGAATATAGGCATTTTGTTATTGATTTGGAGCATCCATCCCAGACTGTGGAGCAGTAATCAATATGTGTTTGTATATGAGAAGTATAGAATATCTTTCTTGTGTTTTCGTCAAGGAAATTTTTAATTTTGGCAAGTTGGTATACTTTTTTGGCTATTTGTTTAACTAGAGCATGAACATGTGAGTTAAAAGTTAGATTTTGATCTATGATAACACCCAGTGTCTTGTGCTCGGTGACACTTTCTACAGGCGTGCTGCCAATGTGCAGCTGAAGAGTTCTCTGCGAGTTTAGAGTGTGAAGTCTTTGCCTGGTTCCTATTAACATAGACTTTGTTTTAGTAATGTTAATTTGCATGCGGTTTGCATGACTCCAGTTAACTACACTATTTATTTCCTGTTGCAAGGATAATTCTAGCACATTACGATCAACAGCGTTTGTATATACTGTGCAGTCATCAGCAAATAGATCGCAGGACGACGACAGATTTAATGGAAGATCATTTATATAAATGGCAAATAATAGAGGGCCAAGAATAGACCCCTGAGGTACTCCAATATTAATGGTAATGGCTTGAGATAAAACTTTATTGTGTGATACTACTTGCTTTCTGTCTAATAAGAATGATTTTATTAATGTCACTATATTAAAACTTACTTTCATTGTTTCTAGTTTTTTAATTAGAATAGTATGATCTATCATATCGAATGCTTTCCTAAAGTCTATAAACACCGCTCCACATAGAGTATTGTTGTTAATATTTTGATGCCAGTTTTCTATCATGTTTGTTAGTGCCGTATGGCAAGAATATTTTGGCCGAAATCCTGACTGACTGTCAACTATCAGTTTATGGCGAACTAAGTGATCTAGTGTTGTTTTGTGGATGTGCTTTTCTAGCGGTTTGGATAATGAGGATAATATGGAAATTGGTCTATAATTTCTCATGAGACGATCGTCTAGAGGACCAGCTTTTAAATGAGGATACACTTTAGCGATTTTAAAGGCTGATGGGAAGTGACCTCTGGTTAGACATTGATTATATATAAAAGTTAGTGACTCGCAGATCGCCGGTGCAGCATGGCGAAGGATCCGACTACTAATTCCATCTAGTCCTGATGAGTTATTGTTTTTTACATTACGGAGATGAGTAAATACTTCAGTTGTCGTCATTAGCAGTATGTTGGAGGAAATGTGTCCATAGCATTTGTTCTCACAGAATGATGATAATAAAGATATGTCATGAGGCGCATCTGGTATTGCAGCCTTCAGTTGGTTTATGTCGGACTGAAAGTATCTACTGAATTGATCACATGTAACCTGATTTGATGGTAATGATTGTGATGATTTGTGTTTGTTTGTCAAGGTATTAATTGCTTTCCATATATCTTTAGTGTTGGTTTTATCTATGTTCTTAAAATAGTTTTTCTTTTCCTTCCGAATAACATATTGAACTTTGTTTCTCAGACTACGGTACATAGTTAGATCTCTATTTTTGTGAGCCCTGTCGCGATCTCTCATAAGTTCAACTACCTCCTGTGTGATCCACGGGGGCTTTGTGTGATGTTTAACACGAACTTCCTTAAATGGAACATGTTTATCAAATATACTTAGAAAGGTCTTTAGCCAGTGGTCCAGAGCATCGTCTGGGTCAGGAAGCTGGTAAACATAATCTAGAGATGAGTTGACCAAATCTTGTAAGAAGACGTCTCGATTGAAATTTTTGTAATTTCTATATTTTATGCTTATATGTTTGTGTTTGGGAGTTTTGGTGCCCCTTTTCGACCACGTGCAACATACTGGATAGTGATCGCTCATTGCATTGATAGGTACACTACATTCTGTGATGTTATCAGCACACGTAGTATAAATATGATCTATAAGTGTTGCAGATGATTTAGTGATTCTAGTGGCTTGTTTGACTAACTGTTGGAAATTATATGACTCTATTATGTTTTCCCATGTTTTGTTTGATTTGTTAGCGTCTATGTTGAAGTCACCTAGCAATATTATTTCCCTAGCATTACTAAAGACTACATCCATCATAGTGGTGAATTTTTCATACCAGATATTTCCTGCACTGGGGTTTCGATAAAGATAGCCAACTACTAGCGGTATGCAATTTTGAAGTTTAACCTCTATGATAGATAGATAGATAGATAGATAGATAGATAGATAGATAGATAGATAGATAGATAGATAGATAGATAGATAGATAGATAGATAAATAGATAGATAGATAGATAGATAGATAGATAGATAGATAGATAGATAGATAGATAGATAGATAGATAGATAGATAGATAGATAGATAGATAGATAGATAGATAGATAGATAGATAGATAGATAGATAGATAGATAGATAGATAGATAGATAGATAGATAGATAGATAGATAGATAGATAGATAGATAGATAGATAGATAGATAGATAGATAGATAGATAGATAGATAGATAGATAGATAGATAGATAGATAGATAGATAGATAGATAGATAGATAGATAGATAGATAGATAGATAGATAGATAGATAGATAGATAGATAGATAGATAGATAGATAGATAGATAGATAGATAGATAGATAGATAGATAGATAGATAGATAGATAGATAGATAGATAGATAGATAGATAGATAGATAGATAGATAGATAGATAGATAGATAGATAGATAGATAGATAGATAGATAGATAGATAGATAGATAGATAGATAGATAGATAGATAGATAGTCGGGAACGGGAGCTTATATGACTACTTATATAATTAAATGAGATGCTCCCCACCAGGAGCTGGGCGAAGCCGGGCCGGGACAGACAGACAGACAGACAGACAGATAGTTAGGTAGTTAGTTAGTTAGTCGACAGATCATCCTCGTTGCACATCGAACCATTCAGTCCATAAGTGCTCGGATCCACTCCTCAGCAAATCCCGCAGCGTGTAGCGGCTAACGACGCCAGTTCTGTGTTGGTTTATCAATCTTCTTTGGTTTCCTGCGTAGTGTTCTTGTTTGGCCACACATCTTTTAATTTGCTGTTCTCGCAGTCTGGCCATGGTTGTAGATTCACAGTCATCACTTGGTTCACGCAAGAGTCTTACTTCTCGTAGAGCATTCAGAATGTCAGCCTGGTCCATGGCGCGTCCGCCCTCCACCGTAGCCTCACCTGCGAGCTTGTCAGCCCGCTCATTTCCTTGTACTCCCGCATGCCCTGGCACGAAGATGAAACTAATCTTTGTCAGCCGAGACCGCTCCAGAAGCAGCAACCATTCTCTTCGGATCGACCCCTCCTCTATCCTCTTGACCATATTCATTGAGTCGCTAAGGAAACATGCCCTAGTGAATGTCTGTGTCTCGAGCCATGTTATTGCTTTACTTACTGCCATGACTTCCATAGTCAGGCTACTTGTGGTTTCAATGAAAGCACCAGAGACCTCCTTCACAATTCTCTCCTCGGCCCGAGCTGTAAAGGCCCATGAGCTTCTCACATGTCAGACGACCGACCCATCTGTGTAGATGACCGCATCACCGTCTAGCGAATTCTCGAAAATCAACGCTTGTACTTCATCCTCCACAGCAGCCGGATTTTCTTGTCTGTATTTTCTAGACAGATAGATAGATAGATAGATCTTATATTTCTTCTTTTGCGTTCATGCGTAATGTTTTTGTTTTTTTTTCAGATGTGATTGCGGTGTGTCTGGTTAGGCACCCTTAGGCCGAAACCCTTAGGCCAACACATCCAACTTTTGCGTGCATTTTTGACCAGGTTGCATTCATGGGAGACTCTCACTTTTGTGTTGCCGTCCATATCCCAGCTGATCAAGTTGGAACGGTCGAATACTTTACGATCAACCCTCAAGGGAAGGCAGGGGCAGTCTATGGCATTTCCCGCCTCCCGGGGAGGATTCCATAATTGCAGAGCCGACACATAGAGCTCTGGTACTGGGCTCACCACAGGTATCGTCACGTCCTGCACATAGCTGCTTAAATTCCTCACTTCGATATATTGGGCATTTCGTTCGCCACGGGCCGCTCCCGGACAAACCAGGCCGGTCTGCAGACGGTATCCACTTAGCGATCTTTCGATTCGGACATGTGCCTGTCGTTGTGTCCGGAGGACAATATAGAGCTGTTCCGGGCACGACGGACATTCGGAAAACTACCTAGTCAGAGCTGTTCCGGACAAGCCATTCGGAAAACTAGGTAGTCAGAGTTGTTCCTAGAACGACGGACATTCGGAAAACTAGCTAGTCAGAGCTGTTCCGGATACGAAGAGCATTCGGAAGACTAGTTAGTCAGAGCTGTTCCTAGCACGAAAGACATTTCACTCGGACGTAAATGCGTAGTGCCAGTTTTTAGTTTGCCACCCATAGGCCGGCACTTCCTTCTTCGGCGTGCATTTTTTAATGATGTTAACCTTCATCGAGTTTCGACGGACGTTAGACTCTTACTGTTGTGGTGTTGCCCACAATTCAGCTGGTCAAGGTAGAACGATCAAAGACAAAACGGTCAGCCCTCAAGGGAAGGCAGTGGCAGACCATGTGCATTCCCTTCTATCCAAGGAGGCTTTCATAATTGCAGCGCCAGCACATATTGCTCTGAGACTGGGCTCATCCAAGGAATTGCCACGTCCTGCTCATGGCTGCTTTAGTTCCTGACTTCCATATATTGGGCATCTCGTCTGCCTCTGGTCGCTCAGGGACAAACCGGGTACTGTCAGTCTGCGGTCGACATCCATTTGCTTTGGCTTCGGACTTCCACGTAATGGATTCTCTAGCCAAGTGCTCCATTTCGTGTTTTTCGAGACGTTTTTCCACCTCTGTCTACGCTCACTCTATGCGTGTAAATACAGACTTTCATCGTAACCATTTTATTCGGCTGGGGTGCTTTCTTTATCTTCTGTACCCGCTCACGAGGTAGGCTACAATGTGCTGCCGGCGCAGCACCTTACCTCCGAGCATCAGTGAGCGAGGAGCGACCAGTCCCTCTCATTAAAAGGATCTCTCATATCCCCCAGCTGAGAGCCTTCGAACAGGTATCTTGGCTGAGCATGTAGCGTGCTCAGCATCTCACCTCCGTTTTGCAATAGGTGCGTATCAGCCCGGCTTTCACATCCAAAGGTTAATGGCATAGAGGCTTTTGGCCATTTCCCTCAGATGTAAGCCATAGAATATGTGCCTGGATCTAGAATTTGTGGCTTCGTGCGCCTGATTGGACTTTTGACTGCAATCCTCAGTCTACCTTCAAAGCAGCAGGTTGTGTCTCTCTTAGTCTGGTCCCTATCTCCTGTCCGACCTGGGCCTGTCCGACATGTAGTTGTACTTCCGTCGGCATGGCTCCTGAGGTCATTGGGACACGCAAGCCACGCCCCTCCCCCTCCCACCGCGGCTAGATGGAGACACATCAGGGGGAGTAAGTAAAGCAAAATCATGGCTGGAGACACAGACATTCACTAGGGCATGTCTCCTTAGCGACTCAATGAGCATCCTCAAGAGGAGAGAGATGGGGTGGATCCGAAGAGAGTGGTTGCTGTCTTTGGCGCGGTCTCGGTTGGCAAAGATTTGCTTCATCTTCGTGCCAGGCATGTGGGAATACAAGGAAATGAGCGGGCTGACGAGCTCGCAGGTAACGCTACTGTGGAGGGCGGACGCGCCATGGACCAGGCTGACATTCTGAATGCTCTACGAGAAGTAAGACTTTTGCGTGAACCAAGTGATGACTGTGAATCTACAACCATGGCCAGACTGCGAGAACAGCAAATTAAAAGAGGTGTGGCCAAACAAAATCACTACGCAGGAAGCCAACGAAGATTGATAAACAAACACAGAACTGGTGAACACATCCGGGTAAGAGTAGTCGTGCCTGGAGACAGGCTGACAGAGACTAGACAACTCAAGTGAGCAAACTCTGCTACTCGTTCTACATGACATCATGACTGAATTGTGTCCCCTTCTGGAAACACAGTTAGTGTATAAATCTACCTATTCATGTGTAATATTTCCTTATGGCTGTTGGAGTGCCTAGATTAAATCGTTGTGTAGTGTTTTGAATTCTCAAGTGTGTAAGGTCCTTGTCTAGAGAGGGAGTAAAGTAATTATTTTATAAGGGAAATATATACAGGAACCAGCGGGGTTTATGCATGCATGCATTGGCACCTTGCCGCCCTGAAAGACGATAGTTTGTTACACTGTGCTTCAAAAAGGCATACTAACTACAACCCATGGCGGTGGCGAATGTGACTGATAAGGCCAATTCGTGCAGTAAATTTTCGTCCACAGTGGATGCATGTGAACACATGGTCATTTCCACGATCATGCACCATCTTACGTCTCACACGCTCGGTGTATGACTTATCTGCAATCATTATCTTCTTTGTCATTATTCCATTTCTGATATTTGCCCTCCATGCAACACGTTCAGCGGCGACTTGCTCCCACTGTGCATTATCAATGCCTGTATCAATCATGTCCCACTTACACACATCTTTGTATCGTAGTAGAGGCCGACCCTGAGATCTCCTACCCATCTGTAATTCACCAAAAAAGATGTCCTTTGGTATTCTACCATCATCCATCCTTCTAACATGTCCTATCCATCTAAGTCTACGAAGACTGAGCATGGAATACACCGTCACACAACCTAATCTTTCCAATACTTCAGTATCTGTGATTTTGTCTCGCCACTTAATACCATCCTCTAAAAGTACTGGAGAGTTTTGGTCATAGCCATAACTTTATGAAGGGAAAATCCCAACTGCACCTCCACGTGGTAGAGGATGGAAACACACCACAGTGTGGCTAACACAGCTCTGAGGACCGAGTATCCACTGGAATAAGTGGACAACTCTGCAGCTGAGCAGAGCAGGGCACTCACTTGTCCTGACAGTCGGAAATGGCTGTCAAATGCAGAGGTAAAAGATCACCATGTGAATGTGGAAGGCAAGGGGAAACCACCACCTTATCTTCCCAAGATTCCATGGCGACACACATTTCAGAAATATTCTTAGGACATCCTCGTCCGGTAGGGACAGTCATGAGCCACAGGTGACACCAGAACGTCATCCAGCTACTGATGGCAAAACTAAAACTATAACTAATCTAAATAAATTTAGAGTAGGAACATGAAATGTTAGGACATTAAATGAGCTAGGAAAGTTAAACAATGTTCTAAGAGAAATTGAAAACATGAAAATGAATATACTAGGTATAAGTGAGATGAGATGGAAGGGATCTGGCAAAATTATAACCGACAAACACACAATAATTTATTCTGGAGGGGACACACATGAAAAAGGTGTAGGAATAATATTTGATGAAAAAACAGCCAAATCTATGAATGGATACTGGTGTATTTCAGATAGAGTTATAATGGTCAAAATCAAAGGCAAACCAATAGATATAAATATGATATTGGTATATGCACCAACAACAAGCAGTAGTGAAGAAGAAATACAACACTTTTACGATGAAGTTGAAATAGCAATAGCCCAAATTGGATTACAAGAAATAAAAATAATACTGTGAGATTTTAATGCAAAAGTAGGAAAGGGAAAAATAGAGGATATAGTGGGGAATTACGGTTTAGGTACAAGAAATGAACGAGGAGAGAAACTAATAGAATGGGAAAATATTAATGATATGATAATTGGAAACACATGGTTTAAACACCATAAAAGACGTCTATACACATGGAAAAGCCTTGATATGAAAATACGCAACCAAATTGACCACACACTTATTAATAAAAGATTTAGAAATGCATTAATTAATGTAAAGACAATGCCTGGTGCTGACGGTAATAGTGATCATGTACCACTATGTGGACAAATAAAAGTAAGATTAAAGAGATGGAAAAAAAATTTAAGAACCTGAGACTTAATAAAGAGGTTCTGAATGTAGATAAAGACATTCAAGAACAATACAGAGTGACTGTGAAAAATAGGTGCAATGCAATAGCTAAAATACAGAGTATAAATAATCAATGGGAAATGTTAAGGGACTCCATTCATAAAACTAGCAAAGAAGTATTACCGGAGAGAAGCCAAAAAGCTAAGAAAAAATGGATGAATGAAGAAATATTAATGCTGATGGACAAAAGGAGACAGAATAAAAATGACAAACAAGAGTATGCTAAGATAAATAAAGAAATAAGAGATAAATGTGTGAAGGTAAAAGAAAGTTGGTTAAACGAGCAATGCAAACAAATTGAATTAAATTCCATTAAAGATCAAAAACGTATGCACAGACAAATCAGTGAGCTCACAGGAAGAAAAATAAGAATAAATACAGGGTGTTTGAAATCAAAAACAGGAAAGATATTATTGGAGGAAGGTGCTATAATGAAGAGGTGGAATGAGTATATAAGAGAAATATATAATGGAGAAAGGGAAGAATTAACAGAAGAAAGTAACTTAGAAGGCCCTCCTATTCTAAAAGAAGAAGTCGCTGACGCTATGAAACATATAAAGAAAGGAAAAACAGCTGGGTGTCAGAGTCTTGCATAACACAAGACAAGTAGCTCGTTTTCTGGCAAGTGTGAAGTAATATCAAACTATCAAATCACACGAAGTGAATATCCGAAAGTATTATTCACACGCTTTATTGACTCGTTGCATTAATTATCGCACAAACATCGCGCACTGACAATCTATAGCAATCATTTCAACATGAACAAGATCACTACAATACATAATAATACATGCAAGCAATAAACATCTCACTTACAGTTAAACTATACAAGCATTCGACTCAGTCTTCCACTGTCGTACAGGCTAGCTCTCAAGGCAGATTCAAACTCAACTCGCATTCCCTTGCGACCTGTCCTTTCAACGATCTCAGCCCGTCTGCCAGTTCTGGTGTCCTACACGCTTACACGAACACGTCAGCTGGTGTCCCCTGCACGGTTCACGGGGTGAACTCAATTGCTGTGCGTGGCTACCTATCTGGGCGTCGGTAACGACGCCGCGTTCTCTCTGCCGTGTCTAACATTACTCAGGGTTGCGTGTTGTTATGTTGTCTGGCGTTGGTACAGACAACGCGTCGCAACCTCGGATGTGAGACCTTGACACTCTCCACACCCCTTTTTCATGAAAGGATTTCCTTTCATGTACAATATATATCTAGGTGTTATTAACCATGTCAAAGTCGAACATTCTACATTAACAATTAATAAATATATACAGGTGAATAGTCAACAATATGTATACACCACTTATGTTGCACTATGAAGTACAACAGTCAAGTACAATCTATTTAATGGGCATTACCTCGCTGTGACCCAGCTAGTCCGGTAGATATCGGCTAAACTGGCCCCTACCTCACAACCAAGAACAAACATACTAAAATAATCAGGTCAAGCCGTGAGCATCTCCCTCTGAGATGACTCCTCCATCAGACCTCTGTTTAGAGTTTCTAATGAAGGTCAACAGTTTTGGCAATATACTGTCCATATCTAAACGATGTTACATTGACATGTTATTTATCAAGCACACATGTTAATGGTTACAATACATATTTACATATCACCAACAATTTAGAATAATGTCCCCTGGTTATTATACAGAAAAATTAGGAACAATAATTTATCGTCGTTTACAAGACATAAATTACAATTGGAAATTTATTTCTTAGTGTCATAATTTGATCCTTATTGACAAATGTGCACAAAAAGTCACGTTTGTAAAGAAGCAATCAAGTTACGATGCTGAGATTACATCCTATACAAATCAACATATACAATTCCGTATATGGAAATATTTTAAATCACATTTTAATACAATTGTCATACATTTATATACTTTTAATATTACTATGCAAAAAATCGGAAGTATACAGCTGTACTATTACATGTGTTGTGATGTCATTCAAACAAAGCTGGTCCGTTCTTGATGGATCTTCTATAAACGGAGTAGTAGTTGTTACTATCAGCTGTTGGATCATCTCTTCCGCCTTCTGCTCGGATTGTACTGTCGCAGTCATCTTTCGTACCTTGTTAAAACGTCTTGGGCACCTCGGTCTGGATACTTTAGGATTACCTCACGTTTTAGTGGCTTGGTAACTTCTTGGATCCTGTAGTGTTGTCCCATGACACTTCTCTGTAGTGTCTGGTTGTTATAATATTTATGTATTTACAATAATAATTACATTCTTTCTCATATCTCACAGTTATACAACACATTAGTTTACATAATACTGATTTCATTCTTTCCCATATCTCACAATTATATACGCATTCATTCGCATGATAATAATAAGAATCACAATATGTACATAAGTTATATACATTGGGAGATACAATCTTCCCCATCACAATGGTGTACACAGCGTTACTGACACATTGTCACAATTGGCTGTAGTACTGAGCACTATCTACGTTGCAGTTTTATACACCCTCTGCACTGTGCTCTGGTGTCGACTGGGTATTAGGTTCGTTGTATGGACATCTCGACAAAAGGTCTGCAAGACAGTTTTGTGAACCTTTTATGTGGTTAACCTCATAGCTATAGTCCTGCAGAAGAAGGGACCATCTTGCCACCCTGCTGTTACTAGGCGTTCCTCTGGTAACAATTGTCAGCGGAGTATTATCTGTTTCAATAATGAAATGTTTGCCTAACAAAAATCTAGAAAGTTTACGTACCGAAAATACCATGGCAAGAGCCTCGAGTTCCGGTGTACTGTAATTTCGTTCGCTGGTGTTCAGTTTTCGAGAGACGTAGTATACTGGGTACAAGATTTGGTCGTGTTCTTGGAGAAGCACACCTCCAATGGCTACGGAGCTCGCATCACATCTTAATCTAAAAGTAATATTCAAATTTGGCAATTTCAAAATAGGTGATTTAGAAAAATAAGAACGAATTTTCGTAAATGCTGGCCTTAAACATTCACTGTTTACAATCACATTGAGGTGTTTATTTGTTAGTAGATCAGTGAAACATTTGGTCAATTCAGCAAAATGAGGAATAAACTGTCTATAATAGTTTAAAAGACCTAACACACTTCGCAACTGTTTCTTAGTTGTCGGAAGCGACAATTTCAAAATTCTGGACATGATGTTATCGTCAGTTGATATAAAGCCATTTGAGATCTTATAGCCCAAAAATGAAATTTCCTGAAAGGCTATATCCACTTTGGAAGGTTTTACAGTCAGTCCATGATGTCTAATTCTGTCAAATGTCTGCTGTAGTGCTGTTATGTGCTCTGTCGTGTCCTTTGTGTGTATGCAAATGTCGTCCATGTACCAAATGATGTTAGCAATGTCTGTCAAAAGGATTCTTGTCATTCTGACGAAGGTAGCTGGTGCATTGACTAATCTGAAAGGTAGTTTACACCATTCGTATAAACCCCAAGGTGTGGCAAATGCAGTCAGATGTATACTATCAGGATGTACAGCTATCTGTCAGTAGCCTTTTGTCATGTCAAGTTTAGTAACATAACGTGAGTCAGATAGTTCAGTCAAGATGTCTTCACAGTTGCTCATTGGTTCTAAATCCAACTGTGTAATGCTGTTGAGCTTACGATAGTCCACACAAAGTCTAATAGTGTTGTCCTTTTTGCGTACCAAAACTATTGGTGAACAGAAATGAGATTGTGAACGTCGAATGATATGATTTGTTTCTAAATCAATGATTTCTTGATGAAGTTTTTCTTTATAGTGTATAGGGATGGAATATGGTCTACACTTAATAGGAACGTCAGATGTTAAGATGATTTGGTGTTGCACTAAATCTGTCTGTCCTGGGCTGTCAGAAAAGATCGTCCGGTATTCTTGTATCAGTTGTCTGCAACTGTCAGTCTGTGTCTGAGTCAGTTTAGGATTTACCTTAATGTCTTGTAAGTTGGTCGTCGTGTCAAGACCTGGTGTCGGTATCTCGTCAGTGTCGTTGTCGTCCGTCTGGTCCACTATGGAGGTGCTTGCTGCAGTCTCTACTTGTTCGTCTTGCCTGTGGTGATATGGTTTGAGCATGTTAATATGAAAAATCTTATGTTTGTCCCTAACTGCAATCTCGTAATCTACCGTCGAAATTTGTCGTAGCACTTTGAACGGTCCTTGCCATGAGTCAGTTAGGAGATGTCTATCACTTGGCAAAAGAAGAAGAACGTCCTGTCCTGGCGTCAGTGTAATAGTTCTATTTCCTCTGTTAGCATATTGTCGGTAAATAGCTCCTGATTTTTGGAGAGCTTCTTTGGCTAATATACATGATTTCATAATTCTATCACGCAATGATGTTACATGTTCATATGGTGAAATGGGTATCGACAAAGTTGTACTTTCAGTGAACATGGAGTGGTACATTACTAATGAAGAGTGAGTGAAATTGGTATTATGGCTCCCTAACTTAGTTCTAATATGGGAACAGACTTCCCTGATGTCTTTGGAAGTTATGGTTTTAGAAGGACTCGCTTCTGGCGAAATTTAGTACCTCTTGATATTATGTGGTCAAGAGGATCAATTCTGTCGACAGAGATATTTTTGAAAGGTCTGCTTGTTGTCTCTGTTAATTGCAGTTCAGCTTGCGAGTGTTTCTTCACAAGCTTATGGCAGATGTCACAACTTCTGCAATACCGTTTGGTATCACTGCGAAACTTAGGCCAATAGAATTGAGTAAGTAATCTTGCTCTTGTTTTAGCATCAGCTATATGCCCTGCGAAGGGTATGTCATGTGCTAGCTTTAATGCTTGATTGCGGTTTTCTGCAGGTAGCACCGTTTGTTCTGTAGTGCTAGAACCTTTGGTATAGTACCGTGTCAGAATTCCGTTTTTCAGAGCAAAATACCATTTAGCATTCTTTGCTACTCGTGGCTTTTGGCCTATAAGTTTAAAATACTTCTGCAAAGATCGATCGGCTTTCTGGGCTGTTATAAACTTCTCCCTGGTTATTTCAGGAGATGTCACAACTGGACTTATTTGTTGTAAAGCCTCTGTTTGATCGATTCGATCTTGCATTTGGGAAGTAGATCTGCTTACTGCATTTGTAATATCGCAAC
The DNA here is from genome assembly GCA_963921405.1 of Cepaea hortensis. Taxonomy (NCBI): domain Eukaryota; kingdom Metazoa; phylum Mollusca; class Gastropoda; order Stylommatophora; family Helicidae; genus Cepaea; species Cepaea hortensis. The sequence goes on from OY992884.1 coordinate 10,575,011, forward strand.
GATCATTCTCATCACACATTGATGTTACATTCACACAATTACATGTATGTTCTGGCATAGCCAGGTTGGTATTTGTACATTCATTTACAGGTGGTAATACATCATGAATGGTGATTGGTGATGAAGGTGAAGTGGTAGTATCAATATTACAACAGACAGATGATGTATTGATGTCATGTGGTATGTCATTCACTTCAGGAAGGTTTTCAATGATAATATCACAGCAAAGATTGGTTAATGCTGCGCATTTCACCTTTCCTGTAAGGAATGGTGTAGTTATATATGCCCATGCAAGTGGATATTTCTCTATGTTCCCTGAGAATGTCCTGCATGTGACATATTTACCACTATATTGTGATGGTAAAATATAGTCTCTCTTTAGACCAATGAGGGTACATCCGCTGTCTCTTAAGACGGTAGCAGCTTTACCATTAACATACCCATGGTGGATATTCAATTTACCTTGGGAGTTAATTCTTAAATTGGTCTCTTTATTGATATCTGGTATGCAATGGCAGCATGTTAAACTGCCATCCTCATGAAAAGAATTACAGATGGAACATCTATTAAAGTGAACCACCTCAATGGCATGTGCTGCATTTACAAAATGATGTTTCACACTTTCTTCGTCTGAGGAAGAGCTATCACTCATGGCTGAATTAGTCTTTGCAATCATTTGCTTGCCTTTACAAGAGTGGCGCCAATGGCCATAAGCTTTACAAAGGAAGCATTTTGTGAGGCGTTTGTAGCTCTTTCTCACCCTATCTTGCTTGCTTAAGTAATTCTGCAAGTAAGTGAGGTACCCAGGGTGTTTGTCACGCATATCATTTTCCTTGTGTGAAAACTGGCAATATTTACACTGATAGTATTTCTCAGTATTTTGCTTGTATGGTCTCTGTTTATTTTGGGGCACTGACTTTGATTTACCATATGTAGCTGATGCTACGAAATCTGTACTAGTCAACCCACTAGCGAAACATTGTTTATTGGCTGCAAAATAACCATAGCCACGACTTTCAATCTGTTGAACACTTTCACACTGACATTCCAACAAAAATTTAGAAAAGGGAGCTGGGAGAGATGCGATAATCTTATCTCTCAACATAAGATCAACTAATTTGTCATAACTTTCATTTACTTTGGCTGCTGACAGCCATTTAGAAAAAATATTTTGAATTTCTGAGATGTAATCAGAGAACGTGTGTGTTGGCTTAGGAGACAACTTCCTAAACTGTTCTCTATAACCTGATTCATCTAGCAAAAAATGTGACATAATTTTTGCTTTAATGTAAAGATAATCTTCTTTCAGGTCATTTGGGATCGACTCTATAACTTTAAGAGGTTCCCCAGAAAGACTTTTTACATATACTATCCCCCATTCAGGTTTAGGGATTTTGTAATGATCCATAACAAATTCAAAATTTTGGGTAAATGCTGCTATGCAATCACCTGTGTTGTAACTTCTGATCAGACCTTGGTACTTCTTATGAGGTTGATCTTTGTCTGTTTCTCTATTCACTTTATCTTTAGAACATTCAGCTTTTAGCTGTTCAATTTTCAGTTGTGTTTCTTGCTCTTCTCTCTTACTTTGGGCTAAGATCTCAGCTTGCCTCACTGCAGCTTCTGACTGTGCTTGTTGAAGCTTTAGCGCAGCTTCTGCTTGTGCATATTGAAGCTTTAGAGCAGCTTCTGATTCTGCCTCTTTACTTTTCAGAGCCCTTTCGGCTGCTCTCTCATCCCTCTCACTAATTTGCTCTTGTTTCAAACAATATTCTGCATATTTACTTTCACTCCATGCTCTCAATCCCTCACCAGACATATTCATTTTTAAACCCATTTCAATGCAATCGTTTAAAGAAGACATGATGAACAATAGGTATGATGGAATAAATATAAACAAAATTACTTATGATGTTAGTAAGTTACAAATATTTATAGCACAGTTAATGTCTAAAGCCAGACTAACGAAAGTATAAAGAAAGCTGAAAAAAATTTTATACTCAAGTAATCCTTGGGTACTGTGCTGTTCAGTGGTGCTCGAAATCACACTGGAACGTCTTTCGGGTTGACGCACAAAAAATTTTTGAAGTTCACCAGACTCAGGTAAAGTTGTCACAAAAACCCTGTACTTTTTAAACTAAACGAAATTAGAACGTTTGTAAACGTATGGTGTGTGTAATGTCACTGAAGTCTGTAAAGGTTTGTATGCTGTCAAGTATTATTGTTAGTCGTTACCACAATCAACAACTTTCACGCTCACACTGACTCTATTCAATGGCATTCAAGGGCACGGCCGCCATTTTGGATTTTAGGTACAAAATTTGTTGACTTTAGTGCTAAGTCTGAAGACGCCTCGGTTGGCTTCAAATAATATCTTCACACTTATAATTTAATTAAATCAACTCTATTAATTCGTTACTTTACCTTTATCTATGACTTGCGCACTTCTATCGGCATGTTCACATTCGCTTCAAACTCGGACAAAAAAAAATTTATACGTTCGCATTTGATTCAAAACCCGGACGAAAACCTCCACATTCGCACTTGTCAGAGTCTTGCATAACACAAGACAAGTAGCTCGTTTTCTGGCAAGTGTGAAGTAATATCAAACTATCAAATCACACGAAGTGAATATCCGAAAGTATTATTCACACGCTTTATTGACGCGTTGCATTAATTATCGCACAAACATCGCGCACTGACAATCTATAGCAATCATTTCAACATGAACAAGATCACTACAATACATAATAATACATGCAAGCAATAAACATCTCACTTACAGTTAAACTATACAAGCATTCGATTCAGTCTTCCACTGTCGTACAGGCTAGCTCTCAAGGCAGATTCAAACTCAACTCGCATTCCCTTGCGACCTGTCCTTTCAACGATCTCAGCCCGTCTGCCAGTTCTGGTGTCCTACACGCTTACACGCACACGTCAGCTGGTGTCCCCTGCACGGTTCACGGGGTGAACTCAATTGCTGTGCGTGGCTACCTATCCGGGCGTCGGTAACGACGCCGCGTTCTCTCTGCCGTGTCTAACATTACTCAGGGTTGCGTGTTGTTATGTTGTCTGGCGTTGGTACAGACAACGCGTCGCAACCTCGGATGTGAGACCTTGACACTGGGCCAGATGAAATCACAGTAGAAGAATTAGAAGTATTGGGAGAATTTGAGGTAGATATATTAACCAAAATGCTAAATGATATTTACAACAGTGGATATTTACCAAGCGATATGGTAAAATCTGTATTTATAGCAATACCAAAGAGACCAGGAGCAATTGAATGTGAAGATTTTCGTACAATTATCCTCATAAACCATGTCACTAAGCTTCTACTCAGAATTATATTGAGAAGAACAAGAAATAAAATAAAAATGGAAATTAGTGAAGAACAGTACGGTTTTATGGAAGGAAAGGGTACAAACAATGCAATATATATATTACGAACACTAATAGAAAGGTCAATAGAGAAACAGAGATACATATATTTGTGCTTCATAGATTATACTAAGGCATATGATAAAGTAAAACATGATGAGCTGTTTAACATGTTGGAAGATATCAACATTGATGGGAAAGATTTAAGAATAATAAAGAATATATACTGGAACCAAGTAGCAGCATCTAAAATGGGAAATAAAGAGGGTAGTTACGAACAGATAAAGCTAGGAGTACGACAAGAGTATGCCTTGTCACCCGATCTCTTCTCCCTATATAGCGAAGTAATAATGAGAGAGATCAAAGAGAAGCCAGGAATACTAATCAGAGGATATAATATAAATAATATACGCTATGCAGATGACACAGTATTGGTGGCGGATAATGCAACAGACCTACAACAATTATTGGACATTGTAGTATCAGAGAGTGCACAGAAAGGACTTTCCTTGAATATCAAGAAAACAGTAACAATGGTGATATCAAAGAAAATGGGGACACCAAAATGTGACATAGAAATAGAAGGGGAAATTCTCGTCCAAGTTGATAATTTTAAATACCTAGGGGCACTTATAACATCAGATGGAAGATGTAGAGCAGAGATTAAGAGCAGAATAGGGCAGGCAAAAGCCGCATTTCAAAAAATGAAGAGTATCTTATGCAATAAGTCGCTATCAATGAATGTAAGAAAGAGAGTGCTAAATTGCTATATAGAACCAGTTTTGCTGTATGGCAGCGAATCTTAGAATGTAAATGAACAAATTAGGAAGAACATAGAAGCAACAGAGATGTGGTTTTTAAGACGAATGTTGCGAATTCTTTGGACTGCCAGAGTAACTAACAACGATTGCCTGAAAAAGGCTAATGAAACTAGAACACTATATACAACAATTAGAAAGAGACAAACAGTTTTCTTTGGTCATGTAATGAGAAGAGAGGCATTGGAGAACATCGTGACAACTGGAATGATCCAGGGGAATAGAGGCAGAGGCAGACCAAGAGAAATGATGCTGGACGGATTGAGACGGTGGCATGGAGGAATATCATAAGCAGAGTTGATCCAGAACACCAAAGACCGAGATCTGTGGAGAGCCATGAACGCCTACGCCAGCCGGCACGGCACTTGATGATGATGACTTAATACCAAGTATTCTTCGCAGACACTGCATATGAAAGCTGTTTAAACTGTTTTTAAGCTGTTTTTTCTTTGTGTGAGTAAGTTGACCAGGTTTCACTGCCATAAAGACAAGTACTAAGGACACAGGCTTGGTAGACTAGGACTTTTGTTTTGCTAGTAAGCTTCCTGTTATCCCAGACTCTTTTTGTTAACCTGTTCATTGTTGCTGCTGCCTTACCATTCCTGATGTTGATTTCCTGATCTAGGTATAATTTGCTATTTACCTCTGATTCTAGATATGTAAAATGGTCTACTATCTCCAATTCGGCGTTGTCAATAAAGATTGTTGGTACCCCGTGTGCACCTAGTGACATAATTTTATTTTTTTTTTTATGCTAACTGTTAAACCAAATTCAGAACAAGCATTGGAGAATGCAGATAGTAGACATTGTAATTCTTCCTCAGAGTGGGTCGTAACTGCAGCATCGTCTGCAAAAAAGCAACTCTCTGATCAGTACCCTTCTAATTTTGGTCTTGGCCATCACTCTCTGAGCATTGTAGAGGCCGCCATCTGAGCGTGAGTGAATGTATATACCACCATCCTGATCACGAAAGGAATATTTCAGTAGAAGTGAAAAGTAATTTCCAAAGAGGGTGGGAGCTAATACACAACCTTGCTTAACTTCACTCTTGATTTCAAACTCTTCAGAAGTTGCACTATCAAACTTGATTATACCCTTCATGCCTGTGTGGAACGATTCCACAATGGACAGAAGAGTTGGTGGGCAGCCTCTTCATTAGTGCCTTGAACAGACCCTCACGACTGACCAAAACAAATGCTTTTGTGAGGTCGATGAAGGCAATAAACAGTGGCTGATTCTGTTCACGGCATTTTTCTCGCATTTGTAGTAACGATAATATCACATCAACGGTAGACCGGTTCTGTCGAAAGCCACACTGTGATTCGGGGTAGACTTGATCTCCAAGGACTTGAAGTCTGTGCAGAACAATTCTGGCAAATACTTTCCCAACAATACACATAAGTGAGATACCCCTATAGTTATTACAGTCTCTCCAATCGCCCTTGTTCTTGTACAGTGTTATAATCAGTTGAACCTTTGAAATCCTGTGAGACTTGTCCCTCTCGCCTGCATAGCTCTATTAGCTGGTAGCTCTGCAGAGTGAGTGTCTTGCCCATTCCTGATAACCTCAATTGGAATCCCATCCTTACCTGGAGCCTTGCCAGATGCAAGTTCATTTATAGCACACTAGCTGACCCGGCCCGGCTTCGCCCAGACCCAGGCGGGGAGCATCTCATTTAATTCATATTCGGCCCCCGTTCCCATTCCCAAACAGACGACCCGCCCCGGCTTCGCCCAACCCCTGGCGGGGAGCATCTCATTTAATTACTATTCCGCCCCTGCCCCCGTTCCCGTTCCCAAAAAAGAAGACCTGGCCCGGCATCGCCCAGCCCCTGGTGGGGAGCATCTCATTTAAATCATATTCGGCCCCTGCTCCCGTTCCCGTTCCCCAAAAAGACGACCCGGCCCGGCTTCGCCCAGACCCTGGCGGGGAGCGTCTCATTTAATTCATATTCGACCCCTGCTCCCGTTCCCAAATAAGAAGCCCGGCCCGGCTTCGTCCAGCCCGGCTTCGCCCAGCCCCTGGCATGGAGCGTCTCATTTATTTCATATTCGGCCCCTGCTCCCGTTCCCGTTCCCAAATAAGAAGCCCGGCCCGGCTTCGTCCAGCCCGGCTTCGCCCAGCCCCTGGCATGGAGCGTCTCATTTATTTCATATTCTGCCACTGCTCCCGTTCCCGTTCCCCCCCCCCCCAAAAAAAAAACGACCGGCCCGACTTCGCCCAGTCCCTGGTGGGGAGCGTCTCGAGATGTCAGTTGGTGGGGATGTGTGTGTATGGTTTGGGGATGTGTGAGTGGATGTGCGATGTGTGGGTTGGTGGGGGATTGTGTGCGTGGGTGGGAAATATGTGGTCGATGGAGATGAGGCTGTGGGATGGGTGGTTTGAGGTGTGGGTGGCGAGAGGATGTGTATGTGGGTGGGCGTGGGATGTGTGGGTTGTTCGGGGAATGCTTGTGGGTGGCGAGTGTGTTTTGGTGGGGGGAACAGGTGAAGGCAGTGTGTGTGGGTGGGGGATGGATCGGTTGGTGGGGTATGTATGTGTCCCTTGGTGTGTGTGTGGGTAGGTGGGGTGTGTGTGTGTGGGTGGGGTGATGTATGGGTAGGTGGGAGATGTGGCCTCATAACATGGTAATTTGCCTTGTTTATGTTTACAGCATTCATTTCACAATGTTTATTTTTCTTCCTATGTAAATGTATAATGCTCTTGATGAACGAAAGACGAGTGATTGGAAGGGCCGAATGTAAGACGGGCCTGCGCGCCCAATTTGTGACCCTAATAAAGTTGATTTGATTTGATTTGACATATAAGTAGTCATATAAGCTCCAGTTCGCGTTCCCGGAAATATGGCGAACAGATTTGAAGAGAACAATCTTCATCCCAATAACTAAATAGGGCAATCTGAAACAACTGAACGTAAACTTACCAAGATATAACGAAAACGCAATAAATGCTGCGATGACTGTATAGATGTCGAAGAAAAATAAAAAGATGAGTTAGAAAATTTTCATGTATTTAAAATAGATGCATTATTTTTATGAAAACTTTGAAAATGCCTTAAAGATTTTATCATTATATATTATAACGCAGTAGAAGAAAAAGGAGGAGGAGGAGGAGGAGGAGAGGAGAATGAGGGGTGAGGAGGAGGATGGGAAGGAGGAGGAGGAGGGGAGGAGGAGGGGAGGAGAAAGAAGAAGGAGGAGGTGGGGAGGAGGAGGGTAGGAGAGGAGGAAGAGGAGGGGAGGAGAAGGGGAGGAGGATGAGGAGGGGAGGAGGAGGAGAGGAGGAGAAATGATGAGGAGGAGGGGGAGGAGGGGGAGGAGGAGGGGAGGAGGAGGGGGAGGAGGAGGGGAGGGGGAGGAGGAGGAGATAGAGGAGGAGGAGGGAGGAGGGGAGGAGGGGGTGGGGGAGGGGGAGGGTGAAGATGGGAGGAGGAGGAGGGAAAGGAGGGGGAGGAGGAGGAGATGAGGAGGGGGATGAGGAGGAGGGGGAGGAGGAGGAGGAGCGGAGGAGGAGGGGGAGGAGGAGGAAGGAGGGGAGGAGGAGGAGGACGGAGGAGAAGGGGGAGGAGGAGTTAAGGGAGAGCAGGAGGAGGAATAGAAGGAGGAGGGTAGGAGGGTAGAGGAGGAGGGAGGAGGAGGATGGAGGAGGAGGGGAGGAGGAGGTGGTGGATAGGAGGAGGGAGGAGGAGTGGAGGAGGGGAGGAGGAGGGGAGGAGGAGAAGGGAGAAGGAGGGGTTAGGAGGAGGAGGGGCGAGTAGGAGGAGGGGCGAGTAGAAGGAGGGGCGAGGAGGAGGGGAGGAGGAGGAGGGGGAGGAGGAGGGGGATGGGGACGAGGGGAGGAGAGGAGGAGGATTATAACGCATATGCTTGTAGATAACTGTAGCGAAAGGGTCCACCTATTTGAGAAACATGCAGCAATTTTACATATATAGCAATGATATTAGAAGTTATGTCCCCTCGCTATATATACATTATAATGTAAATTAAAATATTAAATAATATTAAGTAAATAATTGTTTGTACACTAACAATCTCTGACAGTTGGCAGCACGGGAATGAGAGGCACACGTGTAGAAAATTTCATCTGAATCGGATGTACCGTTCGCGAACGCATAAAAAACATACAGACATACAGATATACAGACATTCTATTTTATATATATAGATTAATTTCTGTTATGGTGGGAAGTGTGTCCAGGTGGTCAAGAGTTGGCAGGGCCTCTATGGCGCTGAGGGCATCATCCGCTACTTTGATCTCCCTTGAGTAAAGCTCAAAATAGTGCTCTACCCATCTATCCATCTGCTGTTTCTTATCAGTGATGATTTCTCCAGTCAAGGTTTTCAGCGGTGCACTTCTTTTGATCATGGGATCACATTCTTTCTCTATCCCTTCATACATACTTCTGATGTTTCCCTTATCACTTGCGATTTGAATGGACTCACATAACTTGATCCAATAGTCATTTGCACACTAAATGGCAGCCTTATGCATATCCTTCCTAGCTTGCTTCAGCTCACTGAGAGTATTATGCGTTATTCTTTCCTAGATACTTAAGGGAGCTATCTTCTTCTTATCAATCAAAGGCTGCAGTGTCTGGTTGTTTACCGGAAACCAATACTGCCTCTTATGATCCACAGTGCCGAAAACCCCTGCCGCTGTTTTATAAAGTTTCCTTACGTTTACCCACTTTTCACTTGCTGTACAATTTTCTGATCTATCAGTGAAAGTGTCTTCAAGTTGCTGTTGAATCTCAAAGCACTAATCAAGATTGTGGGTGTTATTAATATTAATCCTGGGGCTAGATTTGTGTTTAGCTGTGTAGATTCTCTTTGGTCTCAGTCTAACCCTTGCAGCAACCAAAGAATGATCCGTATCACAGTCAGCAGTGTGTTAACTCCGAGTTAATGATGTTTGGTTCGGATGTTGTCTCCGCGTGATGATGAAGTTTAGCTGATGGCCGGATCTTGGATGTTTCTATGTGACCTTATGCAGCTCTTTTGTCCTAAAGAAGGAGTTTGTAATACATAGGTCATTACTGGTGCAATGCTCTAGCAGCCTTTGCCCATTTTCATTCATGCAACCGATGTTGCATTTTCCAAGGCACACTGGCCATGAACTCGAGTCCTTGCCCACGCGAGCACTGAAATCACCGAGCATATAAATGTAGTCAGATTCTGGAACTGCCTTGATCACAGAGTCTAACTCATCATAGAACGAATCCTTCACATCATCAGAGGGAAGTGAGTGTCGGTGCATATGCAGTGATAATTGTGTCAAAACCACAAGAGGTTGCCAAGAGTAGGGATATTATTATTTCATTAACTCCAGCTGGAATTTCAATCATTACCTATAGCGAGTTCTCCACTGCAAAGCCCACACCATGTTGCTTTTTTCTGCTTGCCCTCTACCCTTCCAAAAAAAAGGTGTAATTGTTTTCAGCGAGGCGAATCTTCTGCAGGCCAGCAATATCAATGTTAAGATATTTGAGTTCGGCATCAATCACAGCCGTTTTTCTCATATCGTCAATATTGGTCAAGTCAGTGGAAAATCCCGACACATGGTTCTTACGTTCCAGGTTGCAAGCCGTAACTTTAGGTTTCTATTTTTCTTTTTATTAGTACTTGGTGCATTGGTTTTACAGCCTGCGATTCAGATTTTGTCCTAGCCCCAAGAAACCATTGAAGCAGGCAGGCTGTGGCGGATCAGCAAACAATTGGCCGGGGCTGCCCAGCTTGAGCGTTTACCAAACCCGACACCCACATTGTACTAACGGCTTCGGGCGGAAGAGCGCATTTGGGAGGGTACAAGCCTTACCCTGGTGCAATAAAATGCAACCTAAAGACAAAATGTCATGGCAGGGCAGACCAGGCAATAAGCCTTGGTTGGCAGCTGGTCTAGGATCAAAGCCCCGACAGGCGGACAGTTAGAGCATTGCTTTGCTAATCCGGCAGCTTTTGCAGCTTGTCTTATTCCAGAGGTATAGGTGGTACCTTTCCTCTGGAGTGAACTAGGGAGGACGAGAGAGGAATCATGCTGCATGGGCAACACATGGTCTCTATATTTTAGCCCAGGCTTTGTGCTATGGAGAAGTTTAACTCCATCCCTGGTCTTAACCGGTCTCGGAATCAAAGTGAGAGGTAGCAGTTACGGGTTATAAGTAATAACTCGACTGACCGGAGAGATCCTTTTGATTATGTCTGTTAGCATCTAGGAAGCCATCGCTACCCTTCTTGCTACAAGAAGATAGGTAGGTAGGTAGACAGGCATGCAGGCACGCACTCTGGTAGGTAGATAGGTAGATGGATACATAGGGTAGATAGGTGGGGATGGTAGGTAGATAGGTAGGTAGATAATTGGCTTAGGTAGGTAGGTTGGGTAATGTAGGTAGGTATTTGGTCAGGCAGGTAAGTAGATAGGCAGGTAGATGGGGTAGATATGTGAGGGTAGGCAGTCAGATAGGTAGATAGTGTAGATAGGTGGGGTAAGTAAGTAGGTAGGTAGGTAGGTAGGTAGGTAGGTAGGTAGGTAGGTAGGCAGGTAGGCAGGTGTGTAAGTAAGTAGTTAGGTAATTAAGTAATATTATCATTATGAAATTCATCTATTATAAATTAAGTCTAATATTACTTAACTAAATCAATTATAAAAACTTACAAGAAGACAAATAATCACTCCATTTTGGTTTGAGAGATCCCCATTTCTATTTCAACATGCAATCGTTGTACTTATTCTTCATATGCAAATATATCCCAATTACAATTCTAACCTTACCGCCCAACACGAGCAAATGGCTAACAAGCAAATTAAACCGTATCCTGGTGAAGACAGTCCAAAAATCAACACTGCCGTGCTGCAGAGAACAAGGCTTTCTGGGTAACTCTATAACTGTTTCGCTTTCTATTCCGACTGAAGAAAACTGCCAATGAAAGGCCATTTGGAAAATGCACGATGCCGGAGAATTCACTTCTTGGTGTGTTTACTAGCGCAATGAAACGATGCCTCATTTCGCTTCTCTGTAGTGTCTTGTTAATTACTCAAGGCTTGGCTTTCAGCTTCAAGGACACATTATTGTAGAGTTCAGTGATTTCATACGTATACATTCAGTATGAGATTGGGGACTGAGGCAGCATCAAACGTATACATTCAGTATGAGATTGGAGATTGAGCCAGCATCAAACGTATACATTCAGTATGAGATTGGAGATTGAGGCAGCATCAAACGTATACATTCAGTATGAGATTGGAGATTGAGCCAGCATCAAACGTATACATTCAGTATGAGATTGGAGATTGATCCAGCCCATCATCATTGCGTAGAGAGTGCTTAGCCGAGCGTCGCTGATGTCACAGCGCAGCTCACTTGCCAGAAACATGTCCACGCGGATTCTGTCTATGATCTGATTTGTCCAGATTGTGTTTTCTAGCTTCTAACCAAGTTTTCTATTATTGTTCTTCTGGACAGTGTGACAGGATCTGCTCAGTGGCGATTTCAGACTCCATACTCTGGGGTTATCATTGTGTCTGGAAAGACCAAAGTGTCATGTCTGTTATCTGTTCTTCTCAGACAAGTCGAAATAAGAATTTCATCTGATGAAATAACATCTGATGGGGGGATGGGGGAGGAGGGGGGTTGTCTTGAAGAGATTAGAACAAGACTCGCCATGGTGAAGGTAGTCGTTTGCTAGATGGTAAACATACTGACCAATAAAAAGATGTCAATTGCAAAAAAAAAAAAGGGGGGGGGGGGGATAGCACTTTTGTATGAATGTGAAACATTGACAATGAGCAGACAAGCTGCTAAACATATTATAGCTGTGGAAATATGGTTTCTGGGGACAATGCAAAGCATGCAATGGAAAGACAGAAAAACCAAAGAGCAAGTGCTACAAGAGGCAAATGAAAACCGTTCACTAATTAGAGAAATTAGACGTAGACAGTCAATATTTTTGCGGCACGTTATGAGAAGAAATAAACTAGAGGACTTGGTGACAACTGACGAGACTGGGGAGAAAAGAAAACAACGAAGGCAGAGAAGTAAATATCTGGATGGCTTGGCCAGTGGCATGGTCGGGACAAGAACACGGAGCTGATACACGACTCTGGTGATGGTGTGAGAGAGCGAAACATGACCGCCCACGTTTATCGGCATGGTACATAATGATGATGGAACAAGAACAAGATGCATGAACTACGGATAACTGAAACACACGCATGTTGTGATTGTAAGGGACTCATAAAGTTTGATGAGAAAGATGAAGACAGAAATTCTTCTGGCAGAGTGGCAGGCTTCAAATCAACAATCCGACATTGGATTTTTCCACAGGACATGCTGATGTAGGGAAACGAGCAGGACAGACAGACAGACAGACAGACAGACAGACAGACAGACAGACAGACAGACAGACAGACAGACAGACAGATGGATGGACGGACGGACGGATGGATGGATGGATAGAGAGAGAGATAGAGAGAGCGCGCGGGCGAGAAATAGAGAGAGCGAGAGAGAGAACGAACGAATGAACGAACGAACGAACGAACGAACGAACGAACAAACTTTATTTTAAAAGGGTAACAAATTGGGCACGCAGGCCCGTCTTAAATTCGGCCCTTTCAATCACTCATCTTTCATTCATCAAATGTGCATGTTACATTAACATAGGGGGAGAAAAAACATTGTCAAATGGATTTTGTAAGCATAAACAATGCATATTACGCATGATACATTCACATGAGAAAACAAAAAAAAACATTATCAAATGAAAGTTGTAAGTATAAACAGTGCATATTGCAATGTTGTGAGACACATCTCCCATCTACCCTCATATCCCGCAGACACCAACACATCCCCCACCCACCAAACCTCCCCCACCCACCCACACAAACCTACACGCACTCACACAGAACCAGGCAAACATACATGCCGCCACCCACCCACTGATCCCCCACCCACACACATTTCCCCACCCACACACACATCCTCACACACCAAGAAGAAGAAGAAGAAGAAGAAGAAGAAGAAGAAGAAGAAGAAGAAGAAGAAGAAGAAGAAGAAGAAGAAGAAGAAGAAGAAGAAGAAGAAGAAGAAGAAGAAGAAGAAGAAGAAGAAGAAGAAGAAGAAGAAGAAGAAGAAGAAGAAGAAGAAGAAGAAGAAGAAGAAGAAGAAGAAGAAGAAGAAGGAGGAGGAGGAGGAGGAGGAGGAGGAGGAGGAGGAGGAGGAGCAGAAGAAGAAGAAGAAGAAGAAGAAGAAGAAGAAGAAGAAGAAGAAGAGAGAGAGAGAGAGAGAGAGAGAGAGAGAGAGAGAGAGAGAGAGAGAGAGAGAGAGAGAACGAACGAACGAACGAACGAACGAATGAATGACCTTTATTTTCAAAGTGTCACAAATTGGGAACGCAGGTCCGTTTTACATTCGGCTGTTCCAATCACTCATCTTTCGTTCAGAAGTTATCTAATGTGTATGTTACAGTCACATAGAAAAATCATTGTCAAATATATGTTGTGAACATAAATAATGCATATTACCATGTTATGAGACAGGCAGGCAGCCAGTAACACATATACATGCACATACATAAACACATGCATACATACGTGCATACATGCCTACAGCATAAACAGACCATTCACGCAATGACACACAAATACATTCTCCCTGGCATAAACATATATTCATTCACAATCACAAACTTACTAGCAAACATTTACTTAACATCTCGTACATACAAATTATCTCTTTTTCCATCTCTCTCTCTCTCTCTCTCTCTCTCTCTCTCTCTCTCTCTCTCTCTCTCTCTCTCTCCAGATGTGTGTGGGTTAGGTATGTGTGGGTGGGGATATGTATGTGGGTGGTGTCATGGAACTGCTGAGAATTCACCTGGTAAAACTCCCAAAAGTACAGTTCCCGAGTTCCTGCAAGCTTCCCAAAAGTCAAGTTCCCCTGTTCCTTCAGTCTAGAACAGCCGACCTAATCTAAGGGATACAACCGAGGTATTAATGTACCCTACGCAAGGGCGATTGGTGGCCCTTGACTTCTAGACGGTTCGGGTGAGTAATGCTCAACCCAACCGGGTCCGGTAACGCATGCGAAATAACCTTCTAAGAACAAAGACGGGCTCAGTTGAGACCCGGCCTTGCTAGAGAGACGTTGTGTTTGGACGACTGTGTTCATTCGTAAATGGGAAAGAGGAAGCCATTGTCTTGCTGTTTTTTGAAGAAAACGGACATAACGTCCAGTGTTGGGACGGGAGCTCCTCAATTCTGAATGCACAGTTTGTCTTAAGGTACGTTAAACATATTTAGATATATGTGTGTCGATACCGCGTTGACCCGAAGCTGTTCGACCGCATGTCCCGCCCTGCGCACAAAGGTCAGTCAGGGGTGAACATGTGGGCTTGTGTTTTAACTCAACACTGCAGGCTAGTTGAACACGATGGAGTGTAGGCCTGTTTTGTACGTTACAATTGTACAAGTGGGTGAACGCGTGTTATTGCCGCTACAAGTAGTTAGGGAAAATTAGGACAGGCCCAATAGTGTTAGTAGTCCGAGTTCACTCCTGGGCGGCCTTAGAACTCCAACGTAGTCGACGCAACCGGAAATTGGCGAAGGCGTTGTAGAACATAGGTCGAGTGGGGTATCAGGGAACTCGGCCGAACTAGACGAAACCCAGGCGATGGTCGCCGGACATGTCGAAGTTCATTCGAAGGACATTGCGGGCGTCGAAGTTCGAATTCTTTGGTGTGGCGACCACTGGCTTTTATGGGCTTTCCTCATACTCTTTATGTGATTAGTCGCCTCAACGGAACTCCATCTTAATATACAGTGGGTTCCCGAGAGGTTGACACTGGAGAAACTGGGGGGATGCGACACAGCTGGTCACAGCCAGCTGAACACCGTTCCAAATGCTCTGACCCTGACTAGGGGAGGAGAGAACGGGATGTGGACTTCCGCTACAGGGGGATTTCTCTGTATAATCTATTAATTTCCTGGATCTAATCTCGAGCTCCGGGAAACCTATTGTATAGTGGGTAATCATAAAAGAGAACCAGGGAGAGGGGGCTACCTCCGAGGAAGGAGAATTGGGTTGCCACCGGCCCTCCTTCAGGGCCATTATGTCTCTAGGTACTTTTAACCTACTAACCTGGTGTATTGTGTCATTAGAAGTCGTTTCAGGACGGAATGAGTTCGCAGACACCCTGACCAGATACACAGCCCTACCCTAGACTGGTTCGAGAAGGAGGACGGTTCAGCCAGCACTTGTCAGAACCCAGACCTAGTTCATCTTCGTCAGTGGATCCTGGTCTGTGAGGCTGCCGGCCGGGTCATGGCGACACCGGCCTATTCTGAGTACACATAGGTAACGTGTACCCCCTGGTGGTAAGTCTGAGTCACGATATTCACACATGGTGTTGTCTTTGGCAGGTTTTACCCTCTGAGAGACTTAAGTGACGGGACCAGAGGAAGATGACTTGGTGAAGGCGGCAAAATGGCTGGCTCACCTATGTGACGTGAAGTGATGCTTCTACACAACACATCGTGCCGCGAAGTCACTACACACCGTGCCGCGAAGTCACTACACCACAGGCCAGTCTCCGTCTCAACTGTTAAATGAGCTTCAGTCAGTCCACCAAGTATTATGATGGCTGCTCACGGGCGAGTATAGTGTCCTCGTGTCTGTGATCATGTTGACATTGTGACCCACTGGCCCAACGAGTAGAGAAGAATTACATTACCCTTTACTTCAGGATGGCCTGATGTTCCGGGAACAGTCTACTATTTCGTAATATGAACTTTAGTGACATTCATTAAAGGGTCACCCGCTCCCAGTATTGACTTTAAGAGAAAGAGTCCACTTGACGTGTGCCAACTTTCAGCGCTTATAGGCCCAGTTATACCCATCTTGATCCCATTAGAGACCACTATCTATTTCAAGAACTTTGATATTGTTATATGGTGGCTTCCT
The DNA here is from genome assembly GCA_963921405.1 of Cepaea hortensis. Lineage (NCBI taxonomy): Eukaryota > Metazoa > Mollusca > Gastropoda > Stylommatophora > Helicidae > Cepaea > Cepaea hortensis. Next base: position 10,591,168 of record OY992884.1, read on the forward strand.
GGGACCGTTGTTTAACACTGGCCTTATCAGTGAATCTTTAGTGACAGGTCTTCAGAACTTCCACGGGGATGTTAGTCCGAAGTCATCCCGTACCAACTCAACTCGGAGTCACCACATCGACGTGTTAGTCAGTTCAGTGGAGTCTACACCTCGGCAGAGACATTCCACGCCACGTGTGCAGATGAGTGACCTCTTTAACCTTGTGGTATCGTACACAGTGTACAGTGATGAGTGAGACGGCCTGAGACTAATCCAGATTGCCATATCTTCTATTGCCTGGAGGCTGCCAGGATTCTCTCAAAGACATTTTCATTGTTGTCATTCATCTTGTACATTATACCATCTAGTCAGTATGTGTAGATACCAGAGTTGTGTCATCTGTTCTGGATGCGAGGTGAAAGAGGTATAGTCCCGCGGTTGATAGTGAGAGAGACAGGAATCCAAGGCTGGTGGGGTCTGTAGACTGAGATTGATCTTATTCTCAGAGTGCCTCTATCCCGTTAGTAAGGTGTAATAGTATCCTCCCCTCACCCCAGGAAAATACTACGACAGGTGGATGCGGGATGTGTGTGTGGGTGGATGCGGTATGTGTGTGTGTGTGGGTGGGTGCGGGATGTGTGGGTGGTTGGTTGGGGAGAGATGTGTGTGGGTTGAGATGCATGGGTTTTGGGTGAGTGTGTGAGGGATGTGATGGTTGGTGGGGGCATATGTGTGTGGGTGGGGTATCTGTGGTCGGGGGATGTGTGGTTTATGGGATGTGTTGGGTGGGTGGTTGGGGGTGTGGATGGGTGGGTGGGTGGTGTATATGTGGGTGGGTGAGCGAGTGTGTGGGTAGGGGGATGGGTGGGGGAATGTCTGTGTGGGTGGAGAGATTGTGTGGGTGGGGGTGTGTGTGGTGCAAATGTGTGGGTGGAGGATGGGTGGGTGGGTGTGGGTATGTAAGTGTGCTTGGGTGTGTGTGGGTGGGTGGATGTGTGTGTGGGTAGGGGGGATGTGTGGTGGATGGGGGATGTGTGGGTGGGTATGAGGGGAATGTGTCTCATAACATGGTAATATGCATTGTTTATGTTTACAACATTCATTTGACTTTTTTTCCTATGTGAATGTACCATGCACTATTGATGAACGAACGATGAGTGATTGGAATGGCAGAATATAAGACGGGCCTGCGTGCCCAATTTGTGACCCATTGAAAATAAAGTTCAATATCTCTCTCTCTCTCTCTTTCTGTCTCTCTCTCTCTGTCTCTCTCTCTCATTCTATCTCTCTCTCTCTCTCTCTCTCTCTCTCTCTCTCTCTTTCTCTCTCTGTCTCTCTCTCTCTCTCTCTCTCTCTCTCTCTGACCGCGTTCTGGCCAAGAAGAAGACGAGCAGTAAGAACAAAAGAAATGAAGAGAAGAAATTCGCACTGTTCCCGGAACTAACAAGAACAGTGAAAGTAACAAGAAAGAAAACGTTTCGGGACTTTAAAAATAGAGGTTGAGAATTGGCACTTCCAATTATAATTAATGGATTAAACTGTTAGGCTTTAATGACAATACTTAGTGCACAAACTATACTTACACCGACAAAACTAAAATACCAGAAAAAAACGTAAAATGCCTTTAATTCTCTACAAAATGTATATCTTCAGGAACAACTAATGTTCTCACAAACATTCAAATGCGATAAGACCAAACACTAAATACTAGTCTAGAATCAAACACTAACTAAGATGAGTGGCTTCTAGCAAATAACCAGTTCTCTGATCTCTATCTAGACCACGTCTATCAGGTACACCAAGTACACAACTCAATGGTTAATTACTACAATTACTTGTGACTCCACCCAAAACGGAAGTTCTACAATACTCTATACCCAAACTAACAGGACTAACACAAACTAAAAATATATGACATCTAAACAGAAAACCTAGCGGAGCTTTGACATTGCAGCCATAGTCTCTCGGTTTACTGCTTCAGAGACTGCTCCCAGATCAACTATTTACACGGTGTAAAACTACCCCAGCAGTTTTCTTAGCCACAATGCAGACAGGTCGAAGACAATAAAATTATATTAGGGTTTATGACCTGGCTCAGACTTATAATACTGTGACCGAGTCAGCCACAATTCGGATATTTATTTGAAGAGGATTGTTGTCCAACGGGATTAGGATTAGCAGATCTCCTTTGCCTTGGTTTTTAGACAATCTCATATTTCCAGGTGGTAGACAGGTTTGCCAAATATAACCGGCCAAATGTTAATCTCTATTAGGTTTTCCTCTTTATAACACTGTTTGTCGGCGCGTCTACTGTCCGAAATATATTTTAGTTAGTTTCATGTTTTATATCACTGACCAGTTTGTCCCACCATACTTTCATCTGCTCATTATCATATGGCGGGGAGGGGTACTCCAAGTACGTGTTGTTCTTGATATTGTACAAAAGATCTCTTCCAAGCTTGTCCCGGGGAATCTCTTCCATGATCAGAAACACCAGCACAGGCCGGCCGCTGTACACGCCTTCCATCTTGGCCATTTCTATCTCGTAACTGCACCATTGACTCTCCATCAGTGAACGAGTCAGCACAACTACGGTTCTTCTGCTGCGGCCCACAGCTTCTACAATGTTGGACGTGATCCATTCTCCTGCTGTAAAATCCCTGCGGTGTAACAGCGTTTTTAAACCTCGCTTGATTAGCTCTTCATCCAGTGTTTTCTCCACAAAATGCATATCTTCTTCAGCGTAACAAACAAAGACATCAAACTCGAAATGATTCTCTCGCAGATTGGACATGTTCTTGTATCTCAGGTACGCTGCATAGTACATGTAACGAATATTCCAACGAAATCTGAAGATGATGCCACCAATGACTACCACAATCATCAGCACAGAGCAGGACCCCGAGATGAGGGCAAGCAGTGTTTCTGATATACACGTTCTGTTCAGGTTGGATATTGTACTAGCGTATCCGTCGGTGATGATCTCACCAGACAGATCATTTAGTTCGAAGAAGTACTTCTCCGGTTCTATGTGGAAGGCACCGCAGGAAGTCATCCAGGAGAGGAATTTCAGGTTTATGCAGTCGCAGTTGATCTGTGCGTGGCTGAGGTCAACAGTTACGTTGAGTCCCTTGGCAATCAACTCAGAAATATGCTGTTGAGTTTTCATAGGAAGGGATGAGATGTGGCTTTGTGATAAGTTCAACATCTGGAGATAGTTCATGTGTGAGATGTCTACATCAAACACGATCAGCGGGTTTCTAGCGAGTAGCAATGTGGTCAGATTCCCAAGCTCCAAAAATGCGTCAGAGATGATGGAGTCTATGGCGTTGAAAGATAAATCCAGCACTTGTAATCTGTTCAGAGGAGACAACACTCTGGCTGACTGCTTCCTTGGAAATGTAGGTCCTAGCAGGTTGGAATGTAGGATGAGAACTTCTAGCATGGTCAGGTTTTGGAAAAACCTCTCAGAGATTGTACTGACAAAACTGAATGAAAGGTCGAGATGTTTTAGAGCGTTCAAGCCGTATATCGGGCCATCCAGGCGTGGAAAATGATTGTCTGATAAAGACAAATTTCGTAAGCAGTTCTCCCCAGACACGGTCAGATTGGACAAGATGTAATTCAAGCCTGCACGATTCATCTCAAGGTACTCCAGGCGTGGGGGAAGTTTAAGGACAAATTTCAGTTTACCTTTAACGTAGATTGTACAGGAGGAGTTTAAACTGTCACTCACTCTTTCATTGTTTAAATAGTAGGGATATAGGGAAGGCACTTGATACAACGTTTGTTCACCGTTAAGCTTTAAAGATTTCAAATTCTTCAGTTTTGGTAAGTCCAAAAGATAGGCGCCAAATACAAATTGGTTGCCGCTCAAGTCCAGCGTTTCCAAGGACGTTAGCTTGTCTATGACGTTCCTATCAACGGCTTCAAGGTTGTTCTCTCTGGCATCTAAATAGACCAGATTAGGGGGAAAGTTCTCCAGGTACTTACTTTCCAGGCATACGCTGAGAGAGTACCTGTTGCTGATCAGATGCATGTGGAGGTGCAAGAGCTGTGTGGCGTTTTTAAGGCTAGCAAACAGGCGATCCAAGTTGGGTATATCAATATCTTCATTGTATGACAGGTCAAGCATTCGAAGTCTCGTTAGGTTGGAGAATGTTTCAGAATCGATCTTATCACCATGGATTCCGCAGTCTGCGATGTTCAAATGTTCTAAGTATTTGACATTCTGAAACGTATTATTTCTGAGACCGCTCATATTACAGTATCCTGCATAATATCCAGCGAGTGTTAGATGTGTCAGGTGTGTAAGGTTCTGGAACCACTGTCCTAGAGGTTCTGTTTTGTAAACATTCAGACCATCCATATGCAGCTCCCGAAGATTCGTCAGACGAGACAAGGCAACATCGGGATAGCTCAGTTCTGTCTCGGTTGTGTTTTTATTATTTCTGCTAATGTTGAGATGCTGCAAGGATGTCAGAGACAGGAATACGTCATCGTGGTAAACACTAGGCGTCATTTCTATACTGTTATTGTACAGATCTAGCGTGACGAGACACGAGAGATTCTGAAAGGACAACTTGTCAAGAGCAGTAATGTTGTTGCTAGAGATGTTCAGGCGTTGAAGAAGGGGGTACCTCAGGAAGACATTGTCAGGAAGCCTCGTGATGCTGTTGTTGAAGAGGTCTAAACTGGTTATCTCTACCGGAAGAATGTCTGGGATCTCTTTGAGGTTACGGCTGGAACAATCGGCCACAGTTCCCTCAATCTGGCATTTTCCGGTGTCTGTGCTCGTTCTGTCTACATTGCCTTTATAGACACCGCGTGACCGATCTTCCAAGTGGCTACTTGACTGTTCTGGTACTGTGTACAAAAGATGCGACAACCGTGGACTAATGTCAGAGTCCTGTGGTTGTTGCTGGGTGTCCTGTAGCTTGTCTCGAGATATCCGCCAAGGAAACCCCTGAGAGGTGACACAAACAAGCACACAGACGATCAAATGGTGTCGGCCATACACAGACATCGTCATCCTTGGCATGTGTACTCTGTGGGGGGAAATCAAACTGTTTAAAACAAACACCCACAATCATGCATGTGACAAAGAAGAATAAAATCCGCTAATCAAAGTAATAAGCGATAAATGCTTAAAGGAAAGAATGCAAAACTAATTGCACGAACAGTGCAACAAAATTCAATTAATTTCTATTAAATAAACCACAAATATGCACAGCCAAACCAATCATTAGAGAGGAAAGAATGTGGGAGCTACCACATAAAGTCCTGCGTATGTATATGGTAACTTAGTTCAACGTCAAAGAACGACGTTACCCGATTCAGTGTCAAACACACGGCAGGTTTGGACCAAACATGGTTCGCAATGAAATGAACAAATATTACAATGGGAATTTCTGTTCACTGAGCATCGAAATTTCGAACGATGCATGACACAAAACAAATAACACGATGCTCCTAGTAAGGCGATATGTCGACCTTCTGTCACAATAAGAGGTCACATTTGGGGATATATTATCATTTGGCACTGACTTAGTTCAGGCCTGTCCCGTGACATTCTAGCCCAGCAGGGACTGCCACGTGAGCCCGCCACACGTGACACCAGCCCGTCATTAGATGCCGTGGCATCCTAGTTCAGCAGGGACTGCCATGCGCCAGCCACACGTGACACCAGCCCGTCATCAGTTGAAAAAATAACAACCAACAATTTCAGAACCAGCAAGTGGGACATTACCGGAAATTGGACAAGTAGGTAATATCAACAAAGACGCTACAATGACATATATTAATATCCGAGGAAATAGTGAAAGGTGGAAGGGCAGTGGTCACATCATAATGGGCAACGCTCAATAATGATTCAGCAGCGATAGTGCAATGGCTAGACCAGGTGGTCATGGAAATCATCCTCATCGCTGCAGATTCAAATTTTTAACAGCCCACCATGGGTACCAAGAAATGGCTTGGGAAATAAAGCTTCCGGCGTGATCACATCACCCTCTAAGTGCCGCTTTCTACTATACAAGTATGGGGACTGAAAACATATGCCTAAGCCGTGTGACAGGGACCTATGCTTTTCTACATTGTTTTTTTTTTTTTTTTCTAAATAATTTATTCGGGCAGTGACAGAAGTGGGACTAGTGGGACTGCCGTTAGACGGTGAACCAGGAGTGGGACTACCGTTAGATGTGGTAATAAGAGTGGCACTTCTCTTAGATGTGGAAATAGGAGTGGGAGTACCGTTAGGTCTGGGAAAAGAGTTCGACTACCGTTAGGTGTGGGAATAGGAGTGGGCTTGCCGTTAGATGTCAAATAGGAGTGGGACAGCCGTTAAATGTGGGAACGGAAGTAAGACAACTGTTAATTATGGAAATGGGTGTGGGACTTCTGTGAGATGTGGAAATGGGTGTGGGACTTCTGTGAGATGTGGAAATAGGAATGGGACTACCGTTAGATGTGGAAATAGGAGTATAGCTAAAGTTAGATGTGGAAATAGGAGTGGGGTTAGCGTTAGATTTGAAAACAGGAGTGATGCTATCGTTAGATGTCGAAATAGGAGTGGGACTACCGTTAAATGTGGGAACAGAAGAAGGACAACCGTTACTTATGGTACTAGGTGTGGGACCACCGTCAGATGTGGAAATAGGAGTGGAACTACCGTTAGATGTGGAAATAGGAATGGAACTACCGTTAGATGTGGAAATAGGAATGGAACTACCGTTAGATGTGGAAATAGGAATGGAACTACCGTTAGATGTGGAAATAGGAATGGAACTACCGTTAGATGTGGAAATAGGAATGGAACTACCGTTAGATGTGGAAATAGGAATGGAACTACCGTTATATGTGGAAATAGGAGTGGAACTACCGTTAGATGTGGAAATAGGAATGGAACTACCGTTAGATGTGGAAATAGGAATGGAACTACCGTTAGATGTGGAAATAGGAATGGAACTACCGTTAGATGTGGAAATAGGAATGGAACTACCGTTAGATGTGGAAATAGGAATGGAACTACCGTTAGATGTGGAAATAGGAGTGGAACTACCGTCAGATGTGGAAATAGGAATGGAACTACCGTTAGATGTGGAAATAGGAATGGAACTACCGTTAGATGTGGAAATAGGAGTGGAACTACCGTCAGATGTGGAAATAGGAATGGAACTACCGTTAGATGTGGAAATAGGAGTGGAACTACCGTCAGATGTGGAAATAGGTGTGGGACCACCGTTAGATGTGGAAATAGGAGTGGAACTACCGTTAGATGTGGAAATAGGCGTGGGACTACCGTTAGATGTGGAAATAGGTGTGGGACCACCGTCAGATGTGGAAATAGGTGTGGGACCACCGTCAGATGTGGAAATAGGAATGGAACTACCGTTAGATGTGGAAATAGGAATGAGACTACCGTTAGATGTGGAAATAGGAGTGGAACTACCGTTAGATGTGGAACTAGGTGTGGGACAACCGTTAGATGTGGAAATATGTGTGGGACCATCGTTAGATGTGGAAATAGGTGTGGGACCACCTTCAGATGTGGAAATAGGAGTGGGACTGCCGTTAGATGTGGAAATATGTGTGGGACCACCGTTAGATGTGGAACTAGGTGTGGGACCACCGTCAGATGTGGAAATAGGAGTGGAACTACCGTTAGATGTGGAAATAGGAGTGGGGCTACCGTTAAATGTGGGAACAGAAGAAGGACAACCGTTACTTATGGAACTAGGTGTGGGACCACCGTGAGATGTGGAAATAGGAGTGGAACTACCGTTAGATGTGGAAATAGGAATTAGACTACCGATAGATGTGGAAATAGGAATGGGACTACCGTTAGATGTGGAAATAGGAATGGGACTACCGTTAGATGTGGAAATAGGAATGGGACTACCGTTAGATGTGGAAATAGGAGTAGGATTACCATTATACGAGGAAACAGCTAGGCCAGTTGATGATAGTTTATTTCAGACTGAGTCATTATGGTAGCCAAAAGGCAAACTGATACATACAAACATTAAACAAGAATATGCAGCAACAAAAATCGGTAATGAAGAATAAGTACAACGATTGCATGTTGAAATAGAAATGGCGATCTGTCAAACCAAATCGGAAAGAAATCAAAATAATTATTGGAGATTTAAATACAGCACTGGCAAAGGAGGGGCTAGTAGATGCAGTTGGACACTATGGTTTAGAAACAAGAAAAGAAAGAGAAGAAAAACTGACAGACTGGACAATTGGAAACATAATTGGAAACACCTGGTTTTAAGAACATGAGATAAGAGTGAATACATTGAGAAGCCCTGATATGAAAACATCGAACAACATCCATGACATACTGATACATTCAATAGTTAGAAGTAATTTCATAAAAGCAAAGACAATGCCAGTAGTTAGGTTTGCGGGATTCGGGTATTATTTGGCGGATTGATGCGGGTTGACCTTGAGCTCGGCTGATTTTCATTCCCCTCGGTCATGTAGTTGGGTGGTGTAAGGGGTGATATCTAGGTCATATCTAAGGGCGATAATTCTAAGATTTTATGTTTCTAAGGGCAGATAACTATTGAGTGGGTGTATAAAATTTTTAATTAATTATTAAAAAATAAAATAAAATAAATTAAATTAAAATAAAAATAAATAACGAAGGGGTGCGGGGTGGTGGCGAGGGGGTGGGCGCGTGGGGTGAGGCTAGGCTGTTCGGGTTTAAACACTATCAGAACCAGCAAGTGGGACATTACCGGAAATTGGACAAGTAGGTAATATCAACAAAGACGCTACAATGACATATATTAATATCCGAGGAAATAGTGAAAGGTGGAAGGGCAGTGGTCACATCATAATGGGCAACGCTCAATAATGATTCAGCAGCGATAGTGCAATGGCTAGACCAGGTGGTCATGGAAATCATCCTCATCGCTGCAGATTCAAATTTTTAACAGCCCACCATGGGTACCAAGAAATGGCTTGGGAAATAAAGCTTCCGGCGTGATCACATCACCCTCTAAGTGCCGCTTTCTACTATACAAGTATGGGGACTGAAAACATATGCCTAAGCCGTGTGACAGGGACCTATGCTTTTCTACATTGTTTTTTTTTTTTTTTTCTAAATAATTTATTCGGGCAGTAACAGAAGTGGGACTAGTGGGACTGCCGTTAGACGGTGAACCAGGAGTGGGACTACCGTTAGATGTGGTAATAAGAGTGGCACTTCTCTTAGATGTGGAAATAGGAGTGGGAGTACCGTTAGGTCTGGGAAAAGAGTTCGACTACCGTTAGGTGTGGGAATAGGAGTGGGCTTGCCGTTAGATGTCAAATAGGAGTGGGACAGCCGTTAAATGTGGGAACGGAAGTAAGACAACTGTTAATTATGGAAATGGGTGTGGGACTTCTGTGAGATGTGGAAATGGGTGTGGGACTTCTGTGAGATGTGGAAATAGGAATGGGACTACCGTTAGATGTGGAAATAGGAGTATAGCTAAAGTTAGATGTGGAAATAGGAGTGGGGTTAGCGTTAGATTTGAAAACAGGAGTGATGCTATCGTTAGATGTCGAAATAGGAGTGGGACTACCGTTAAATGTGGGAACAGAAGAAGGACAACCGTTACTTATGGTACTAGGTGTGGGACCACCGTCAGATGTGGAAATAGGAGTGGAACTACCGTTAGATGTGGAAATAGGAATGGAACTACCGTTAGATGTGGAAATAGGAATGGAACTACCGTTAGATGTGGAAATAGGAATGGAACTACCGTTAGATGTGGAAATAGGAATGGAACTACCGTTAGATGTGGAAATAGGAATGGAACTACCGTTAGATGTGGAAATAGGAATGGAACTACCGTTAGATGTGGAAATAGGAGTGGAACTACCGTTAGATGTGGAAATAGGAATGGAACTACCGTTAGATGTGGAAATAGGAATGGAACTACCGTTAGATGTGGAAATAGGAATGGAACTACCGTTAGATGTGGAAATAGGAATGGAACTACCGTTAGATGTGGAAATAGGAATGGAACTACCGTTAGATGTGGAAATAGGAGTGGAACTACCGTCAGATGTGGAAATAGGAATGGAACTACCGTTAGATGTGGAAATAGGAATGGAACTACCGTTAGATGTGGAAATAGGAGTGGAACTACCGTCAGATGTGGAAATAGGAATGGAACTACCGTTAGATGTGGAAATAGGAGTGGAACTACCGTCAGATGTGGAAATAGGTGTGGGACCACCGTTAGATGTGGAAATAGGAGTGGAACTACCGTTAGATGTGGAAATAGGCGTGGGACTACCGTTAGATGTGGAAATAGGTGTGGGACCACCGTCAGATGTGGAAATAGGTGTGGGACCACCGTCAGATGTGGAAATAGGAATGGAACTACCGTTAGATGTGGAAATAGGAATGAGACTACCGTTAGATGTGGAAATAGGAGTGGAACTACCGTTAGATGTGGAACTAGGTGTGGGACAACCGTTAGATGTGGAAATATGTGTGGGACCATCGTTAGATGTGGAAATAGGTGTGGGACCACCTTCAGATGTGGAAATAGGAGTGGGACTGCCGTTAGATGTGGAAATATGTGTGGGACCACCGTTAGATGTGGAACTAGGTGTGGGACCACCGTCAGATGTGGAAATAGGAGTGGAACTACCGTTAGATGTGGAAATAGGAGTGGGGCTACCGTTAAATGTGGGAACAGAAGAAGGACAACCGTTACTTATGGAACTAGGTGTGGGACCACCGTGAGATGTGGAAATAGGAGTGGAACTACCGTTAGATGTGGAAATAGGAATTAGACTACCGATAGATGTGGAAATAGGAATGGGACTACCGTTAGATGTGGAAATAGGAATGGGACTACCGTTAGATGTGGAAATAGGAATGGGACTACCGTTAGATGTGGAAATAGGAGTAGGATTACCATTATACGAGGAAACAGCTAGGCCAGTTGATGATAGTTTATTTCAGACTGAGTCATTATGGTAGCCAAAAGGCAAACTGATACATACAAACATTAAACAAGAATATGCAGCAACAAAAATCGGTAATGAAGAATAAGTACAACGATTGCATGTTGAAATAGAAATGGCGATCTGTCAAACCAAATCGGAAAGAAATCAAAATAATTATTGGAGATTTAAATACAGCACTGGCAAAGGAGGGGCTAGTAGATGCAGTTGGACACTATGGTTTAGAAACAAGAAAAGAAAGAGAAGAAAAACTGACAGACTGGACAATTGGAAACATAATTGGAAACACCTGGTTTTAAGAACATGAGATAAGAGTGAATACATTGAGAAGCCCTGATATGAAAACATCGAACAACATCCATGACATACTGATACATTCAATAGTTAGAAGTAATTTCATAAAAGCAAAGACAATGCCAGTAGTTAGGTTTGCGGGATTCGGGTATTATTTGGCGGATTGATGCGGGTTGACCTTGAGCTCGGCTGATTTTCATTCCCCTCGGTCATGTAGTTGGGTGGTGTAAGGGGTGATATCTAGGTCATATCTAAGGGCGATAATTCTAAGATTTTATGTTTCTAAGGGCAGATAACTATTGAGTGGGTGTATAAAATTTTTAATTAATTATTAAAAAATAAAATAAAATAAATTAAATTAAAATAAAAATAAATAACGAAGGGGTGCGGGGTGGTGGCGAGGGGGTGGGCGCGTGGGGTGAGGCTAGGCTGTTCGGGTTTAAACACTATCATCACAGGGTTTACAAATGAAAACCTTAAAATGTAAAGATGGTCGATATTATTGATTTTAGCGGGTGAAATTCGTTGGTGAGGGGTGGATAGCGGCTATTAGTGATTTGTAGAGTGTCGTAATGGCCTATATACTATCATCACACAGGTTACAAATGAAAACCTTAAATAGTAAAAAGGGCCGATAATATTGATTGCAGCGGATATAGCTTAGTGAAATTCGTTAATAAAGGGTGGGTAGTGGTTACTAGTGGTCTGTAGAGGGTCACATTGGCTTTTTTACTACCATCATACGGGTTAAAAATGGAAACCTTAAAAAGTAAAGATGGCCGATATTAATGATTTTAGCGGGTATAGCTTAGTGAAATTTATTGTTAAGGGGTGGGTAGCGGCTAGTAGTGACCCGTAGGGGGTCGCAGTGACCAATACACTGTCAACATAGGGTTACAAATTAAAACATTAAAAAGTAAAGATGGTCCATATTATTGATTGTCTCGGGTGTGGCTTAATTAAATTCGTTGGTAAGGGGTGGGTAGCGACTATTAGTGATCTGTATAGGGATGTATTGGCCTGTACACTATCATCATACGGTTACAAATGAAAACCTTAAAATGTAATGATGGCCGGTATTATTAGTTGCTGTGGGTATGGCTTAGTGAAACTCGATTGCTGTGGGTATAGCTTAGTGAAACTCGGTGATAAGGGGTGGATACCAGTTATTAGTGATCTATAGAGGGATGTAATGGCCTATAAACTATCATCATACGGTTACAAATAAAAACATTAAAATGTAAAGATGGCCGGTAATATCGGTTGCTGTTTGTATGGCTTGGTGTCATTCATTGATAAAGAATGGATAGAGGTTGTTAGTGCTAGTTAGAGGGTCGTAGTGGTATATACAGTAATATCATACGGGTTATAAATTAAAAGCTTGAAAAGTAAAGATGGTCGGTATTAGTGGTTGTAGTGGGTACGGCATAGTGTTATTCGTTGTCAGGGGGTGGATATTGGTTATTAGTGATATGTAGAGGGTGAGTGGTATATACACTATTAGCATACGGGTACAAATGAAAACCTTTTAAAACTACAGACGACTGTATTATTGGTTGTAGTGGGTATGGCTTAGTGAAATTAGCTGTAAATGGGTGGGTGAGTGGATGAATAGCTAGATAAGTGCTCGAACACTAACATCATACCATTTCAGATCGGTAAATGAAAATCTAGTATATCTCTCTCCCCTTGTGTCTATACGGGTCTTTGTTTCGTTCCCCAGGAACACATTTCCAAGACCAATATTTGTTCTCAAACTTGTCTGCTCGGTGCCACACTTCACAGCCAGACAAAACTACAGCTTCTATGTACCACTTCAACATTCAAATAAGAAAATATGTTAGCCAAAATGGGGAAAAATCCATCCATCCATCCATCATGTGCCATGCCAGTAAGCGTGGGCGGTCATGTTCTGCCATCTCACTCGATCAACAGAGTCGTGGATCAGTTCCGTGTTTCTGTCTCGACCATGCCACAAGGCCAAGCCATCCAGATACTTGTTTCTAGGTCTTCCCCTTGGTCTGTTCCCCTCGATCTTACCAGTTGTCACCAAGTTCTCCAAATCATTTCTTCTCATAACATGCCCAAAAAATTGTGACTGTCTACGTCTAATGTCTCTGATCAGTTTACGATCTTCATTTGTTTCTTGAAGGACTTGTTCATTGGTCTTTCTGGCTGTCCATTGTATTCTTTGCATTTTCCTCAGAAACCACATTTCTACAGCCATCAGATGTTTTTCAGCCTGGCTGCTCATTGTCCAAGCTTCACATCCATATAAAAGTACAGGTTCTATGTAGCATCTCAACACTCTTTTTCTCGTTTCAATTGACATCTTTTTATTGGTCAGTATGTTTTTCATCTTGCTAAAGGCTACTTTTGCCATGGCGATTCTTGTTCTAATCTCTTCAAGGCATCTCCCATCAGATGTTATTACTGTTCCGAGGTAATTGTACCTATTCACTTGTTGAAGAATATTCCCATTTACTTGTATATTACACTGTGGTATTTCGTTCTTCTTAGTGACGACCATAATCTGTGTCTTTTTACAATTTAATTCTAACCCTTGTTGTTCACTGTGTGTAACAACCGCATCTACTAAATTTTGCAGGTCCTGTTCATTGTCTGCAATCAAGACTGTATCATCTGCATATCTAATGTTATTGATGCATCGTCCCCCAATGTTGATTCCTTCCATATTTTCAATATTTCTGAAAATATTTTCACTGTACAGGGAAAACAGATCTGGAGACATTACACATCCCTGTCTCACACCTCTCTTAATAGGCTGATATTGGCTTACTTCATTATCAACTCTTATGGCAGCTTGTTGTTTCCAATATATGTTTTTTATAAGTCTAAGGTCTTTCCCATCAATTTGTAGATCTTCAAGCATCCTTATCATGTTGACATGTCTCACTTTATCAAAAGCCTTTGTGTAGTCAATGAAGCAAAGGTGTAGATCTTTGTTTACTTCTATAGAACGTTCGATTACGGTTCTCAGTATATACACAGCATTTACTGTACCCTTGCCTACTACAAACCCACATTGTTCTTCTCCTATTTCAGGTTGTATTTTCCTCCTAACTCTTTGCATGATAATTCTTAGCAAAATATTCGTGATGTGACTCATTATACTAATTGTTCGATGGTCAAAATAAATATCTTGGCCAAACTTATGAAAAGTAGGAAACATTGTTAACCAAATGTGAAAAAATATCGTCCAGAGAGAGAAATATTTCAACTAAACTTAAAATAGATCAGCCAAACTGATGAAAAGTAGGAAAATTCTCAGCCAAATTGGCAAAAGATAGGCCAAATACAGAAATATCTCACACAAACTTATGAAAAGTAGGAAAATCTGTTAACCAAATGTGAAAAATGTCGGACAAATACAGAAATATCACGTGTACACTTATGAAAACTAGGAACAATTGTTAGTCAAATAGGAAAAAAATATTTGCCAAGTAGGAGAATTTTTCATTCAAAGCGAAAAATATCTCGTCCACACTTATAAAAGATAGGAAAATGTGTCAACCAAATGGTACAAAAAGGTCGGCCAAATACAGAAATATCTAACAAAACATATAAAAACTAGGAAACATTGTTAACCAAATGGGAAAGATATTGACCAAGAAGGAAAATGTGTTAACCAAAGGGGAAAAATCTAAGACAAGTAGGAAAATCTATTACCCAAATATGAAAAATGTCGGCCAAATACACCGCAAGGTACAAGAGGAACATGATGAGATGAGATGGTTAACAGATTTTCCTACTTGACCTAGGTTTTTCCCCTCTGGCTAACAAAGTTTCCTACTTTTCATAAGTTTGGCTGAGATATTTCTGTATTTTGGCCTAACATTTTACCATTTCGCTGACACTTTTCCTACTTTTCATAACTTTGGCTGATCTATTTATAAGTGTAGTTGAAATATTTCTATCTTTGGATGATATTTATTTTTTCACATTTGGTTAACAAATTGTCCTACTGTTCATAAGTTTGAACAATGTATTTCGTTACTTGTTCAACATTTTCCCTCTTTGACTAAAACATTTTCTTAGTGTGTCAATATATTTCCCGTTTGGTTAACAATTTTCCTACTTTTTTATACGTTTGGTTGAGATATTTCTGTATTTGGCCGACATTTTCCCTTTTTGGTTGACACATTTTCCTGGTTTTTATAAGTCTGGACGAGATATTTTTCTCTTTGGCTGATATTTTTTCCACATTAGACTAAAAAATTTTCCTACTTGGCCAATATTTTTCCTATTTTGGCTAACAAATTTTTCTAGTTTTCATAAGTGAGGACGAGCTATTTCTCTATATGGCCGACCTTTTTCACATTTGGGAAACAGATTTTCCTACTTGACCTGGGATTTTCCCCTTTGGCTAACAAAGTTTCCAACTTTTCATAAGTTTGGGTGAGATATTTCTGTATTTGGCCTAACATTTTTCCCATTTGGCTGACAATATTCCTACTTTTCATAAGTTTGGTGATCTATTTATAAGTTTAGTTGAACTATTTCTATCATTGGACGATATTTTCTTCACATTTGGTTAACACTGTTTCCTAATTTTCATATGTATGGCCGAGCTATTTATAAGTTTACTTCTATATTTTTCTATTTTGGTTAACATTTTCTTTTTTGAAAGTTGAAGTGGTACATAGAAGCTGTAGTTTTGTCCAGCTGTGAAGTGTGGGACTGAGCAGACAAGTTGTAAAACATATATTAGCGTTTGTAATTTGTTTCTGGGGAACGTTGTAGAGTTCCGTAGTTCCGTACAGACACACAGAGAGGTAGTGGACGTGTACATGTCTAATTTGGTACGTGATAACGTTGCTTGTTATGATAGTTGACACTGACATGCCATGTTACATTCATTACCTAAGGCTGATTTTGGGCAGTGTGTTGTGTTCATTTGTAATATTATAATCTGATAACATGCGCTAGCCACTCGTCGCTGTATAGGTATGTTACCCGATAGCTGTTACGTACAGATACGTCTTCCTCGACTGGCATCGGTGATCACATCTCACATTTTTACTATTTGGGTGACACATTTTTCTACTTTTTATAAGGCTGGACTAGATATTTCTCTCTTTGGCTGATAATTTTACCATTTGGTTGACAAATTTTCCTACTGTTTATAAGTCTGGGCACTATATTTCTTTCTTTGGCTGATATTTTTCCCCATTTGGCTAACACATTTTCCTACTTGGTCAAGCTTTTTTTTTATTTGGCTAACAAATATTCCCGGTTTTCATAAGTGTGGACGTGATATTTCTGTATTTGGCTGACGTTTTTCACATTTGGGTAACACATTTTCCTACTTGACCTTGGTTTTCCCCCTTTGTCTAACAAAGTTTTCTACTTTTCATGTGTTTAGGTGAGATATTTCTGTATTTGGTCTAACGTTTTCCCATATGGCCGACAATTTTCCTATTTTTTATAAGTTTGGACGAGATATTTCTCTCTTTGAGTGATATTTTTCACATTTGGTTAACAGGGCTTCCTACTTTTCATAAGTTTGAACGATATATTTCGTTACTTGTTCACTATTATTCTTCTTTGACTAATACATTTTCCTAGTTGGTCAATATCTTTCCCGTTTGGTTAACAATTTTCCTACGTTTTATACGTTTGGTTGAGCTATTTCTGTATTTGGTCGACATTTTTCATATTTGACTAACAAAATTTTCCTACTTGACGTACGTAGGTTTTTTCCACTTTGGCTAACAAAGTTTCCTACTTTTCATAAGTTTGGGTGAGATAGTTCTGTCTTTGTCCTAACTTTTGCCAATTTGGCTGACAATTTTCCTACTTTTCATAACTTTGGCTGATCTATTTTAAGTTTAGTTGAAATCTCTCTCTCTCTCTCTCTCTCTCTCTCTCTCTCTCTCTCTCTCTCTCTCTCTCTCTCTCTCTCTCTCTCTCTCTCTCTCTCTCTCTCTCTGGACGATATTTTTTCTCATTTGGTTAACAATGTTTCCTACTTTTCATAAGTTTGGCCAAGATATGTATAAGTTTGACCGCTATTTTTCCCCATTTTAGTCAACATATTTTCTTATTTGAATGTTGAAGTGGTACATAGAAGCTATAGTTTTGTCTGGCTGTGAAGTGTGGCACTGAGCAGACAAGTTTGAGAACAAATATTAGTCTTGGAAATGTGTTCCTGAGGAACGAAACAAAGACCCGCATAGACACAAGGGGAGAAAGAGAGATATTAGATTTTCATTTACCGATCTGAAATCGTATGATGTTAGTGTTCGAGTACTTATCTAGCTACGCATCCACTCACCCACCCCTTAACAGCTAATTTCACTAAGCCATACCCACTACAACCAATAATACAGGTCATCTGTAGTTTTAAAAGGTTTTCATTTATACCCGTATGCTAATAGTGTATATACCACTCGCCCTCTACATATCACTAATAACCACTATACACCCCCTGACAACGAATAACACTATGCCGTACCCACTACAACCACTAATACCGACCATCTTTACTTTTTAAGCTTTTCATTTATAACCCGTATGATAATACTGTGTATACCACTACGACCCTCTAACCAGCACTAATAACCTCTACCCATTCTTTATCAATGAATGACACCAAGCCATACAAACAGCAACCGATATTACCGGCCATATTTACATTTTAATGTTTTCATTTGTAACCGTATGATGATAGTGTATAGGACAGTACATCCCTCTATAGATCACTAATAACTGGTATCCACCCCTTATCACCGAGTTTCACTAAGCTATACCCACAGCAATCGAGTTTTATTAAGCCATACTCATTACAACCAATAATACCGGCCTCATTACATTTTAAGGTTTTCATTTGTAACCGTATGATGATAGTGTAGAGGCCATTACATCCCTCTATAGATCACTAATAACTGGTATCCATCCCTTATCAACGAGTTTCACTAAGCCATACCCACAGCAATCGAGTTTCACTAAGCCATACCCACAGCAACTAATAATACCGGCCATCATTACATTTTAAGGTTTTCATTTGTAACCGTATGATGATAGTGTATAGGCCAATACATCCCTATACAGATCACTAATAGTCGCTACCCATCCCTTACCAACGAATTTCACTAAACCACACCCGAGACAATCAATAATGTGGACCATCTTTACTTTTTAATGTTTTAATTTGTAACCCTATGTTGACAGTGTATTGGTCACTACGACCCCCTACGAATCACTACTAGCCGCTACCCACCCCTTAACAATAAATTTCACTAAGCTATACCCGCTAAAATCATTAATATCGGCCATCTTTACTTTTTAATGTTTTCATTTGTAACCCGTATGATGATAGTAAAAAAAGCCACTGTGACCCTCTACAGACCACTAGTAACCACTACCCACCCCTTACCGACGAATTTCACTAAGCTATATCCGCTGCAATAAATATTATCGGCCCTTTTTACTTTTTAAGGTTTTCATTTGTAACCTGTGTGATGATAGTGTATTGGCCACTACAACACTCAACAAATCACTAATAGCCGCTACACACCCCTCACCAACGAATTTCACCCGCTAAAATCAATAATATCGACCATCTTTGCATTTTAAGGTTTTCATTTGTAACCCTGTGATGATAGTGTTTAAACCCGAACAGCCTAGCCTCACCCCACGCGCCCACCCCCTCGCCACCACCCCGCACCCCGTCGTTATTTATTTTTATTTTTATTTATTTTATTTTATTTTTTAATAATTAATTAAAAATTGTATACACCCACTCAATAGTTATCTGCCCTTAGATACATAAAATCTTAGAATTATCGCCCTTAGATATGACCTAGATATCACCCCTTACACCACCCAACTACATGACCGAGGGGGAATGAAAATCAGCCGAGGTCAAGGTCAATCCGCATCAATCCGCCAAATAATACCCGAATCCCGCAAACCTAACTACTAATGCCTGGTGTTGACTGTAACAATACGTCACACAAGGTGAGCATATAAAAGTAAGGTTGAAAAGACAAAATGGTCTCTCCGATGGAAGAAGATGATAGCATATCTGGTTGTATCAGACACACAGATAGAAGGATACTATGTACGTAGGGTTGATAGGCAGGATAGGCAGGTAGGTAGGCAGGTAGGCATTCAGATAGGTAGATAGGTAGGTAGATAGGTAGGTACAAAGGGTAGATACAAAGGGTAGATAGGTGTGGTCAGTAGGTAGGTGGGTATGTAGGTAGATAATTGGCGCAGGTAGGTAGGTATGGTAGATAAGTTGGATAGATGGGTTGCATAGGTAGGCAGTTAGGTAGCAAAGTACTTAGGTGAATAGGTAATAATATTATCATTATCAAATCCATCTATTGTAAATGAAGTCTAATATACTTAACTGAATCAATTATAAAAACTCACAAGAATACAACAAATCACTGGAGGACATAGCAAAAACAGTCCAGTTACAATTCTAACCTTACCGCTGAACACAAGGAAATGGTTAAAACATAAATTAAAACCTTGTTCCGGCGGCGGCGACAGTGCAAAAAGATCAACACTGCCGAGCTGCCGAGAAATATGGCTTTCTAGTCACAATTCTATGTCAGAGTCTAGGCCAAATTATGATTGAAGAAAGCAATCGCTGCCAGTGAAAGGCAATCTGGGGAATACATAATGTCGGGAATATCACTTTCTCGCTTTATTACTAGCGCGCCTCATTTCACTTCCCTGTAGTGTGTTGTTAAGTACTCCAAGCTTGACATTCAAACTAAAGGACACATTACACTGGTCTACACACGTTTTGGCGCCTTACATTTTATAGCTGGGTAATTTTGTGTTGCTGATTCTAAAAATGTAATCAGATTTTTTCTATCAGTTCTAGTTTTTGAGATAACTAAGAATGACCTTCTTAGTAGGGCAATTGTTATGTACGAGCCTAGGGATAGGGGACATAAGTGATATTTTGACTGTAATCTGCAGTTAATATTATATGTAATTACTGTGCATTTATTGCCTTCATACAAAACATCAAAAATGTATTAAAACTGTATCACTAGCATTTTTCTATCTGTAGTTAATACACAAAAAGCTTCTTTTCGATGACTTCCTGGAATGTCATTTGCTCGGAAAGTCATATTTAAGGGCCCAACAGTAATCTGCCATCATGTGAGCATCTCAAAGTCCTTAATATCTTTCATTATTTTTATATATTGGTGAAATCTTTCGCCTTGCTCCTCACCAAGAATATCGGGAAAGAATGTTACTTGAAAAAAAAGGTAATGGAGGTAGTGCAATTGTATGCTCATGTTGCATCTAAGCTTACAAAATCTTGACAGCATATTTTCAACTAATTCAGAATAATTGTCTGCTTTAACGTTACCCAGAAAAATGTGCACAACTAAAACACATGATGACCAGGCTGTGGACTCTGTTATGTTCATCGAATCAATAAAATGTGGATCGTTTATTAATTCTCTAATTTGAGATCCATCAAAAATTCTAGTTTTAAGTTTTTCTATGCTACATCCCGAAAACTGTCTGCAAAAATAATTAAAACAGGTACTATCTTTGTTCAGTGCCTTAACCGTTTTTTTTTTTTTTGATCAATGAAAAGCTTGTTGATAATATCTTCTTGTCCAACTTTAAATTCATCCTTCAGCGGCCACTATTTCTTTGTCCAGTGGGAATCTTTTGCCCTGCTATCCCACAAACATATAAAGCATGGATATTTGGTGAATACCCTTTGCTGTCTAAGCAAAAAGGTCATCATTTTACGATCTACACAAACCATCCAGTTATGCTCTAAATCATCATCCAGTACCGTGTTGGCTGGCGTGGGCGATCATGCCTCTCCATAAATTGCGTTCTCCGACGTCATAGGTGAATTCGTGTGTTGACTCCTCTTCGTGCCATGAAACAAGTTTGCAAAGAAACTTCTTACGCTGTCTTCCGATATCTCTCTTTCGGCAATTCTTTCCGGTTGTGTACAATATGTTCCGTTTTGTTTTCTCATAACGTGGCTAAAAAACGATGACTGCCTCTTTCTGATGTTTATGATAAATGGTCTTTGCGACTCATTGGCACCTTGCCGTCTTGACAGACGATAGGTTGTTACATTGTGATACACAAAGGCATAATAACTGCAACCCATGGCGGCAACGAATGTGACTGATAAGGCCAGTTTGTAATGTAAATGTTCGTCCACAGTGGATGCATGTGTATGTCACGGAAAATAAACTTGTTAGTTGCGATCGATGACAAACAAGACCCGACATTAGTCTGCAAAAACAACCGACCCTTTGATGTTGTACAGACTGAGAAAAATACGTCGTTAAAACTGTCTACACACGATCGGCATTTCTAACTGAGAAACAAGATACGTCGCGTCAAAATGTCTACCCCTGGTCGGCGAATCTTTATGATATGGGTTGTTCGAGAAACGAATAACAACGCCAAACGTCTGCCAAGGCGGTAGTAGCCTTTGAAGTGCTAGACGAAAAGTCTGGACAGACGCGGGATGGATTCTGTGATGCGGGGAATTCTGTGGTTCACAGACAGACTGAACTATTGATGTACGGGACAAAGAATTTCCCCAAATGAAAGCAAATTTGACGGCGGATTGACTCCAGTTAGTCTAGAACAGGAGGAGGAAACCAGATTCTGGACGGATCAACGTCTAGACTTTTTGGTGACGTCACTCCAGCCCATATAAAAAGCGTTGCGGTAAACAAGTGGAGTTAGTCGATCAAGATTTCTGAAGTGGGAAAGATCGGTGCAGTTTTCCGAGTTGTGTTCAATGAAAGAAACTAGGGTGTCAAATTGTTGATATTTATCTTCGGACATAGATCCAGTCTGTGATTGCCTAGTTTCGATTAGCAACCGGAATAGGCATATGGTAGGCTATTAATCATATCTAACTTAGAGTATGATTAGGAATAGAGTACAGTACTGTGCGGTGATATAATGTATTATAGGTGCGGTGATATAATGTATTATAGGTGTGGTGATATAATGTATTATGATTAGTGATAGAATGTTCTATAAGTGCGGTGCTAGAAAGTATCATAGGAGCGTCGGCACTAGTATTCTATTGTGTGGCTTCAACTAGCTTGTGTGATATATCATTTTATTCAGGGAGTTGAGGACAATGTAGTGGAGTAATAATTAGAGAGATTAAGTATGGTTGAGAGGGAGGAGAGGAATGTGAAATGGTAGGATCTTCCAGTAGGGCATCTGCTGGGTTTCTACCTGTTCCTTTATTCTTTCCTGGTGTTGCCATGTCTCAGATCATAAGATGAGTTATTTGGCCGTATAACAGAGATCGGATCTCTGTTATAGATCTGAGTGCTGCTATTGGCCTACACTCACCTAATTCCGGCCAGGACTGAGTTGCCCTCACCATAGTATTCTCTATTCTACAGGTTCCATTTACAGGTCCACGTATGTGTGCTATGATTTTCAACAGTGAAGCTAACACATTTTAGAAGATGATGACTCAGAATTTGAAAACAGAAGTTGCTGAGAGGCCGCTACATTGGGCTTATACCCAAGTTGGTTTGCGGGAACCTGGCTTCTGCTGAGCAGGACATGCTGAGGAGATTTATGTTTAGCAAGTGATAGTTGTATCACTGAACTGTCAGAACATTGTAGATATACACTACTGATACCAGGAACATTCATACAAAATTTATACTGATACCTAGAACATTCAGAGTGTGGTGTTAATATGGGGAATCTTTAAAACCAGTGACACTAGATCCATTAAGATTTCCCCAGTAACAGTGACAATAGGGTTAGAATTTTTCTGATTAACAATCGGTTAAGTAACAGAGGAAATTCATAGTGGGAATCAGATTGAAGACTCTCATTAGACAGTGTTTGTCATGGGTGTCCAAGCATCCTAATGGTTCAAGAGACAACGGAGGAAGTCTTCACGTGACCGGAGGAGCATCACCTTGGTGAGGTTGCTTGTCTGGAATACATGGTGCTAGGGTGTTCTCAGCACAGTGATGAGAATGACTATACTCCTGAACACTGATCTGAGTCTATAGACACTTTAGAGTACACGTCACACATTCTACACCTTATACACACAAACACACACTTCTCTTACATATACTCTTTGCTTTAATAAATTTCTTGTTTTTATTTGTTGAAGCTAGAGTTGTCAAGTATGTTATGTTGGGGAAGAAAGAGAGGGGGGCAGGATCCAGGGGTGAGTAAGAGTGAGAAGAAGGTGTCTTCAGATTGAGGGAGTGTTGTGGACGGTGTCACCAACTGGCTGGGGTTAGATCCCAGATGGGCAACCACTCAGCCAAAATCATTTTCCTCTACTGGTGTTTAGTTCTGGATGCAGTTTGAGATCCCCTAACTCTGTCAGAAGGGACTAATTACTACTCCAGATCCCAGAGAGAAAACGTGGAACAAATTTCTTTTATGCTGATTTAAGACACTGTCCCTGATACTCAAGAAAACAGCCAAGAAGTGGCTCGTTGAAGATAGAATATATCTATATAGATTTGGCTGTACTTGGTATCACCAGAAGTGAGAAAGGAGGGGTTAAGCTATGTAACGTAATCTGGTTACTTATGACTGCATAGGCAAGGTACCTCCCTGACATAAATTCCTACTTCTGGACAATATGTGTGAACCCCCACTAAATGTTCTCCCAGTGTGTGCACTAAATTATTTACGCTACACAAACATTTATAAACATTTAGAATTTATACGGACAAATTGAATTTTAAAATACAACAACTGTGTTTATTATTTCTAGTCTTGATGATCATATGATGATGATGATGATTATAATATGGTATACGTAACTTAAGAGGTCACATAGGTCATGCTACCCCCAGTGAGACGCAGTTCACTGTCAGATTAAAGGAGTCCAAATTGGTCCCTTCACAAGGCTAAGTCACTTCCTGATATGGGTTGTTGACTGTCCATTGCTCCTAAGAGATATGGGTTATAGCTAGGAAATCCTGTCATACGACCTTGTATTGAAGTAACAAAACGAGAGGGTAATCTCTCACCAGAAATTAAAATTCCGGCTTCCCTGGTACGCTATTGTGAATGCATCTGAAGTCTTGCTGGCCATGCTTGTAGTTTTATTCTCTTCATCTCTGACATGGTTTTCACGTGGGCTAATTAATATGTCCCATATTCATTGGCTCCACCTATTTACCACATGGACTGTAGTTATTTCTGTCAATCAAATTGACCGATGCCCCGCCACATTCCTGAAACAGTGAAACATGCTTTGGCAGGTGATGCAGTTGCGTCATTACATTCCAATCTGCTGTTAACACCAGCCTTCCCGGGTTGCTAGCAAGAATGTGTCAGCCATGTGTTCCTACTTTGCCGTATATTGCTGTGAGGTGTTAAGCATCTGGTCGTAATTGCTCCTTTGTGGTGGCAACTACAGAAGTTGTCCCGGCTCCACAAAGTCTGGACTTTTAGATAGGTGTTAGGCCTACATTATAGTCTTTGGATCACACGGGTTTTCCCCTGAGTAGCACCGCCGTGTATCAACGTCGTCCCCAGCCCAGATTTCACACTTTGCCATCTTTCTCTTCCCTTGTACTGAAAACAATGAGTTTTCAACCTTTGATAGCGCCCGCCGACTGGTGCCGTGATGTCTGGGTTTTACGTTTGATCTGTACATCAAAGCTTTCTCAGACCTAGCATTACAGAAATGATGGGGCGTGCGTGGTCAAAATGTATTTTTCTCTTGTTTTCAATCTCTGTTAGTTTTTACTTATTCCTTGGTTGGGGACTCAGATTATTTTCTGGTGGACAATTATTCTTTTACTTAGAGAATGATATAATAATTCTGGTGCTGTCATGGCGTTTCGTCACATAGCTCCCCAATTTAAGTAGGTTCAACGATGAAGCCTATAACAGCGCCTCGGCAGAATTCAAGAATGTATCTAAATTCTCTCCCTTCTCGAACTGCCTCAAAGTCTGGGTTCTTAATATTCCTTGTGGCAGTGGGTTGTCCTATAAGTCAAAAGAAATATCCCATGTCCATCATCCCAGGATAAATCTTGCAAATCTTTGCTCCTGGTTTTATGTTGGATTTCCGTGCCATTGCTCGGTAATGTCCTGTCTTCTGGAGGTTTTACTTTTTCCCAGCCGGGAAATTGCAAAATGTATAACAAGATTCTTCTGCGCCGCAGAGAGACTGTTATTTGTCCACTCAATTTCTGGCCCTTGTCCTATAAGCAGAGGATGTGCCATCAGTGTTTTCTTAAAAGAATTGGTCGCAGTAATGTTGCTCCATTTTCTTTTCTTCCGTCGGCCAAAGATCATAATAAAATCCTTCGGTCTCCTACATTTAGCAGGAAATTTGCTAAACATAATTTTATGATGTGCATTCAACTCGTACTTGCCTCTTTCTTGGTACGGCGTCCGTTTACTCCCTCCTGATTTAAGAGTTTTCTTCCCTCGATAATTCTTTATCCAGGTGACTTCCTCTTCAACAGAGTTCCATTTTGAATCTCTGTTTGAAAGTATAAGGCTAGTAGAAGTTGTCCAGCTTTGAGAAATCCTGTTGTTCCCCAAAAACTGTGAATTTGTATCACTCCTTGTAGAAGTATACATAAACAACTGTTCTACACATCCAACATTAGTTGAAGTGAAAGGTAAACAAGGTCCTGAGTGTTGAGTATACCAACCGCTCGTGGTTTGTTCCGCTGCAGAGTCCATCATTTGTGATCCCCTGTTAGCTTCAGCTGTGTTGATGATAGGGATTACCTTCATCTTGTCCAAAGAAGTATTTTCTTCTTTGTTGGTAGTAAACATGTTTATCGTCCCTGAATCAGAGTCCGTAGTATAACCTACATGAATGCTTTCTTTATCTTGAATTTCCTTTTTGAAAGACTCCAAGATACTGACATCGTAAGAATTCTCCTCCGTGTCTTGCTTTTCCTCCATGGCTGGGCTCTTTTGTGCCAAGTCCAATTGAGATATTCTCTCCCTGGTCTGGTTTTCTTGTGCCAAATCCAATGGAAGTGAATGTTGTGGGGTGTCATTTTCAATGCCATCTCCCACCTGAGATAAGTAATTCATACTGATAATTGTTTCATCTTGTGTGGCCACACCGTGAGAAACAATGGAATCCTGTTTTACATCCATTCCAGTCTCAGTTGAATTCATTTCCACTCCTAGTTTCTCTGAACTGAAGGGAATAAAAGAGTCGAGTAAGGTCTCGCCTTCGATCTCTTTAATAGTTTTCCTCAGGTCCTCCTCCTCCTGGATTTTTCTCCTTTGGGAAGTCTTAGGAAGCTCCTGAGATTGCTGGGTTGCCAAGCCAGCTAATCCGCTTTTATTGCGCTGTAAACATTTATCACGTTTGTGACTGTTTATTGTACTCTGGGTACATTTATTCCTATTCCGTTTATTTTTCGGAATTGAGGGGGGAAGCATCTGCCTTTCTGTGCCTAAGTTTTTGTTTTTCTGAGCCATGGGGATTTGCGAAGGAATACATGCCTCTTCTTTGTGACGGTCAGCTTCCCTGCTTTCTATCAGAGTTTCGGCTTGAGTGATTGGCTTTTCCTCAGCCGAGCTGGTAGATTCCTCCACGTTCAGTATTTCAATTTGCTTCTTCTTAATCTCATCTTCTTCAGCTTCGTGACGCATATCTGCTTCTAATTCTGCAAGTCTTTTCATCATCTGCTCATCTTCTTTGTCCCACCAATCCATTTCATCTCTAATAAATAGTTCTAGCTTCTCTCCTATTAAGCCGAGCCTTATGCCCCATCCTCTAGCGGACTCTAAGAAATCTGTGCGTGCATCCATGATCTCTTCCCAGCTTAAACTCAGGCAAGTAATTATATTATTACCCTACAGAGCTAGTCAGATTTATACTAGAACAGGATAGTGACAAGAGGAACCGACACTGCTATGAGAATGATAGTAGTGAATTTGTATGAGAAAGTTGATGCAAAGCAGTCTGTCATACACTGAAGTAATTATGCATTATCAAATTATTCATGATTAAATCAAATGATAAAGCATGTAATCAAAAAATCATCAAGTAGATCATCAATAAACTAATTAATATCACTAATTAATGTGATTATTAATTCTACAGTGGTGAATGATGTAAATTAACTCATGATATTATCCGTTATTAACTTTTTAACAAGTTATTTAAATTCTACAAACTTCCCTAGAAACAAATTCCTAAGTTAATACTTAGCAAATGTTATGGGTGAAGAATGAAACAATGGTTTATGAAAATCAATAGTCTAGAATTTATTCTCTGATTCTATCATGGACGAGAAATCCTGATATGTCAAAATCTTGCCTACGATCGAGCAAGCTATTACATTAGAAATAAATTATAACTAACTAATGCTGCTAAAAATGTAAGTGAGAATGACCTAGGTTCTATCCATGGGCAAAACCAGAATAATACCAGACTAACAGATTTGAAATAGGTTCGTTCCTTGCAAGCGAACCAAAGTTTCCTAGGGTGTACTCCCGGTTTCTATCGCGGACGAGCAGACCAATATGTCACCAACTGGCTGGGGTTAGATCCCAGATGGGCAACCACTCAGCCAAAATCATTTTCTTCTACTGGTGGTTAGTTCTGGATGCAGTTTGAGATCTCCTAACTCTGTCAGAAGGGACTAATTACCACTCCAGATCCCAGAGAGAAAACGTGGAACAAATTTCTTTTATGCTGATTTAAGACACTATCCCTGATACTCTAGAAAACAGCCAAGAAGTGGCTCGTTGAAGATAGAATATATCTATATAGATTTGGCTGTACTTGGTATCACCAGAAGTAAGAAAGGAGGAGTTAAGCTATGTAACGTAATCTGGTTACTTATGACTGCATAGGCAAGGTACCTCCCTGACATAAATTCCTACTTCTGGATAATATGTGTGAACCCCCACTTAATGTTCTCCCAGTGTGTGCACTAAATTATTTAAGCTACACAAACATTTATAAACATTTATAATTTATACGGACAAATTGAGATTTAAAATACAACAACTGTGTTTATTATTTCTAGTCTTGATGATCAGATGATGATGATGATTATAATATGGTATACGTAACTTAAGAGGTCACATAGGTCATGCTTCCCCCAGTAAGACGCAGTTCACTGTCAGATTGAAGGAGTCCAAATTGGTCCCTTCACAAGGCTAAGTCACTTCCTGATATGGGTTGTTGACTGTACATTGTTCCTAAGAGATCTGGGTTATAGCTAGGAAATCCTGTCATACGACTTTGTAGTGAAGTAACGAAACGAGAGGGTAATCTCTCACTAGAAATTAAAATTCCGGCTTCCCAGGTACGCTATTGTGAATGCATCTGAAGTCTTGCTGGCCATGCTTGTAGTTTTATTATCTTCATCTCTGACATGGTTTTCACG
This sequence comes from Cepaea hortensis, assembly GCA_963921405.1. Lineage (NCBI taxonomy): Eukaryota > Metazoa > Mollusca > Gastropoda > Stylommatophora > Helicidae > Cepaea > Cepaea hortensis. The sequence continues at coordinate 10,619,793 of OY992884.1, forward strand.
TGGGCTAATTAATATGTCCCATATTCATTGGCTCCACCTATTTTCCCACATGGACTGTAGTTATTTCTGCCAATCAAATTGACCGATGCCCCGCCACATTCCTGAAACAATGAAACATGCTTTGGCAGGTGATGCAGTTGCGTCATTACATTCCAATCTGCTGTTAACACCAGCCTTCCCGGGTTGCTAGCAAGAATGTGTCAGCCATGTGTTCCTACTTTGCCGTATATTGCAGTGTGGTGTTAAGCATCTGGTCCTAATTGCTCTTTTGTGGTGGCAACTACAGAAGTTGTCCCGGCTCCACAAAGTCTGGACTTTTAGTTAGGTGTTAGGCCTGCATTATAGTCTTTGGATCATACGGGTTTTCCCCTGAGTAGCACCGCCGTGTATCAACGTCGTCCCCAGCCCAGATTTCACACTTTGCCATCTTTCTCTTCCCTTGTACTGAAAACAATGAGTTTTCAACCTTTGATAGCGCCCGCCGACTGGTGCCGTGATGTCTGGGTTTTACGTTTGATCTGTACATCAAAGCTTTCTCAGACCTAGCATTACAGAAATGATGGGGCGTGCGTGGTCAAAATGTATTTTTCTCTTGTTTTCAATCTCTGTTAGTTTTTCCTTATTCCTTGGTTGGGGACTCAGATTATTTTCTGGTGGACAATTATTCTTTTACTTAGAGAATGATATAATAATTCTGGTGGTGTCATGGCGTTTCGTCACAGACGGAGTTTGCTGGATATCTCCAGGATAGAGATATTGAAATTAAAACAAATGTGGGTGTTGATTCCCCTCACTCCAGGGACGACACTAAAGTGGTAAAGAAGAACAAATAACTACTACGACATTCATTATTTACACACACGACAGTGAACACATGGTCATTTCCACCATCATGCACCATCTAACTTCTCACACGCTCTGTGTGTGACTTATCTGCAATAATTTTCTCCTTTGTCTTTATTCCATTTCTGATATTTGCCCTCCATGCAACACTTTCTGCGGTGACTTGCTCCCAGTGTGCATTATCTATGCCTGTATCAATCATGTTCCGCTTACACACATCTTTGTATCGTAGTAGAGGCTGACCCTGAGATCTCTTACCCATCTGTAATTCACCAAAAAAGATGTCCTTAGGTATTCTACCATCGTCCATCCTCCTAACGTGTCCTATCCACCTAAGCCTACGAAGACTGAGCATGGAACTAACCGTCACACAACCTGATCTTTCCAATACTTCAGTATTTGTGATTTGTCTTGCCACTTAATACCAGGTATTCTTCGCAGACACCGCATTTGAAAGCTGTTTAAACATTTCTCTTGGTGTGAGTAAGTTGACCAAGCTTCACTGCCATAAAGAAGAGTACTAAGGACACAGGCTTGATAGACAAGGATTTTTTTGTTTTGGCAGTAAGCTTGCTGTTTTCCCAGACTCATTTTGTTAACCAGTTCATTTTTGTTGCCACCTTACCAATCTTGAAGTTGATTTCCTGTTATAGGCATAATTTGCTATTTACCTCTGATCCTAGATATGTAAAATGGTCTACTACCTCTAGTTCGGCGTCTGACCAAATCAAATGCCTTTGTGAGATCGATGAAGGCAATAAACAGTGGTTGATTCTGTTCACGCATTTTTCTTGCATTTGTCGCAATGAGAATATTATATCAATGGTAGGCCGGTTCTGTCCGAAGCCACACTTTGATTCGGGGTAGACTTGATCTCCCAGGACTTGAAGTCTGCGCAGAACAATTCTCGCAAATACTTTCCCAGAAATACACAGAAGTGAGATACCCCTATAGTTGTTGCAGTCGCTCCGATCGCCCTTATTCTTGTACGGTGTTATGATGACATTGGACAGTGGGGAGCATTTCGTGTGATATTCACTGGCACAGGAACGGAGCAAAATAGGGACGACCCATTGCCGTGAAGTTGGAACCTCGACTAACTAACTAACTAACTAACTAACTATGATGACTGAGTCTTTGAAATCCTGTGGGACTTGTCCTTCTCGCCAGCATAGCTCTATTAGCTGATGGATCTGTAGAACGAGTGTGTCTTCCCAACTCCTGATGACCTCTATTGGAATCCCATCCTTACCTGGAGCCTTGCCAAATTCAAGTTCATTTATAGCACACTTAACTTCTGTTATAGTGGGAAGTGTGTCCAGGTGGTCAAGAGTTGGCAGGGCCTCTATGGCGTTGAGGGCATCAGCTGCTAGTTTGGTCTTACTTGAGTAAAGCTCCAAATAGTGCTCTACCCATCTGTCCATCTGCTGTTTCTTATCAGTTATGATTTCTCCGGTCAAGGTTTCCAGTGGTGCACTTCTTTTGATCATTGGACCACGCGCTTGCTTTATCCATTCATACATGCTTCCTATGTTTCCCTTATCACTTGCATTCTGAATGGACTCACATAACGTGATCCAATAGTCATTCGCACACTGCCTGGCAGCCTTTTTCTTATCCTTCATAGCCCTCTTCAGCTCACTGAGAGTGTTACACGTTGTTCTTTCCTTGTTTCTTAAGAGCGCCATCTTCTTTTTATCAATCAAGGGCTGTAGTGTATGGCTTTTTGTCGCAAACCAGTCCTGCATCTTATGATCCACGGTGCCGTTATCCCCTACCGCTGTTTTATAAGAGTTTCCTTAAGTGTACCCCACTTTTCACTTGCTGTACAATTTTCATATGTATAAGTGAAAGCGTCTTCAAGTTGCTGTTGGAACTCAAAGCACTTATCAGGATTGTGGGTGTTAATAATATTAATCATGGGGCTAGATTTGTGTTTAGCTGTGTAGATTCTCTTTGGTCTTAGTCTAACCCTTGCAACAACCAAAGAATGATCCGTATTACAGTCGGCACTGTGGTAACTTCGAGTTAATGATGTTTGGTTCAGATGTTGTCTCCGTGTGATGATGAAATCCAGCTGACGCCAATGGCCTGATCTTGGATGTTTCCATGTGACCGTATGTAGCTCATTTGTTTTAAAAAAAAGATTTTCTAATATATAGGTCATTTCTAGTGCAATGCTCCAGCAGCCTTTGCCCATTTTCATTCATGCGACCGATGTTTATTTTCCAAGGAACACAGACCACAAACCCGAGTCCTTGCCCACACGAGCATTGAAATCACCGAGCACATAAATTTAGTCGGTTTTTGGAACTGCCTTGAACACGGAGTTTAACTCCTCATAGAACGAATCCTTCACATTATCAAAGGAAGTGGGAGTCGGTGCATATGCAGTGATAATGGTGGCAAAATCACAAGTGGTTGCCAAGCGCAGGGATAATCGTCTTTCATTACCTCTAGCTGGAATTTCAATCATTCCCAGTAGAGAATTCTTCACTGCAAAGCCCACACCATGTTGCCTTTTTTCTGCCTGCCCTCTACTCTTTCAAAAAAAAAGGTGTAATTGTTTTCCCTGAGTGACCCTTCCTCAACGAGGCGAGTCTCCTGCAGGCCAGCAATATCAATGAAGACGATTGAGTTCGGTATCAATCACAGCCGTTTTTCTCACATCTTCAATATTGGTCAGGTCAGTGGCAAATCCTGGACACGTGGTTCTTACATTCCAGGCTGCAAGCCGTAGATTGAGGTTTCTAGTTTTCTTTAAGTAGTACCTGGTGAATTGGTTTTACAGCCTGCGATTCAGATTTTGTCCTTGCCCCAGCTTGAGGCGGGCGGTAGCTTATCAGTGACACCTGTAGGTGTCTCCCACCATCAGAGGCAACCGTGGCACCCCATGTCTTCGCCAATTGACAAGGACTTATAACCCGTAAAAGTTGCCTCTCGCTTTGATTCCGAGACCAGTTAAGACCAGGGATGGAGTTATTGCCTCTCCAGAGCACAAAGCCTGGGCTAAAATAAAGAAACCATGTGTTGCCCTTGCGACATAATCCCTCTCACGGCCTGCCTAGTTTACTCCAGAGGAATGGTAAACCAATGCATCTGGAACATGACAAGCTGCAGAAGCTGCCGGATCAGCAAAGCAATGCTCTAACTGTCCGCCGGTCGGAGCATCGATCCTAGACAAGCTGCCAACCGAGGATTAGGGTCTGTTCTGCCCTACCATCTTCGCACCAGGATAGGGCTTGTACCCTCCCAATTGCGCTCTTCCGCGCAAAGCCGTTGGCACAATGTGGGGTGTCGGGTTATGTAAGCGCCGTCCAACATTCGGCGCTAACAGAAAGCAGGTAGTTTACTGTCATACGGTAGCTCAGTCATATCTGACTTGACTAATACCTGACACAAATGATGTTGTCTCCGTGTGATGATGATGTCCAGCTGATGCCAATGGCCAGATGCTGCCTCAGCTTGCGACTCAGCTTCCCTTAAAAAGTCATGATTGATCTTTTTTGGCTGTCCAAGTAAGAAGTTTCATAATTCTTAAATAAAACCACATCTCCAAAGCTTCCTTGCAATTTTTTTTTTTTTTTTGCCTGTTTACTAGTTGTCCAGGATTCGCAGCCGTGAGTTAAAACTGGTGTCTATGCCGTATGCAAGAACTCTTTTTCTAACTTTCAAGGACTTATTGCACAAAACGTCCTTTATTTGATAAAATGAAGATTTTACTTGTACTATTCTGTTCTTTATCTCAGTCATGCATCTTCCATCTGATGTTATCCGTGTGCCTAGATATCCGAATTTCTGCACTTGCCCCAAAATAACGTCCTGCACTGTTATTGCATATGTAGGCACATTTTATTTCTGTGATATCACCATGACATCTCTCTTTCTATTTTTCAAACTAACGCCCTTTTTTCACTTTCTACAACCACCATCATAGACCATGATTCTAGGAAGGGAAAATCCCAACTGCACCTTCCCGTGTTAGAGGATCAGAAACTCGGTGTGGCTAACGCAGTCCTGAGGACCTAGTATCCACCGGAATAAGTGGATAAATCTGTAGCTAAGCAAAGCAGGGCACTCACTTGTCCTTACAGTTTGAAATGGCTGTCAAAAGTAGAGGTAAAAGACCATCATGTGAATGTGGAAAACAAGGGGAAACCACAACATTATCTTGGCAAGACTTCATGGCAAAACATATTTTAGAGTTATTGAACGACGTTAATGGTTGTCTTAGGACATCCTCGTCCGGTAGGGACAGTCACAAGCCACAGGTGACACCAGACCGTCATACAGCTACTGATGGCAAAACCATAAATAAAATCAATACATTTAGAGTAGGAACATTGCATGTTAGGACATTAAATGAGCTGGGGAAATTGGACAATGTTCTAAGAGAGATGGATAGCATGAAAATGAATATACTAGGCGTAAGTGAGATGAGATAGAAGGGATCGGGCTAAATTATAGTTTACAACCACAGAATAATTTATTCTGGAGGGGATATACATGAAAAAAGAGTAGAAATAATATTTGATGAAAAAACAACCAAGTCAGTTAATGGATACTGGTATATTTCAGATATAGTTATTTTGGTCAAAATCAAAGGCAAACCAATAGATATAAATATTATACAATTGTATGCACCAACAATAAGTAGTAGTGATGAATAAATACAACACTTTACAATGAAAAAGAAATGGCGTTGGCTCAAATTAGATCACAAGGAATAAAAATAATACTTGGAGATCTTAATGCAAAAGTCGGAAAGGGGAAAATGGAGAATGTAGTGGGGAATTATGGTTTAGGTACAAGAAATGAAAGAGGGGAAAAACTAATAGAATGGGCAAATATCAATCAAATGATAATTGGAAACACCTGGTTTAAACACCATAAGAGACGACTATACACATGGTAAAGCTCTGATAACAAAATACGCAACCAAATTGACTACATACTTATTAATAAAAGATTTAGAAATGCTTTAATTAATGTAAAGGTAATGCCTGGTGCTGACTGTAATAGTGATCATGTCCCACTATGTGGACAAATAAACGTAAGATTAAAGAGTGGGGGAAATGGTTAAGAACGTGAGACTTTATAAAGAGGTTCTGAAAGTAGATAAAGAAATTCAAGAACAATACAGAGTGACTGTGAAAAATAGGTACAATGCAATAGCTAAAATACAGAGTATAAATGAACAATGATATACTTTGACATATTATTTGACTTGAACATGACATATTTTGCATACAGTTGCCTGATGACGATCGGGCATCACTTGTAACACATGATGCTCCCTACCGGACGAAGAGACTCCACTGGAATCCACATTAACGTCGTTATCTTGATCAATTTTATTTCGAAGCATGATTTTCTTGGGAAACTACAGCTGTGGTTTCCACTTGCCTTCCGCCGGTTTGTGTATGGTTGACAGCAAGAGCCATTGTCTAAAGAGACAGATCCTGCAAGGCAGCAGAGGGGAGAGGTTATATATGGCGCCACCTTACCCACCGATGGCCACGGCACAGAGTTTTGAGGTAGTTTATAGAGATAGCTGCCCCACCAACTAACTCGCCTCCTCTCAGTGACCACCGCCTGTGTTGGTCCACGGCTGCTTATTCAACATATTCACAGCTAACCCTTAAACAAAATATCGACAGGCCACTCCACCATCCGCCACCTTGTGATGCGCCTAGTAGTCGGTCAGGCTCCTGCCTCAAGTATTTTCTAAATACTTCAATTTTTTTTCTCCAGAACTTTGCTTATTGTAGCATACTCATTCATCATTGTCGTAGAATGTGCAATCGGAATTGAGCCATGTGTGTTACCATTGCGTAAGAGAACCTTTTCAAACTTCTTGTAGAGCTGCCAATGAAACGTCGCCACTCATCTGGTGTATAACTTACACCTATTTCGTTTACAAAAACCTTTATTAGTATACCATTAGTACAAAAGTAGTACTACCATTAGTACAAAACACAAAGTCGTTTTCTTTATAAAATAATGGAAGAAAACCTTGCTCTCTGCTACGATAAAATGTAACCTTTGTTTCAACAGAAAGTATTTTTTTCCTTTCACTCTTGAAGACTCAAGTTCTGAAGATTCCTTGGAGACATATAGATCTCGGGTTAGATCATTCAGTTCACGCTGGTAGAAGCCTTAAGCTGCTGGAAAACCATCTTCGAAGTCACTATCACTGTCACTTGTCGTTCAACATGCCACGGCTGTTTCATCTTCTAGCAGTGAATCCGAAATCTGACTGAAAGTTGGAATTGGTATGCAATCTCCGTGTTGAACAGAATCTAAATTTGGGTATTTAAATGTTTGTGTGATTTTGTTTTCCATTAATTCCCTTAATATTGAAAACACAGAAATAACAGTCATCATAGTGGTTCTTGGTCTCTCTCTAAATTCAATTCAAATTTCAAATTTTGTAAGGAACAAGATAGCAATAGATTTGTTTTTCTCCAGGGCCTTATATAGAAAATACTCTCATCATCATCATCATCTTCCACTTCTGCCGTCAAGCGTCGTGGGGAGGAATAATTTGCGTTCCAGCGCCCGGTGGACGGCACTGGATAGTGTAGAAAATACTCTAATAACATTAATTAAATTCACAAATGTCTGTGTCTCAAAAATTAGAGCTGCTGTAGTGTCATCAAGTGACTATTTTTGACATATATATGGCTCGTTTAAAAAGTAAAATTAGCTGGTCTTGGTATCCCCAAGGAGTGGGAAGAAGACAATTAGATACCTAGGTTTAAGTCAACTGCTTTTCTACAAGGCAGGGCAAGCTTTCCCCCTGGCAATACCCTTCTCTTGGTTACAATAGTTCCTCCACCACGATACACACTCACGCGCTTATTCACGCTTAGAACATGAATAAAGATTGAACTGTGAGTTAAAACAAACTACTATCAAATTTATTCTCTATCAAGATCAAAACTTAAAAACAACAGGATGTTGGGTGGTATGATGATAAGTACTGTGATACGACATTTAAGACATTCACACGTAGTATGTATTAAAATAAAATCTGAACAACCAAAACATGAACCAGACAAACTAGAAAGCATCTAATGGCAGTGGAAATGTGGTTTCTGCGGTAAATGGAAATTATGCAAAGGAGAGACAGAAAAACTAATGAGCAAGTCCTACAAGAAGCAAATGAAAACCGTAAACTAATTAGATAAATTATTTGTAGACTGTCAAACCGTTCTTGATGACGTTATGAGAAGAAATAAACTAGTGTAACAGAATAGAGGACGGGGGAGAGTTAATAGGAGAAAATGAAACAGGGCTGCACATGTATAATTTGGGAAAGTAAACTAGAAGAAAAAAACAGGGGGCACTAGAACGCACCAAGAGAATATTACGTAAGATAGTTTGGGGGTAGCAACGGGAGTCTAACAACAAGAACAACGTAAACATTAGAGACAAGGCTAATGACAGAACGGGAGCGGGCGTGTTGACGAAATTTCTCCCATTTGAAGACAACTAGTCTACATAATTATAAAGATTAAGTATGCTGATTAGAAGCGGAATTCAGAGTAATGTAGAGATGGAAGGTAGTGAATTGATTAGCATGTTGTAATGCTTGGTTAGGTATATCAGAAAATAGCATCGTGCTATGTCCTTCACTCTTGTCAAGGGTCATGCTATGTGAAAGCATCGGTGGTTGCTGTCATCGTCATATTTGTTATGAATCTTATATTACTTGGAAATAATGTGGCGGTTGCTGAATGAAATAAAGACTAAATTAAACATCATCATCGTCCTAGTTGGGATCCTTTAATATTTTCCGAATGAGAATGGAAGATAGAGACTAGAGAAATATTCAGCCTTCACTAAGTCCCCGGAGGTCTACGTTACCACACACTATACGATCGAGCGATACGGCCAGAAGCAGAAAAGTCGAAATAGATGCGGAAAGAATCTTAGACCTGGGATGTATACGAAGACCTTGAGCAGTAGAGGTCGTCGCCCATAACGACGCGGTAACCAAGCGAAGGCAAGTGGAGGAGCGCTCTGTCACACCAGAGTGCTCGGTGACAACTGGCAAGACAGAGGAGACAAGAACACGGCGAAAGCAGAGAAGTAAATATCTGGATAGCTCGGTCACGTGGCATGATCGGGACAAGAACACGGAGCTGATGCACGACTCTGGTGACTGTGTGAGGTACCGAATATCAGCATGGTACATAATGATGATGACATAAGAATAAGATGCATGAACTGCGAATAACTGAATTACACACATGTCGGAATTGTTAAGGACTCACAAAGTTTGATGAGAGAGGTGAAGACAAACATGCGTTGGGCAGAGTGGCAGACTTCAAATCAACAAACAAAAATAGAGAGTATCTGTTGGATTGTTCCACGGGGCAAGCTTGTGTTGGGAAACAGGCAGGCGGACAGATTGGACTGCATCACTCTGTGGGGACTTGGTGTATGATAAGGCAGGTTTGGTGGGGACTTGGTGTATGATAAGGCAGGTTTGGTGGGGACTTGGTGTATGATAAGGCAGGTTTGGTGGGGACTTGGTGTATGATAAGGCAGGTCTGGTGGGGACGCTTTGTGATCGTGTGTATAATACAGAAGAACAGATAGATCTTCACGGCATGGAGAGAATGGTGCTGCAGGGAGTGACCAGAGGATCTGGCCGACACTCAGGACTCCAAGGAATGGCCAGACGGACACATAATTTGACTGCTACTGGTCCCATTAGTATTGGGACTCTTCGCTGGTTGTTGTAGATGAGGAAGGGGCATTTGGAAATAGCCCGAGTGCTGTGACGTCGGTTCTTGGCCTATCTCAACTCAGCTGAATCACAAGCAGGGCTCTGTCCGCTAAGGGATTAAGGAGGAACCACCCCCCCCCCCACCCACCTCACCACCCCCACCCCCAATCGTGAGCGATGTGAAGTACATCAGGCACGTGACCGATTTACATGCCTTGAAGAAGAATATGACGACGATGATGGTGATGGTGATTAAGAGGAAGAAGACGCAGAAAAAGAGGATGAGGAATATGGCAAAAGATGAAGATGAAGAAGAGGAAGAAAAGAAGAGGAATAGGATGAGGAGAGGGCGAAGATTAAGATGAAGAGGAGGAAGAAAAGAAGAAGAAGAGGATGAGAAGTATGTCAAAGACGGAGATGAAGAGGAGGAAGAAAAGAAGAAGAATAAGATGAGGAGTAGGGCAAAGATTAAGATAAAGAGGAGGAAGAAACGAAAAAGAGAAGAAGAAGAAGAAGAAGAAGAAGAAGAAGAAGAAGAAGAAGAAGAAGAAGAAGAAGAAGAAGAAGAAGAAGAAGAAGAAGAAGAAGAAGAAGAAGAAGAAGAAGAAGAAGAAGAAGAAGAAGAAGAAGAAGAAGAACAACAACAACAACAACAACAACAACAACAACAACAACAACAACAACAACAACATAATGATACTGATTATGATGATAATGACGAGTATAATTCTTCTTTGCGTTCATCCGGAGTGTTTTTTTTTTCAGATGTGATTGCGCTGTGTCTGGTTAGACACCCTTGGGCCGAAACCCTTAGGCCAACACATCCGACTTTTTGCGTGCATTTTTGACAGGTTAGAATTCCTGTGGGACTCTCACTTTTGTGGTGCCGTCCACATCCCAACTGGTCAAGTCGGAACGGTCGAATACTTCACGGTCAGCCCTCAAGGGAAGGCAGGGCCAGTCCATGACATTTTCCGCCATCCAGTTGGCTTCCGTAGTTGCAGAGCCGACACATAGCGCCCTGGTGCTGGGCTCACCGAGGGAATCGTCACGTCCTGCTCATGGCTGCTTTAATTCCTCACTTCGATATACTGGGAATTTCGTTCGCCCCGGGCCGTTCCCGCACAAACCAGACAGGTCTGCAGACAGTATCCACTCCGCGAGTTTTCGATTCGGACATGTGCTTGTCGCTGTGCCCTGGGACAATATAGTCAGAGCACGACTCTATAGATCCGGGCACAACGGACATTCGGAAAACTAGCTAGTCAGAGCTGTTTTGGACACCAGCTATGTGGAAAACTAGGTAGTCAGAGCTGTTCCTAGCACGAAAGACATTTCACTCGGACGTTTTATGCATTATGCCTGATTTATTTCCATCCGTAGGCCAGCACATCCGACTACAGCGGGCATTTTTACGGGTTTGCCTTCCCGGGGTTTCGAGAGACGTTAGACTTTTTCTGCTGTAGTTTCGCCCACATCTCAGCTGGTCATGGTAGAACGATCAAAGACATTACGATTAACCCTCAAGAGAAGGCAGGGGCAGACCATGGGCATTCCCCGCTATCCAAGGAGGCTTCCATAAATGCAGAGCCGGCACATAGTGCTCTGAGACTGGGCTTACCCGAGGAGTCGCCACATCCTGCTCGTGGCTGCTTTAATTCTTCACTTCCATGTATTGGGCATTTCGTTTTGCCACTGGTCGCTCCCCACACAAACCAGGGACGGGCAGTCTGCGGGCGACATCCACTCATCAAGCTTTCGCTTCGGGCTATCATGTGATGGATTCGCTAGCCAAGTGTTACATTTCGTGTTTTTGAGACTTTTTTTTATTCCACATTTGGCTACGCTTACTCTATGGGTATAGATACAAACTTTCATCATAACCACTTCATGCGACTAGCCGCTCTGCCATTTGCCACCTTAAGTACCGCTCACGAGGTAGGCTACAAGTGCTGTCGGCTCAGCACCTTACCTCCGTGTTTCAGTGAGCGAAATACGGCCAGGCCCTCTCATCCGGGGATCCTTCATATCCCCCAGCTGAGAACATTTGAACAGGAATCTGAACTAAGCATGTAGCGTGCTTATATAGCACCTCACCTCAATTTTTCAGTAAGTGGGTATCGGCCCGGCTCTCACATCCGAGTGTTTATGACTTAGAGGCGTTCAGCCATATCCCTCAGCTGATAGCCTTAGAGTAAGTGTCCGGACCAAAATTTAGTGGCATCGTGCCCCTGATTTAGACTTTGACTGCTATCCTCAGTCTACATGCAGAGCAGCCAGCAGGTTGTGTCTCTCTTGGTCTGGCCCCTACCCCAAAACCAATCCGACATGTAGTTGTGCTTCCGTCGGCGTAGCTCTTCAGGTCACTAGGACACTCGAGCCTCCCCCCCCCCCACCGCGACAAGGTGGAGACACATCGGGGGGGGGGGGAGTATAATGATGGTGGCGATTATAATGATGAAAGAATAATAAAAACTCTCATGTTTGAACACAATTCTGCGTTTGACAAGATTCCGTGTTACATATTGTCACATCTCGGACATACTGCGCCTCAATACATGTTGTTGTAACATAATGTTTGTGTATCACGTATATAGACAAACACGCGCAGCATACAAAAGATCTCATCTACATATACATACGCACATACATACATATGTATATGATCTTCAAGACGACCCAGGTTGGGTGGAAGCCGACACAGAAGCTAACTTCAGGCGATGACATTGATGGATGGAACATTTGTTTCCTGTCAGAGGTTGCATTCAAATCGTGGCGCATGCGCAATGACTCGTCACTCATTGTCTCTTGTGTGAGAAGATGGCACGTCTCATGAATAATTAGTGCACGTCTGAAGTACACGTGTACAGCTTTAATCCACCTGTTGTTTGAAGATGGGACATCCTGAGCAAGTTCCACACCCACATCACGTGACATGTCGCCGACATTTGTGGCTGTAAGTTGATGATGATGCTCAGCTCATAGAGTCTGCAGACTCCAACACTTTGAAGTTGTTGTTTTGTAATCATCTTTATCATTCAAAGATGGCATGTTACTAAACATAATTCACATATTATAAATACAAAATAAGATATATTTTGTTTAGTTAATAGCGCCGTTCAATTTAGATATCTATTGTTCATTCTAGTATTGTGAGAAGAAGTGCTTTCAGGTTTGGAGTGTGTTTCCCTCTAAGTATCGAGTGTAAAAATATTGATAGTTGATTATTGTATTCCTAGAGGATAGAGAACTGATGTATTTGGGGGTGAAGGAGTGTCTCCTAGCAGGGATGTGCTGTGGGTATCTATAGTGTTGATAATATCGCATTTGTAGACGTGAATGCACGGAGGAATCCGTGGCTAGTCGTGTCTTCCCGTGGCGAACCAGCGAGAGCAGGAATCGACCTCTAGACAGACCAAACTCATTTTAGTGTTAGCGAAACATCCTAACCGTTCGGCCAGCGAGCCCGCTAGTGTGTTTAGGGTTGTTGCTTTCAAGCTTTGTAGCTTTCAATTTTTATGTTGTCTAGTGTGACCTCTAGTCTCTGCTTCTCTCTTCTACTTCTATGTGTGTCAAACAATACCATGTGTGTTTATGTACCTTGTTTAGTGTGTCCTTTAATCTGTATTTCTTTCGTTTACTTCCATGAGAGCCAACAATACATGTGTGTTTATGTACGTTGTTTAGTGTGTCCTTTAATCTGTATTTCTTTCGTTTACTTCCATGAGAGCCAACAATACATGTGTGTTTATGTACCTTGTTTAGTGTGTCCTTTAATCTGTATTTCTTTCGTTTACTTCCATGAGAGCCAACAGTACATGTGTGTTTATGTACCTTGTTTAGTGTGTCCTTTAATCTGTATTTCTTTCGTTTACTTCCATGAGAGCCAACAATACATGTGTGTTTATGTACCTTGTTTAGTGTGTCCTTTAATCTGTATTTCTTTCGTTTACTTCCATGAGAGCCAACAATACACATGTGTTTATGTACGTTGTTTAGTGTGTCCTTTAATCTGTATTTCTTTCGTTTACTTCCATGAGAGCCAACAATACATGTGTGTTTATGTACGTTGTTTAGTGTGTCCTTTAATCTGTATTTCTTTTGTTTACTTCCATGAGAGCCAACAATACATGTGTGTTTATTTATGAACTGCATGAAGAACAAATGGCTAGTCAGTGGGCACGAAGATAATTACCAAGACAAGAATCGCCATGACGAAGGTAGCCTTTTGCAAGATGGAAAACTTACTGACCAATAAAAATATGTCATTTACAACGAGAAAAAGATTGTTGATGTGATATATAGAACCTGTGCTTTTGTACGGATGTGAAGCGTGGACAATGAGCAAACAGGCTAAACAACATCTGATGGCTGTGGAAATGTGGTTTCTAAGGCAAATGCAAAGAATACCATGGACAGACAGAAAACCCAATGACGAAGCCCTACAAGAAACAAATGAAAATCCTAAACTGAGAAATTAGACGTAGACAGTCAAAATTTTTTGGTCACGTTATGAGAAGAAATAAATTGGAGAACTTGGTGACAACTGGCAAGGTTGAGGGGAAAAGAGCAAGAGGAAGGCAGAGAAATAAATACCTGGATGGCTTGGCCATGTGGCATGGTCGAGACAAGAACACTGAGCTGATCCACGACTCTCGTAATCGAGTGAGATGGTGAAACATGACCGCCCACGCTTACCGGCATGGCACATGATGATGATGATGATGATAATGATGATGATGATGATAATGATGATGATGATGATGATGATGATGATGATGATGATGATGATGATGATGATGATGATGACGACCACCGTGAAGCGATCAGACCAAGTGAAGACTGGCTATCTCTTGGACTTCCACTCCATCCCGGTTTTTCATTCCAACCGCCTTGATCTCTTGCTGCTACGGAAACAAATTGAATCAAAGCAAGAGAATGACACCGATTGCTTAATCATACTTCTTTCGTTGTCTTCCATTCTCGTACTGTTTCTCTATGTATTTTGTTATATTCATCTAACATTTGTTTACTTTTCTGATAGTGTCCATCTGCTATAGAAGTTTCTCTGTCATTCATTTCTTCTTCGCGGTCTTCTTTATATCTAGTCATATTTCCTTTGATGCCTGTTGTATTGACTCCTCTAGATCAGGATTTTTGTTGTTGTTGTTGTTGAAAACATTAGTACATAAATGCCGTTCTCCGTGGCTAAAGGCTTACGGAAGCGATTCGTAAGTCCGCTTACCTGCGTTCGAAACACAGCTGTGACCGATATGGCAGCAGACCGCGTTGCGCTGGGTTTTACCGTGTTGGTGTGGTAACCGGAAAGCAATGGCAAACTACTGTACGTAAACTTGTCAAGACATCAAAGACAGTAGGAATGTTGGTGTTAACAGCAATGCCCTGTAAATAGGCTATGCATAAAAACAAAACAACCAGGAAAAGTACATAAATAGTAATATTAGTAAAACGGTAATACTGCAAGAATAGATCATCAGGATATTGTTCATCATTTTCTACACAGTGATATTAGTAAAACGGTAATATTGCAAGAATCGATAATCAGAGTATTTTTCAACATATGTGAATAAATAATATTAGTAAAACGGTGATACTGCAAGAACCGAGTCCCAGGTTACCTATCAATATGTTGTATTACTTTGATTATGGAGATGACTGCTAGTCACGTGTCTAAGCTCATAAGTGTTGACTTGTTTTACTTGCTGAAAATATTGGATAAGATCTGGAGTGCAATAACTGTGGGAAAACATGGTCTGGACACTTGTGGTGAGTTTTCCTTTGTTATTTCACTGTATAGCCACAAAAAGTGTGTGTGCACAAACAACATATATGGTTAATTGGGTTGCTTGGGAACATTCTGTACAAAGAGAGAGACAGAGAGAAAGAGAGAGAGAGAGAGAGAGAGAGAGAGAGAGAGAGAGAGAGAGAGAGAGAGAGAGAGAGAGAGAGAACGAGAGGCGGTCATCGTTTTTGGCCATGTTATGAGAAGACTAAAACTGGAAAATGTTGCGACACATGGAAAGATTTGCGGAAAAAGAGCTAGGGGAGGCAACGTGAGAAGAGTTTTAACAGTGTTGTGTCATGGTACAGAAGGGAGTCAACATGCGAACTGATCGACGTTGGAGATCGTAATTTGTGGAGAGGCATGATCGCCTACTCCAGCCCGCAAAGCACTGGATGATGATTAGCAACATCCAAGAAGATCATGGAGTGGAAGAGTCCTGACATTCA
Organism: Cepaea hortensis; assembly: GCA_963921405.1. Classification (NCBI taxonomy): domain Eukaryota; kingdom Metazoa; phylum Mollusca; class Gastropoda; order Stylommatophora; family Helicidae; genus Cepaea; species Cepaea hortensis. Next base: position 10,635,628 of record OY992884.1, read on the forward strand.
GATCCGAACACAGATCGACTAGATCCACGCTGACAGGGGATTTCCAAATGTTTTAAAAGTCGCAAAAACTGTGTCAGCTACAGATTGCTGCAGTGATCACACACTCACAATGCCCCAAGGCATGTAACAAATGATTCCGCTTTACTTCTGTGTACAAGTTGTGTACTTTATATCTCTGACGGTAATGATATATTAGTTAAAGGCACGATACACAAAATCAAAGAAGCTGACATATAAACCAAGAAACATTAAATGAGTTCTTTGTGCAGTTAACTCTGAGAAAGAAATAAAAACTAAATGCTTGGTTCAAATCGAGAACATATTTGATACATGTTCTGATCTGCTTGCTTGCTTGTGTTCGTTGGCTTGAGCTCCAACGCGGAGTCCTGTATGTCGGATGAAGGCATCCTGTTGTCCAACATTAGTGTGATGTCATACAGAACCTGACGCTTGCGTGAGTATCCATTGTCCCATGTCTGGCTTATTGGTGTGCAGACTGGTGGTTCTTCGCCGTACAGGCAGATACTCTCCGACTTCGGAGTAATCGGTGTCCTACTGACTTTAGCCAGGACCCCGAAGGGACCTATTGCCCAGGACGCGTCAATAGGTCTTGGCCAGTATATAACCCGGTCCTGGTGCCTCGGAAACACCTCTGCGTCCCATGTTCTGATCTTTAAATCATATTTCATGATATTAATAATCAATGGGAGATAATGAAGACCTCGGTCAGACAGGCTGCAGAAACAACTGTCCTAGCACAGAAGCTGATAGGTCATATGTCTTCATTTGTGTCTGGAAGAACTGTCTCATTTGATTGTCTATCGATCCATGGCATTGTTGCATTTTTCTCAAACACCACATTTCTACCGCCATTAGATGTTTCTCGGCTTGTCTGTTAATTGTTCATATCTCACACGCATATAACAATATGGATTCTATATAGCATTTCACCACTCTCTGACTGCGATTGACAACTTTTTGTTGGTACGACTGTTGTCTATTTTGCAGAAGGCCACATTTGCCATGGCAATTCTTGATCTAATCTCTGGAAAAAAAAACTCATTAATAACGCTGAAAGTAGTGGGGAATCAGACAAACCTCAATGATAACAGTGGGGAATCAGACAACCTCAATAATAAAAGTGGGGAATCAGACAAGCCTCAATAATGCAAGTGAGGAATCGGAAAAACCTGTCATACAAGTGGGGAATCTGGCAAACCTCAATCATAAAAGTGGGGAATGAGGCAAACCTCAATGATAACAGTGGGGAATCAGACACATCTCAAAGATAACAGTGGAGATTCAGACAATCCTCAATGATGACAGAATGACAGACAAATCTCGATCATAAAAATCGGGAATCAGACACACCTCAATCAGAAAAGTTGGGAATCAAACAAACTTCAATGATAACCGTGAGGGTGGGGGGATTAGATAACCCTAAATTATAACAGTAGGGAATCAGAAAAATCTCAATTTTAAAAACGGGGAATCAGACACACCTCAATCAATAAAGTGGGGAATCAAACAAATGTCAATCATACAAGTGGGGAATCAAACAAACCTCAATTATAACAGTGGAGAATCAGACAAACTTCAATGATAACAGTGGGGAATCAGACAAACTTCAGTGATAACAGTGAGGGATCATACAAAACTCAGTTATAACAGTGGGGAATCAGACAAGCCTCAATGATAATAGTGGGGAATCAGACAAGCCTCAATGATAATAGTGGGGAATCAGACAAACCTCAATGATAATAGTGGGGAATCAGACAAATGGTTTGACCGAAAACAGTGGGGAATGAGACAAATGGCATCAATGATAACAGTGTGGAATTAGACAAATTATATCAATGATACTTAGTGATAACAATTGTGAACAAGGCAGATCTCAATGATACACAAACGTCCCTCGGAACAACCGGACACTTGTGGGATACAAAGTTTAATTTGTTAATCATTTCCGGTTCAGTCGCTTTGCTGGAATCATACACGCGGATTTAGTGAAACACGTGTCCAGTACACAACAAGGATACAGATGAGTCACTTTCATATTTATATTTTCATGTATTTATATCAGTGTGTGTTTGTTGAGAGTGTGCTGACGAAGGCTTTAGTTGCAACGTTCATTTTGTTACGTGTGTTAGTACTGCAGTAAAGGTTACCGTCTACTCCTCTTTGTTTTGGGTGATTCATTTATTATTGCGTTGATAACAATTTGAAGTCTGGTGTTTATTTTGGCAAAACTTTTCAGGTATTCACTTTCCTGGTTGCAGACTTTGGACGTGTGCTGAATGCCCAAGTCGGTGAGTCCAATGTTTACACCTAGAAAACAGAAACAATTCGGGAAGTAATGTTGGTTTGTGAAAGGACCCGTTCCACTCAGTGAAGCCTCCTGGCTATAAGATGATAGACCCGTTCCACTCAGTGAAGCCTCCTGGCTATAAGATGATAGACCCGTTCCACTCAGTGAAGCCTCCTGGCTATAAGATGATAGAACCGTTCCACTCAGTGAAGCCTCCTGGCTATAAGATGATAGACCCGTTCCACTCTGTGAGGCTACTGGCTATAAGATGATAGACCCGTTCCACTCAGTGACGCCTCCTGGCTATAAGATGATAGACCCGTTCCACTCAGTGAGGCGTCCTGGCTATACGATGATAGACCCGTTCCACTCCGCGAGGCGTCCTGGCTATTAGATGATAGACCCGTTCCACTCAGTGAGGCCTCCTGGCTATAAGATGACAGACCCGTTCCACTCAGTGAGGCCTCCTGGCTAAAAGATGATATACCCTTTCCACTCAGTGAGGCCTCCTGGATATAAGATGATAGACCCGTTTCACTCAGTGAAGCCTCCTGGCTAAATGAAGATAGACCCGTATGTTTACAGACATTCGGCAATCGATAGACAAGGCGGTCAATAAATTTGACATCCCAAAACATTTGCTGATACATATTTTAGACTGGGTCGAAAGAAAACAAAAATATTCTCTCAAAAGGAACTCGAACGGGAACATAATCCACTGGGATGGCGCAGTTCCCCACATCTGGGTCAGCCTGGTACAAATATGGTGATACTCTACAACCATTACACGATGGGAAGAGAACACTAATAGCCAGATTCGCAATTACTGTAGTAGAGATCTGTGTTATTAAGGATTTCACATATACTAGCTCTTGACGTTATGATGCGACCAGTTCCCCTCTCGCGCATTACAAAACTAGCCAGAATGTCTCATCCACAAATGATGACACAGCTCTTAGAACATGTCCATGTGTGTCCAGGTTCAACTGAAGTTGTCAAAACGCAATAAAACCTGCAGTTCCAGTAGCAGTTGAGTATAACGGCTCTGTCCCCCGTCATCTACCATTATACTTCCTGCTAGTGCGATCTGGATTCCCAGCTCTTTCAGTCTTTGCCATATATAGTCATTGATTTGTTTTCTACTGCATCAAACAATCAATTATGTGCCATGCCGGTAAGCGTGGGCAGTTATGACTCGCCATTTCACTCGATCACCAGAGTCGTGGATCAGCTCAATGTTCCTGACTCGACCATACCACGTGGCCAAGCCATCCAGGTATGTACTTTTCGGTCTTCCTCTTGGTCTGTTCCCTTCGATCTTGCCAGTTGTCACTAAGTTCTCCAAACCATTTCTTCTCATAACATGTCCAAAAAATTGTGACTGTCTACGTCTAATTTCTCTAATCAATTTACAATTTCCATTTGTCACCTGTAGTACTTAGTCATTGGTTTTTCTGTCTGTCCATGGTATACTTAGCATTTTCCTTCGAAACCACATTTCTGCAGCCATCAGATGATTTTCAGCTTGACTGCTCATCATCCAAGTTTCACATCCATAAAAAAAAAACAGGCTCTATGTAGCACCTCAGCACGCTTTGTCTCGTTTCAATTGACATCTTTTGATTGGTCAGAATGTTTTTCATCTTGCTAAAGGTTACTTTCGCCATGGCGATTCTTGTTCTAATCTCTTCAAGGCATCTCCCATCAGATGTTATGACTGTTCCGAGATTATGGTACCGATTCACGAGTTGGCAGCTTATTGGCGAGTCAATAAGTAAGTCACACAGTTCTGTAGGATGGCAGGCAAATGTATTTGGTGTTTTCTACAGTTGTCATTAGGTGACAGCAACATCGCACTTTATATTCCCGTTCGTCAGGTGGCACTAGGTGTCTCATGGGCATGCGCAGTGCATAAACAAAATGGCGACTGTACTTACGGAGTGTACAACCAAAGAGCAACGTCCTGTTGTGTGTTGTTTTTTTTGTTTTTTTTTTGTGGGCAAAAGGACTGTTTGCAAAGGGCATACATAAGGAAATGCTTCCTGTTTATGCTGACAAATGTTTGTCCCGTAAATCGGTGCATATCTGGGTAGAAAAATTGTCTCAAGGACGCTCTAAAATTGTTGATGAAATCCGATCTGGTCGTCCTGTTGAGATTGCAACAGAAACATCCGTGCTGCGGGTGGATGAGATGGTTAGAGGTGACAGGCCAGTAACGATAGACTCTGTAGCATCTGAAATAGGGTGCTCACATGGTTCAGCAAACAGCATGATGCATGATCCATTGAAATTTCCAGAATTGCTGACTAGAGGAGTGTTGCTTCTTCTTGACAATGCCAGACCACATACGGTTCGATTAACGCAGGAGAAAATTAACCAACTAATGTGGGAAATTCTGGAACATCCACCTTACAGCCCCGACTTAGCCCCTAGCGATTTCCACCTGTTTTGTCCACTGAAAACCCTCCTTGGCGGGAGACATTTCCCGAATGACGCCGAAGTTGAATGTGGCGTGAAATCGTGGTTTAGAAAACAGAGGACGCTGTTCTATGCAGCCGGTTTGGGAAGACTGATAAAACGATGGGATATTAAAATGATGGCCACCGCCATCAATGTTGGTGGCAATTATGTTGAGACATAAAGGGACAATGTATATATATACAAGTAAACGGGATTCAAGTTGTTTTCATGTTTAGTTATTGTTCTACCGCCATTTGTGACTTACTTATTGACTTCCCCTTGTATTCGTATACACACACACACACACACACACACATATATATATATATATATATATATATATATATATATATATATATATATATATATATATATATATATATATATATATATATATATATATATATATATTAAAAATTTGGTTGTATATCCTTCACAGGACGTAGTTGTCAACCCCAGTATATTTTTACTGTTCGTGATTCCTTGACAAGTGTACGCTCAGTAATTTGCCATTGCTTTCTGAACGACAGGCATCCATAACATTTCACAAGAAACCAACGCAAGGCGGTCTGCTGACAAATAGCAGCAGCTGTGTTTCAAAACGCGGAATTATGAACTGCGTCAGTAAGCTCTTTGCCACGCAGCCGGCATATATATATATATGAGACATGTCGACATGATAAGGATGCTTGAAGATCTACATATTGATGGATAAGACCTTAGACTTGTAAAGAAAAACATATATTGGAAACAACAAGCTGCCATCAGAATTGATAACGATGCAGGTCAATATCAGCCTATTAAAAGAGGTGTGAGACAGGGATGTGTAATGTCTCCAGATCTTTTTTCCCTGTACAGTGAAAATATATTTAGAAATATAGAAGATGTGGAAGGAATAAACATTGGGGGACGATGCATCAATAACATTAGATATGCAGATGATACAGTCTTGATTGCAGACAATGAACAGGACCTGCAACATTTAATAGATGCGGTTGTTGCACACAGTGAACAACTAGGGTTAGAACTGAATATTAAGAAGACACAGATTATGATCGTCACTGGGAAGAAGGAAATACCACAATGTGATATACGAGTAGATGAACATATTCTTGAAATAGTGAATCGATACTGTTATCTCGGCACAGTCATACATAACGTCTGATGGGAGATGCCTTGAAGAGATTAGAAAAAGAATTGCCATTGCGAAGGTAGCCTTTTGCAAGATGAAAAACATACTGACCAATAAAAAGATATCAATTGAAACGAGAAAAAGAGTGTTGGGGTACTACATAGAACCTGTACTTTTGTATGAAAGTGAAGCGTGGACAATAAGAAGTCAAGCTGAAAAGCAGCTAATGGCTGTAGAAATTTGATTTCTGAGGAAAATGGAAAGAATACCATGGACAGATAGAAAAACCAACGAACAAGTCTTTCAAGAAACAAATGAAGATCGTAAACTGATTAGAGTCATTAGACGTAGACAGTCAACATTTTTTGGGCATGTTATGAGAAGAAATGAATTGGAGAACTTAATGACAACTGGCAAGATCGAAGGGAAGAGACCAAGCGGAAGACCTAGAAGTAAATACCTGGACGGCTTGGCCACGTGGCATGGTCGAGACAGGAACACGGAGCTTATCCACGACACTGGTGATCGAGTGAGATGGCAGAACATGACCGCCCATGGATATATATTATTTGCGTGCGTGCGTGCGTGTGTGTGTGTGTGTGTGTGTGTGTGTGTGTGAGAGAGAGAGAGAGAGAGAGAGAGAGAGAGAGAGAGAGAGAGAGAGAGAGAGAATATATTCTGAAAATAAGTAAAGAACAAATGTATAATTTGTCGATGTAGTCACCGCTGAGTTCAAGGCATGCCCCCCAGCGCGGATAGGTGCTTGGATTCCTGAAGGAAAAAAACATTCTCTTGATCGCCGATTGGGTCATAAAGATTTGTGTCTAGCACCTTATGGTCAATGCGTTTTACAGCACATAACATGATACTTTACTGATATTAAGTTGAGTTGAGTTAAGATCCGACATCACTGCACTCAGGACATTCCCATACGTGCTCCGTCCCCTTTTCAACAGCCAGCGAAGAGTCACACTACTAATCGTTCCCACCGCTATCTGATTAAAAGTTCTCCTGGCCTTCCCTCTCAGTTTTGAGATTCTACCAGAACCCCTGCCGATCCCCCGCAATCTCATTCTTTCCACATATGGGTTCTCAATCTGTTCCTTTGCATTCTCCACCTGGTCCCACAAGCGCACGACTACCTCCCGCTTGTCCATAGGCAAACTACCACCAAGAGGTGCATTCTCTGCTAGCCTAACAGCCTGTTCATTCCCCCGTACCCCCGCATGGCCAGGGCACTGACATTTAAATAACAACGATAATGTTATCTACTGCCTATAGTAGCTTTCATTCTTCTTCTTCTTCTTCTTCGTCTTCTTCTTCTTCTTCTTCTTCTTCTTCTTCTTCTCCTCTTCTTCTTCTTCTACTTCTTCTTCTTCTTCTTCTTCTTCTTCTTCTTCTTCTTCTTCTTCTTCTTCTTCTTCTTCTTCTTCTTCTTCTTCCTCCTCCTCCTCTTCTTCTTCCTCTACTTCTTCTTCTTCTTGGCTCCTAGTTGTGTACTATTTGGATAAAGCTGGAAGTATTAACATTAAAGAAGACCAAACAGGAACTTAACAAGGTTGTCATATCTAGAGGGCGGTGACATTTCTGACACCAGTCAACGAATGTTAGAAGATTTATTGCCGCTGCACAAACTAGGGCATGTTAGTCCGTGTAGTCCGGTGCGGGACGGGGTCGAGCCCAGCTGGATTTATCCTTTCAACAACATACCAGTCACTAGGTTGGGTGTGGCCTGTTGTTTCTGTAGTGTGGAAATCTTGCAACGAAAGTAGACAATCTTGTAAATATATAACGGGGAACGGTCTACCAAATCTGAAAACATGGTCTGTAATCCATCCAGTCTTGCATACCAGGTTGGTTTCTGAGCTTGTAAAGAGACAGGACAGCCCTGTACAGTGCCCGTGATATGAGGCACTTTGGTAAGCAGGTTGTGGGGAAATCTCCATATTAACTTCACCCCAATAAATGTACTGAATGTCGATACATCTGACTTAAAACTGAGATGTAACTTTGGCTTCATGGGGATTCTTATCCAACTAATAAACCCAATCCTCCCAATCCACAAACAACGAATTAACCAATCCACCAATGAACAAACCACTCAATCCACAAACAACGAATTAACCAATCCACCAACCAACAAACCACCCAATCCACAAACAACTAATCAGCTAATCCACCAAACAACGAATTAACCAATCCACCAACCGGCAAACCATTCAATACACAAACAACGAATTAACCAATTCCCCAACCGGCAAACCACCCAATCCACAAACAATGCATTAACCAATTTCCCAACCGGCAAACCACCCAATCCACAAACAATGCATTAACCAATTCCCCAACCGGCAAACCACCCAATCCACAAACAATGCATTAACCAATTCCCCAACCGGCAAACCACCCAATCCACAAACAATGCATTAACCAATTCCCCAACCGGCAAACCACCCAATCCACAAACAATGCATTACCCAATCCCCCAACCGGCAAACCACCCAATCCACAAACAATGGATTAATCAATGCACCGACCGGCAAACCACCCAATCCACCAAACACGAATTAACCAACAAATTAATCAATCCACCACTGAATTAAGCAATCAGCCAAACAACCAACCATCCAGCCAACCAACCAGTCATCTAACTAATTCACCAATTAATCAACCAGTCAGCCAACCAACCAATCCACCAATTTACCACCCACTTGACCAACCCGTCAACCAATTAACCAACTTATCAGCCAATCTGTCAACCAACCAATCCATTAATTAACAAAGAAGCCAGCAAACCAGTTAATTAAGCAATCAATCCACCAACCAATCAACCAGCCAACCAACCAAGCAAATAATCAACCACTCAGCCAACCAGTCATCCAACCAATCCACTAATTAACAAAGAAGCCAGCCAACCATTCAACTAAACAAACAATCCACTAAATAACCAACAAATCAATTAACCAATCAACAAAGCAGCCTTCCAGGCAATCAACCAACCAGCCAAACAAACCAATCAACCATCCATATAAGGAAATTATTTTCATGTGTACCATTTACAAGACATTTATCATCTTGTTCTTCCTCTGACTTACTCATTCCTTGAGTCTGTCTTGTGTCTATTTATTCCTTGTGTCTGTCATCTGACTTACGCAAGAGCAGGAGATCCAAGACTCAAAACAATGTAGAAAAGATGCAGGACCCGACAAATCTCGAGGAGTCTCGAGAGTAAATCGAGAGAGTCTCGAGAAAACCCGGGAGTCTCTGTGGCGAAGTGGTCAAGCCGTTTGACTCGTGCTCCGAAGGTTGTGGGTTCGATTCCGGGCCGCGCCCTTCGGTTTACGAGTTAAATGTTTCGGAGACTCCTGTGGGTCGTCGCTAAAAGCTACGGAGTTCGTGCTTTGTGCGACGCTTTCCGTGCTGCGGAAAGAGACCGAGCCATATGGGATAAAACCCGGTGCAATGAAGTCGACCCTGTCGACTTTTAAGCGACTTTTTTTAACATGGGACAGTATACCAAGACACAGAGGTAGCGTGCTAACGCCCGGACACAACTTTCTTCCTAATGGCCATGGGATCACTTATTCATCGAAGTTAGATGCTTTCATGCACTAGTAGCTCCGAGATCTCGTTAGCTTCAAGAGATTTGTACGTGAATCGTTATTCCTCTCCCTTCTCGTCCTTCCTCTCCCACAAACCTCCACACGAATGTCTGTGATAAAAGCAATTGTCATCTTCAGATTCACAACATTCTCTTACAGTTTGTGAGGGAATGAAGTTGGTTGCTGTCTTATTCATTTATAGACAAGTATCATGTGGCAGTTATTGATTGGCACTTACAGGAGATCAGTGTCTGAGAGGTTACAATATCACGTCAGACTCAGAATGTCCTGGGTTCGATGCAAGCATAAATGTGGGCGTTTCCCCAGAACCTGTGGTGTCTAATGGTATCGTGCGCCACGTGATCTCTTGTGTAATGAGATAGAGGACTTAGTCTTCGCAGAGAAAAGAAAACAGGAGGTCCAGTGTGCACGCTAAACATCTCTCATGGTCAGAGCACACCCTAGACCAGCGGTGTTCTCAACCTTTTTTAGCCCGTGCCCCCCTTCACAATATTTTCAGAACGTCATACCCCCCCCCCCTTTTTCGTATTTACTCCCTAAAAAATCCCCCCACCCCTCCACAGTATACGTAATAATGGAAGCTAAATTTAATAGCACATACTAAAACAAGTCCAGACGTCTACATAAAACGTGATTTGCGGGTCTACTTACGTTATGAAATGAATTTCAGAAGGGTGAGACGTACAGAATGGTAAAGTATGAAGGGAAAAACAATATCAAGTAATCGGTTCTTGTATTAACGCGATCTTGAAAAGATCTTAATTCCCCCCCCCCAAACCCTAAAATTCCCCCGGGGGGGGGGGGGAATTCCCCACCGGTTAGGAACCACTGCCCTATACACTCTATAGATTGTAGGTTTGTAGGTTGTAATCACACTCTGGTTGAATCTATGCCTTTCAAATGACAACAGCGCCACGCCCAAGGAACCAGGGCGCATCACCGGAGTGACAACTTTTTAATTTGCTTGTCCCTTGCAGTACGCTGCGATCAACCCCAGGCTGACCTTCTAGGCAAGTATTACTTAAGAAGTTTCACGTGTAACTAGTCACCCAAACACGTGTCAACATTAGCCGGATCTACTTTCCGCCAGAACTCCCACTGTTGGTCTGTATAGAATACAGCCTGGCTAGACAGGCCTGTGTTCCTGCGACAAGATAGAGAAGCAGAAAATAGCGCCTTTGTGACCTGCAACTGTCATGCATGTCACAGAGAAAACATCGTGACCTGTAACTGTCATGCATGTCACAGAGAAAAGTTGGGCGTGGGGCAGGCTGTTCCGTCGAGTAGAAGAAACATTCAGCCACATATTCCAAGTTGAGTTAAGTTGAGTTAAGAACCGACATTATTGCACTCAGGACATTCCCATACGTGCTCCGTCCCCTCGTTCAACAGCCAGTAAAGATTCATACTACTAATCGTTCCCACGGCTATCTGATTTAAAGTTCTCCTGGTCTTTCCTCTCAGTTTTGAGATTCTTCCAGAACCCCTGCCGATCTACACGCAATCTCATTATTTCCCCATACGGGTTCCCAATCTGTTCCCCCTCTTTCTCCACCTGGTCCTACAAGTGTACAAGTGCATGACCACCTTCCCCTTGTCCATAGGTATTCTACCACCAAGAGGTCGCATTCCCTGCCAGCCTATCAGCCTGTTCATTCTCCCGCATGGCCACGGCAAAATATCCATACAATTCTCACAATCTGTGACCTCTGAAGCAACGACAGCTATTCCACACGAAACATTCCTTTCTCCACCTTACTCAGCATACCCTTTGAATCCAACCAATAATACATACAAAATAATCCAACCAATCAAACAGTCTACAATAGTCTTGGCGGGAGTTGCTGGGGATCTATGCTACATTGAGAGATACAAGGAAGAAGAAGGAGACAACCTGACCCCACGAAGGCTGCGGTCGAGAAGTGGCTAGCACACGTGCGCGCCATTCCATGGTCATTGGGTCAGATCCTCATTTAGGCGGGTTTTCAAGCTTGACCTTCTCGATCAGATCCTCATATAGGCGGGTTTTCAAGCTTGACCTTCTCTTTCAGATCCTCATATAGGCGGGTTTTCAAGCTTGACTTTCTCTCCCAGATCAGCCCAGCCTAAAATGCGTAACCAGCCGATCTCCCTGGCTAAGGCGTTAACGACTTTCTCCGTAATACCGTATATCCACGTGAGGAACACGCGCGAGATTCGGCAGCGGATCGCGTTGCGATAGTTACTTACGGGGTATGTGAGACGGTAGCTCAAAAAGCAATGGCAAACTACTGAGCGTAATCTTGCGAAGAACATTCACAACAGCTGAAGAATGCTGGTGCTGATTTCAACGTCATGTAAGGGATATGCAACTTTTTTTAAAAATGGGTACCAGGAAATGTCCGGGGAGATAAAGGCGGCCACGGCAATATTAAGAACATCAGCCCTGGCATGCCAGGTATTCTACAGGAATGTAGGGTTAGCACCATGTACCATAGACACCTCAAGGCGTATACAAATCATCCATTGCTGTGACTGTGGACACGAGGGAACCATGTGACCCACACTCTGCCAAGCAGTCTTCGGTAGTCTGGTTGTTAGCACAGATGGAAACATGAGCTCTGCAGCGGTACCCGTGGAGGTATACTTTGGTAGCTGGTCGGGAGGGTAGTATCTACACACATCTTCATTCAGTGAATACAATGAGTTGAGTGGCATCACTACAGTCGGGGCATTCCCACAATCGCTCAATCCTCATCTTCAACAGCCAGCGAAGAGTTCCAATACTAATGGTGTCCGTTAATATCTGATTAGATTACCTCTGAGTGATGGCTATAGACCAAATCCCCCTGACCGCCCCCTGCTGCCGCATTCTCTCTAGACCGAGATGGCCTGTCTGTTCTTCTGTCTGCATTAATCACATTCTCCCAGAGGTTCTCCACCATATCCGTCTTATCATGCATCACATCGCCCTTTAAAGATGCGGTACCAGTCAATCTGAATGTCTGTTAATTTTCAAGCATCCTGTGACCTAGAGAAAAGTTCCAGCGAATGCTCACAATCTAATGCCCCTGAATCTAATACATGCCATTCTGCACGAAGCATGCCAATCTTCACATTGCCAGCAAGCTTTGTGAATCAGTTACAATCAAAACATGCGTATACAGTTTGTTCTCCAACCAGCGGAAGTCTGCAGTAACCGCCTTCATCTCCATTCTCAGACTAGAGGTTGTGATATGATACGCCAAGTTCCCCTTTACCATTGGCAGTGTGATTATAACCCCACACAAGTCTGAATTTCTATTCGACACTCTGACTCCCTCTTTGACTCTGCCATTGGCAGTTGGCTTTTGCTATGAATTCCCCAATCACTTGATTTGCCTCTTAACACAGAGCCATCGGTATAGATAAATCACATCGCCAGGACGAGATTAGTCATGAATTAATTGCTGAATTTCTACTTCCATATCACCTGCTGGCCACTCTCTACACTCACAGCCCAATGTGATTATAACCTCACACAAGTCTGAATTTCTTTTCGACACACTGACCCACTCCTTACCTCAGCCAATCGTCTCAAGTGGTCACGCTTCTCTAATGGTATCTTCTGCCTGAGCCATCCATGATCTTCCTATTAGAAGCCTGTGGCTGTAAGTGGAAGGTGAATAAGTGACGGAATAACGAGAAGTGGAATCCGTCAGCTCTTCTAGAACACGATCGTCACAAAATAAAGACGTTGCGGCCAAAGCCTTCTCAGCATGCAAACAACAAACATACACCTACACTTACATAAAACACTCTACATGAAAATATATATACATATCTTCGTCTGTTTCCTTAACTTGATTCCTCTGTGCGTCAATATTGCGTATAACAATGCGGGAAGACCTGAAATGTGGCTTCGTGTAATGAGATTAGGGATAAAATGTGTAAGTTGTAATCACACCCGAATGTAATCCTGTTGCTTCCAATTGACGATAGTGCCACAGATGAGGAACAAGTGCGCATCAACGCTCGGGCAATTTTGGACTAATTCCATTCACTAAATACAAGACCTGTTCAGGGTTTAGCGTGTAACCCCGTATATCCACTTAAGGAACGTAACTACTGCGAGATTCTGTAGGGGATCACGCCGAGTTGGTGACTTACGGGGTATGTAAGCCGGTCTCTCTGAAAGCAATGGCAAACTACTGAGCGTAATCTTGTCAAGAAAGCAACAAACAGCTGAAAGATACTGATATTGATTGCAATGTCCTGTCAGGGATATGCGAATAAAAAAAATTCAACTATGACTGTCAACTATACCTATCAACTATGACTATCAACTATATATTATTTTTATTTATTTTTTTTTTTTTTTTTTTTGGGGGGGGGGGGGGGGGAGGTAAAAATATTGCCATGGTCCTGACAAGGACATGGACCAGTTATGCCGTAACTCAGGTTAGATGAGGTTAGAGGTTATGGCAGTGTTCAGGAACTGGACACCTGGATAGTGAAAAGTGGATACTTTTCACGCAGCGTAAAAAAGCTGGGACTCGCTTCGCAGCTCACGGGAAGCGAATCCGAACAACGGCATTCAAGTTGCGGTTGTGGGCGTGGACGCACCACGTCTAGAAGATAGGCACGGCTTAGACTATGCCGCCGGTTATTATGTTTGTGTAGCAATGTGGTGTTATCGTAATATGGATTATATGATGGCGTATATGATATGTCCATGTTACAGTGTCAAGATGAATCTAGTAATATAAAATCTAACTCTGAGTTTGAGTCACGTTTCTACAGGAGAGAGACGTTGTGTTTAACAGTAAGTTGGCGGACTTTGCGTGGAATGGCAGAGTTTAACGACTAGCTAAGGAATGTGTGGAGAAGTGACAACGGTGGTGATGGGATGATGATGAAAGTATCAACTAAGATTCCTAGACATCAGACCTGTACACCAAATAAACAGTGGCGCTTAAGTTGCTGACTACCAACCAGCGTGCTCCCTGTACAACAATGTTTCCAGCCGCGCCAGCAGCGCGCTAAAATATATAATTATCAATAGAGGTACACAGACACCCCGTGGCAAATGTAAAGAGTGTAACAGGCAAAAGGATGGACTTCATTGCACCGGATGTTATCCCATATATTTTGGTCCTGTTCCCCAGGGCGGCGTGTTGAAAGCATGGCACAAAGCACGAACTCCGTAGCTCCAGCTACGACCTCCAAGAAAATGGAACTCGTGAACCGAACGACATAGGCCGAAATCGAACACACAACATTTGGAACGCAAGGTAGCGGGCGTAACCACGTCTCCACGGAGACTGCCCTGGTATATCTGATTCCGAACACAAGTACTCACACCCGTGTTGTCAAATTCTGCATGTCTGCTCATTCATTCATTCATTCATTCATTCATTCATTCATTCATTCACGCAGTAGCATGTCCTTAGCAGAACCTCGCTCCCATAACAACCTTCCGGAAAACTTCTCAATCATAAGCAAGATGTCCCGCGTCTGATACACCCATCTGGAGATCATCTGCCACACCCTGCACCAATCTTTCTGCAACATCCTGCACAAATCTTCTCTTTGGCCTTCCTCTTCCTTTCTTCCCGGGCATATACCCCTCCATTATTGTTCTCTCCAAACGTTCATGACGTTTCAAGTGACCAAACTATTTCCAAATATTTCAATGATTTGCATGTCTGCCTCCCACAGCAAATGTCAAGGACTCGTGTATCACGGATGCCAACTGTCCGCCCAGGGCCTCCTGTCGACCCGACGGATGCAACGGCTACGTGTGTTTGTGTAATCGCGGCTATGTCTACAACAGGCGGACTACGACGTGTGAGAAAGGTATGTTTCTGTGACTCGTTCATTTATGTCCACCATCATCATCGTAATCACTACCATCACCATTACCATCATCACCACAATAAAAATCATCATGATTAGCATCATAAAGATCATCATCACCATCATCTTCATTATCATCACCATCATCATCATCATCATCATCATCATCACTGATTGATTGATTGATTGATTTAGGAATCGACATCACAGCATTCGGGGCATTCCCATAAGCGCTCCGTCCCCATCCTCAGCAGCCAACGAAGAGTTCCAACACTAATAGTACCAGTAGCAATCTGATTATATGTCCGTCTCGCCTTTCCTCTGAGCGTTGAGCGTCGGCCAGATCCCCTCGTCACTCCTCGCTGTCTTATTCTTGCCAGACCATGGTAATCCATTTGCTCCTCCGAGGTGTGCACGTGCTCCCACAAGGCATCATCATCATCATCACTATCATCATCAGCATCACCATCATCATCATCATCATCATCATCATCAATATTATTACCATTATGGGCATCATTACCATCATCATCATCATATCATTGTCATCAGCATTTTAATCTCCATCATCACCATCATCCTCATTATCATCATTTTCATTATCATCATCCTCGGTATCATCATCATCATCATCATCAGGCGTCCATGAAAAATAATAGCTGTTTATTATTAAGAACCTTGGACCTGGATTGCCAGTAGTGGGCTGTCCTCAATCTTCAAATCTCAAATCCCGAAGCAACCACATACCTCAATTTGATCATTGCTCGCTGGACTTTAAGAGCCTGGTGTACCTTACCAGGTCGAGAAGACCTTTTGCATTATCCGCCACCAAAACTGTATCATCTGCACTGCGTCTATTGTTTATATTATAACCTCCGATTAGCATTCCTGGCTTCTCTTTGATCTCTCTCATTATTACATCGTTGTAGAGGGGAAAGAGATCCGGTGTCAAGACACATCCCTGTTGTACCCCTAGCTTTATTTTTTCATAATTGCCCTCTTTATTTCCCATGTTAATTTCTGCTACCTGGTTCCAGTAAATATTCTTTATTATTCATAGATATTTCCTTTCAATGTTGATATCTTCCAACATTTTAATCAGTTCATAATGTTTTAATTGTTTGCATATCCCTGTCAACATCAGCATCTTTCAGCTGATTGTTGATTTCTTGGCAAGATTACACTCAGTAGTTTGCCATTGCTTTCTGAGCAGCCGGCTCACATACCCCGTAAGTTACAGACGCGATTGGAACCACTGCTGATTCTCACCGTCGTCACGTTACCTACGAGAGTATACGAGATTACGGAGAAAAGTCGCTAACCTCTAGGCCAGGAAGCCGGCTCATAATGTTTTTCTTTATCAAATACCTTGGTATAATCTTCTTCTTCTTCTTCTTCAGCGTTCCGAGCCATTGAGGTTCTTTGCTGCAAATACAATCCGTCTCCATTCGTCTCTCTGGTGGACCTTCTCTTGCCAGTCGTTGATTCCAAGTGCTTGTAGGTCTGTACATGTATTATCTCTCCACCGCCTTCTTGGTCTACCTCGGGGTCTACGGTCATTTATTTCCTGAGTGTAAGCGAGTTTTGTTTCCCTATTATCTTCCATTCTTTCTATATGCCCCAGCCATTGTAGTCTATTAGCCTTCATGATACCAGTGATTAGCGGGGACTTAAACAGATCATAAATGTCTTTGTTACTTCTTCTTTTCCACTCTCCACTTTGTGTATCCCTAATGGGTCCAAAGATGCGTCTTAAAATTTTGTTCTCAAAGGTTTGTAACAAGGCTTCGTCTCCTTTCGTTGTACTCCAGGTTTCAGAGCCATACAGCACAACTGGTCTGATCAGTGTTTTGTATATTGTGATTTTGGTGTTACGAGATAGCGCCTTTGATTTTAGTAGATGTTGTAGTGCATAGTATATCTTATTTCCAGAGTTGATTCTAGTTTGTATTTCTTCCCTTATGATGTTGGAGCAGTTGAAGATCGTACCCAGGTATTTGTATGTTTCCGTTCTTTTAATGGTCATATTATCTATTTGTATGTGGCCAGAGTTTTTAGCCATTCCGTCTCTTGAAATTACCATATATTCTGTCTTATCTTGGTTGATTTGGTATAATCTATGAAGCACAAATATATGTCTTTCTGTGTCTTTATTGATCTTTCTGTTAGTGTCCGTAATGTATATATTGCATAGTTTGTACCGTTTCCTTCCACAAAACCATACTGTTATTCACCAATTTCCATTTTTTATTTTCTTTCGTGTGCTTCTCATTATAATTCTGAGTAGAAGTTTAGTGATACGGTTTATGGGGTTAACTGTACGAAAATCTTTGCATTCAATTGCTCCTGGTCTTTTATGGTATAGCTATAATAATGTATAATACTATAAAGTATAGTATATTACAGATTTCATCATATCACTCGGTACATATCCATTGTTGTAAATATCATTAATTTGGATTTTTAAAGTTGAATTCTCGTTCAGAAAGCAATGGCAAACTGCTGAACGTAAATTTGCCCATAAAATTAACCTGGAGTTAGTCGCAACATTCTCTCATGGTGTCTGTATGTTGCATTGCTTTGCCCCAGGATCGCCTGTCGGAGAATCGTGTGCCAACGGCGAGACATGTTTGTCGGTCATGGCCATCTGCCAGCGTGACGTCTGTCAGTGCCAGGTCTTCTTCAGGTACGTGGAGGAGTTCCAGAAATGTTCATTCCCCCAAGGAAATGTTGTGGGTAGGTACCCGATTTATTTTTACATTGACAGGTCGTAATGTACTAGTTAGTTAGCTAGCTAGCTAGCTAGCTCACTCGCTCGTTAGTTAGTTAGTTAGTTAGTTAGTTAGTTCTTTAGTTCGTTAGTTCGTTAGTTCGTTAGTTAGTTAGTTAATTAGTTAGTTAGTTAGTTAGTTAGTTAGTTAGTTAGTTAGTTAGTTCGTTAGTTAGTTAGTTAGTTTGTTAGTTAGTTAGTTAGTTAGTTAGTTCGTTAGTTAGTTCGTTAGTTAGTTAGTTAGTTAGTTAGTTAGTTTGTTAGTTAGCTAGTTCGTTCGTTCGTTAGTTAGTTAGTTAGTTAGTTAGTTAGTTAGTTAGTTCTTTAGTTCGTTAGTTCGTTAGTTCGTTAGTTAGTTAGTTAATTAGTTAGTTAGTTAGTTAGTTAGTTAGTTAGTTAGTTAGTTCGTTAGTTAGTTAGTTAGTTTGTTAGTTAGTTAGTTAGTTAGTTAGTTCGTTAGTTAGTTCGTTAGTTAGTTAGTTAGTTAGTTAGTTAGTTAGTTTGTTAGTTAGCTAGTTCGTTCGTTCGTTAGTTAGTTAGTTAGTTAGTTAGTTAGTTAGCTAGCTAGCTAGTTAGCTAGTTAGCTAGTTAGCTAGTTCGTTAGTTAGTTAGTTAGTTAGTTAGTTAGTTAGTTAGTTAGTTCGTTAGTCACTTAGTTAGTTAGTTAGTTAGTTAGTTAGTTAGTTAGTTAGTTAGTTAGTTAGTTAGTTAGTTAGTTAGTTAGTTAGTTAGTTAGTTAGTTAGTTAGTTAGTTAGTTAGTTAGTTCGTTCGTTCGTTAGTTAGTTAGTTAGTTAGTTAGTTAGTTAGTTTGTTAGTTAGCTAGTTCGTTCGTTAGTTAGTTAGTTAGTTAGTTAGTTAGTTAGCTAGCTTGCTAGTTAGCTAGTTAGCTAGTTCGTTAGTTCGTTAGTTAGTTAGTTAGTTAGTTAGTTAGTTAGTTAGTTAGTTAGTTCGTTAGGTCGTTCGTTCGTTCGTTCGTTCGTTCGTTCGTTCGTTCGTTCGTTCGTTCGTTCGTTCGCTCGCTCGCTCGCTAGCTAGCTAGCTCGCTCGTTCGTTCGTTCGTTCGTTCGTTCGTTCGTTCGTTCGTTCGTTCGTTCGTTCGTTCGTTAGTTAGTTAGTTAGTTAGCTAGTTCGTTAGTTCGTTAGTTCGTTAGCTAGTTAGTTAGTTAGTTCGTTAGTTAGTTAGTTAGTTAGTTAGTTCGTTCGTTAGTTAGTTAGTTAGTTCGTTCGTTCGTTCGTTCGTTCGTTCGTTCGTTCGTTCGTTAGTGCGTTCGTTCGTTCGTTAGTTCGTTAGTTCGTTAGTTAGTTAGATAAATCCTTTAAGCTGAAATATACACATGTTCGCACAGTAATATCAATTGTCCACCACGGTAATTTTAAACTAACATGTCTTTCTTTTTTCACAAAGCTTTCTTGTGTAGATTAATCATTATGGCTTCAGCAAACTTTAACAAGCGAGTTTTGTGTGTGTTAAACAACACGCGAAAGGCACTGTCCCTATCAATCACATGGCCGCTTTCGAGCATCTCCCTAGCAATTGATGAAGCGGGAAGCTTCCGGTGTTTCGGCCCCACCAGGCTAGTTGGTTGATTGGTTGGTTGGTTGGTTGGTTGGTTGGTTGGTTGGTTGTGTGTCTTCCCTCGTTCCTCTTTCTTCTGTTCCAGGACGTGCCTTCTAATATGTCTTCCCTCATCCCTCTTTCTTCTGTTCCAGGACATGCCTTCTAACAATGTCTTCCCTCGTCCCTCTTTCTTCTGTTCCAGGACGTGCCTTCTAACAATGTCTTCCCTCTTCCCTCTTTCTTCTGTTCCAGGACATGCCTTCTAACAATGTCTTCCCTCGTCCCTCTTTCTTCTGTTCCAGGAGAACGCTGCAACACCAAAGACAACTGCTCTGACCCGAACTCGGATTGTATCAAAGGGTTCTGCGCATGCGCTCAAGGCTTTAGATTAAAAACTGATGAAGAATACTGGATTGATCCTCTGAATCCCAAGGAATGCGTCCCACAGAAAGCTTCTCTGGGTATGTCCATGTCATGTGTACTCTCATTATTATTATTACTATTAATTATTATTCAAACTAGTATCTTGTCGTCTTGTCAGGCGATATTTTATTACATTGTGCTTCTAACAAGGTGCAACAATTACAACCCATAACGGTAGCGAATGTTATACCTCTCCATAACACAAAGCCTGGGTTGAATTGTAGAGACCATGAGATGTCCATGCAGCATGATCCCTCTCTCGGTCTGTCTAGTTCACTCCAGAGGAAAGGTAACACCAATACATCTGGAACAAGACAAGCTGCAGAAGCTGCCAGCTCAGCAAAACAATGTTCTGCTGTCTGCCTGTCGATGCTCAGATTGTCAGTCTGTCGGAGCTTCTATCCTAGGCCAGTTACTAACCAAGGCTTAGGGTCACTGATAATGAAAAATTTAAACAGGTGAATTCTCGGCATCCGCTCATAATATTTCAACATGGAACTTTCAATGAGTGACTTTCAACTTATCAGATATCACCACATCTCACACTCTCTGGCAAATTTGGATCGAAATAAGGACGTTTAACTCAATCAATCAACATCAGTAGTTAGAATGTAAACTTTCGGATCAAAGATCGGTGTATCCAGAAAAGAGCTGTACTACAATGCCTCGAGGAGGCTCGTCAGTTAACACCGAACTGTCACAGTTAGAGGCTGGGCAGTGTTGGCTTTACTACGTAGGAAATCGGAGCACCGTGGAAGTGTCCAGAGTACAATGATAGTACACCGAACTGAACTGAAACACAACTCCACACCCCAACATCAATGTTGATTGTCCGAACTGAACTGAACTGAACTGAAGAACATGTGTAATGCGCAGAAGAATGTGTCGATCATCACGGTTTGAAGAGAATGGTGCTGCAGGAAGTGACCGGAGAATCTGGTCGACACTCAGGACTCCGAGGAAAGGCCAGACGGACACATAATCAGACTACTAATGCTACCATTAGTATTGGGACTCTTCGCTGGCTGTTGTAGAGGAGGGAGCACGTATGAGATTGTCCTGAGTGTTGTTATGTCGGTTTTTGCCGCAACTCAGATCAATTCTGTGTATTATTGCTTCTTGTTATATGGCCCTGGATCTCGGACAAGGATCAGCTCTGGCTAATGGCAGGACGTGTATGGAACATCAAACCCATGACGTACACCCAGTGCCGTCAAATGTTCTCGAATATTCCCAATGTTCTGAGGCTGGGTCGTTGGAAAATGCAGCTGGTCATTCAGCCTCATTATTTCATGGCCTATTATATGTGAACACCATGAATACCAATGATTCGCAACCTTAAGGCAGTTATCTAACGCTACAACTTCTTCTTCTTCTTCTTCTTCTTCTTCTTTTTCTTCTTCTTCTTTCGTTCGCTTGAAATGTTATCTATATCTGCAATGTTGCCTCCTGTATGAATTTCATTGACTTCTTAGTTCACTCAATGGTTCGTAGAGTTTATCTTCTACTATTGTTTCTCTAAGCCAGAAGATTTGTCTAGATATGTCATATTTTGGGTAATCTTGGAGTATGTGATCTGTTGTCTGCGACGCCAATCCACATGTGCACATGGCTGATTCGCAAATCTTGAATTGTGTATACATGTGGTTGCGTTTTTCAGCTTTGTATAAATGTTGTTGCATAGTCTGTTGTGTCTCGTTCTGAGGCGCAGAATAATGATTTGTTCTGGTCTGTCTATAAAGTGGTAATAGTTTTAAAATGGTGTTGGTGGCTTCCTACGATAACTGATTTCAGGAGCCGTAGTAGTGGCTAGACACTGCCTCCCGTCACGAAAGTCAGGGGTTCCAGTTGCTCGGGGGTGGATTCCAATTGTAAAAAATAGTCTTGGATTCTCAGGTCCCACCCAGCCTAAAACGGGTTCCATTAAATGTCTTGCCAGGATGCGACTGAAGCTATGGGTTGGCCGATTTATGCCGGCTTTTGTAACTACATTGTTCTTCTGCTCGTGTCCAACAAGGGATATGACTAATTCTTTTCTTCTCCAGTCGACACCATGGTCGTTTCTCAGCACTTAACTTTGCAGATAGTTAACTAATGTTCTGCACACGTTTCACCAACTCACAACAGTACTAGGTATCACTCGAACAGTCGTGAACTCAAACAGCTGTCGACTCAAACGCCAGTTGTAGTTTTTGGTGTATATTATTCTACACAGACTAAAGTAGACATCACCAATGCACAAATCAAGTATTCGACAATAATTCTACATTACAAATATCTACACGTGCACTATCTAAAAGAGTGGCTCAGTGTTGGCCATAACACATTGTCCGCACTCCGCGAAACCATAACGTAGACTGCCGTGTCTGGACCCCACTTCCTGTGACTTGGGAAGTGAGTCTCAACTTTCACGTTGTGTGAAAAGTACCCACTTTTCACGTTCCGGTGTTCACTTGCTGAACACGGCTATAACCTCTCATCTCTAACCTTGGTTATGGCTTAACTATGCCATGACGTCATCAGGGTCATGGTAGGTGGCCTGTCAAGCTTCTAGACCCACTAGTACCGATTGGTCAATTAAAATATGGGTCTAACACCATGTGGCCAGTTTGTCTTAAGGTATGCCAAAGGACAATTACATTTTTTTTAAACTTTACTGTTTTCATAATTGTGTATGTCAACAGCGCGGCTGTGTCCTCAGATCGGTACATGCGTGTGTACATATGAACCATGTGCAGTAGCTGTAACTTGTTTTGCGAATCCGCCAGCCACCTCGTGTGGCATATAGTTGACAAGGAGTTAACGATTTTGTTTTCTTTGTTCTAGCTATGTGCCAGGGAAAGCTGGTCACGCCCAAACCACCAGCAGACTGTAAGTTGATTTGTGTACGCTACCGTTTTTTTGTTTTTTTTTCTGTTTTAGTTTTAAATATTGTATTGTATTCATTCATTCATTCATTTAGTAACATGTCATTTGCAGAACCTAGCTCCCATAACAACCTTCTGAAAAACCTTTCGACCATAAGCAAGATGTCCCGCGTTGGTGTACACCCATCTGGAGATCATCCGCCACATCCTGCACCCATCTTCTCTTTGGTCTTCCTCTTCCTCTCTTCCCAGGCACATACCCCTCCATATTTATTCTCTCCAAACTTTCGTGACGTTTCAAGTGACCAAAATATATAAATTTTCTTTGTTTTATCGTCTTTAATAGCCAACCCTCCTCAATATTCAACTCTTGAAGTATGGATGCATTTGTTCTTTTCTTTACCCAAGATATTCTTAGAACTCGTCTATAACATGTATATTCAAAGGAATGTATGCGCTGTTCAGCTTGTTAAGTAAGTGTCCAGGTCTTACAGGCGTGTGTTTTAATGGGAAACATGCATGCTCTTAAAAATCTAATATTTGTAGTTCTATCTGTCTATTTTATTGTATAACAGAGTGAATAACAGAGTCCTTGACAATCTCCATATATAAAGTGTATACACGGGCACTCTCCTGCTGTTTAGGCTTCACCTCGACACCGCAAGGTACAAGAGGATCAGCGTGAGATGCGATTAGATTTTATTATAAAGGCCTAAAGCTTTATCAGTTGCCCCTTTCTCTTCTTGTCGCCGTCTGGCTTAACGTGTTTATAACGTTTAATGCGCACCTGTTTCTCGTATTTGCATTCTGTGCGCTCCATACGTCATATAATTTTCGTATTCTTTGCCTTCTTTCTAACTACAAGCTTGAACTGACCTCCATAACCACTCGGTTCCCTGTCACAACGTCTTTTACCTGGGGCAAGGAGTGAGGCTTTGCCAGCCTTCTATTGTCTTACTTTGTGCACTGTTTTTCTTGCATTGTTTTACGTTTGCACAAAGTACGTCGCTGTTTAGGAATACTGACCATCTTGAAGTTTACATTCCCCCTCCCCCTCCCCCGTTATTGATGCCTCTCTTCTAGGCTAGAGTCTAGGCAAAACCAAGCGAGCATTACTACAAGACTGAATACACCAAAAATGGATCAGTAGACGAGTTAGGTAACGATAAATGAATAAGGTAAAAAATAGTACAGGAATAAATTAGACATAACGAGGTTATAACCAGGGTTGCCAGATCATTGTGATCCAAAAAAGCCAAGTCATGAAATAAAAAAGCCAAAAAGCTAAATTTTTCCGCGTGGGAATATCCATTTAAAATATATTTACATCACATGAAACAATCTTCTTCAAAATCAACATTAGAAAAATCTTTTTCTTATTATTGGTATCATAAATCCTACTACTAAGACTCTTATAATGCAAAAATAGTTCTTCATGTAATTCGTGAGGATCTGCCTTACTTTTCTGAAAAAGACTATTTCATCATCATCATCATCATCATCTTCCACTTCTGCCGTCAAGCGTCGTGGGGAGGAATAATTTGCGTTCCAGCGCCCGGTGGACGGCACTGGATAGTGTCATTCCGTGAGGTTGTACAATGTCTCTGATGTCGTCAATCCATTTTCTTCTTGGACGTCCTATTTAACCTTTCGAATTCCTGCACAATAGGGGTTGCAAAATGAAAATAAAGTTAATTTCTTTGATCTAGAAGCATTTCCTTTATAAGTCGTGACTTAAATTTAGTGTCATAATCTGCTACTTCAGCAGAAATAAAATAAGCCGTGAGTTCTTCCCAGTTCATTAGAATGTTGAACATTACTTTTCCCCGGACAAGCCAGAGTGTAGAAAAAAGTGTTTTTTGTGAAGAAGATGGCGCGTTTCGCATGTGTTTTTCTGTTGTTTCACGATTGACGGGATTTGAAAGTCTTGGAACAATATAACACCAGCACAATTTGCAATACGCCGATTCAGAACCATCAGTGGATTGCTAGAGCCACACAAATGTCTTTTCCCATTGATCATCATATTTCCGATTAGTATCATAAAATGGTTTCCACTTTGGCATGATTAATGGGCTCAATAATAAGAAATACTTGTGCGACTTGCAATGAGGGTATAATGAATTTGAAAACTGAACTGAACAGTAAGGTGGCTGCAAATGCGTGAGTGTGCATAGAACAGTACAAACATTACGAAAACCATACGTGTGTAATACTTGTTAGTTGTTACCTTCGGTAGCTAAAGAGTATTAAAACAAGATAAAAAATTAACTTGACATATTCAGAAAAGGGGCATATGCCATTACAAGTTTTTAAAAAGCAAGAAAAAAGCCAAAACGTCAAACTGATGTTTTTGACGCCAAACCTGTTTTTAAAAGGCCAGATTTGTCAGATTTGGCGTTAAAAAATCCGATCTGGCAACCCTGGGTATAACTGGTTAAAGGTAAGAAGATTCACGTTACTGCAACGGGTTCTACTCTATACCATACCTCCTTACAAGACAGCGGCTTGGCGGTAGAGTCGCGGAGAGCACGAACATCGTGCTCCAGCTATGAGCCCATATGTCTCAGACAATTGAGCACTTGTGAACATTACGAGAAAGATCCGAAAATGAACACTAGACGGCGTAATCACACCGTCACAAAGGATCCCTTCCCCCACGAAGACAATACAAGAATATATCAAGCATACATGATTGCAGTCACAAGACAAGATACGGATAACAATATTTTGTGAATATATGAGCTCATGAATATATCAGCGAACAGATGAATGCATTACCATATTATCTATCTATCTATCTATCTATCTATCTATCTATCTATCTATCTATCTATCTATCTATCTATCTATCTATCTATCTATCTATCTATCTATCTATCTATCTATCTATCTATCTATCTATCTATCTATCTATCCATCCGTCCGTCCGTCCGTCCGTCTGCATGTCTTTCTATATATCTATTTACCCAATCCACCCACTCATCCGCCCGCCCACCTACCCACCCAGTCATCCATCCATTCATTCTTCCGTTCGTACGTCTGTATATGTGTGTGTATGTGTGTTTGTGTGTGTGTGTGTGCGCGCGCGCCTCTCTTTCGATATTAAAAGAATGCAATATTTCACATTGCACTTCACATGATAACAAATGTGCTGATGAATGTATGTGTGTCCGTTACAGTGATCCTGGCTGGCGAATCGTGCACGGGACCCAACCAGTGTGTCCTACACGCCTTCTGCACGGCCAACATCAGCGGGGTGTGTTCGTGTGGCGGCGACTACTACAACGACAAGGGCAAGTGTGCTGACAGTGAGTACTTGTGTTGCTCACCTGAATAGAGCTGTGTCTGGTCTGTCCGATTGTCTGGTCCGTCCTGGTGTCTGTTCTGGCCGGGTGTCTGTTCTGGCATGGTGTCTGTTCTGGCCGGGTGTCTGTTCTGGCCGGGTGTCTGTTCTGGCCGGGTGTCTGTTCTTGCCGGCTGTGTGGTCTGTCCAGCTGTCTGGTCTGTCCAGCTGTCGGTTCTGGCGGGTGTCTGGTCAATCGGGGGTGACGAAGGTTATATGAAAAACAACTTGTATATAACAGGCTGATCTATTGACATTTCGCTTGGGTCGCTGACTGCTTGACTAATTGATCGATTAGCTGGTTTACTCAATGATTAAATGATTGTTTGACTTACCGATTGACTGTCTGATTAATTGATAGACGCTTTTGCTGCTTGGCTTATTGCGTGAATGATTAATTTGCTTGTTTGCTACCCGATTAATTGATTAATTATTTGATTGATTGATTAATTGTCCAGTTGACTCTTTAGCTGCATAACTGATTAATTGACTGTTTGTTTGTTTTGTTTATGTATTGATTAACTGTCTTATTAATCGATCGACCTTCTAGTTGTATAGCTGACTAGTTGATTTATTTATTTATTGGCTACTAGACTAATTGATTGACTTGATTAATCCATGCCAAGTGTTGTTGGTGTTCATGTCTGTCCACAGCCTTCTGTCTCGTGTACTGCAAATCTTCGTATAGTCCATGCCGTGTGGCGTTGGTGATCATGTCTGTCCACAGCCTTCTGTCTCGTGTACTGCCAATCTTCCTATAGTCTATGCTGTGTGACGTTGGTGAATATGTCTGTCCACAGCCTTCTGTCTCGTTTGCTGTCAGTCATTCTGAACCCACATTTCCCCATGCTGGCTGGTCGAGAGGCTATAACGCCGGGCTCTCGTTCGGGAAATCCACGTTCGAATCCTCGGTAAGACGATGGATTATTTCTGTCGGGACAAACAGACAATCCTAACCTGCATATATGGCGGTGACTACGCTAGGCAGACAGCCGTAATTCCTCAGACTCAAGACTCTCTTGTCCTACACCGCAAAGTACTATAGACAGTAATGACAGTTCCTCCATGCCATGATATCAAACTGTCCAGCATTTTCTCTCTCGGTTTCCCTCGACTTCTCTTTCCCTTGAACTATCCTGTTGTCACGATGTACTCCATCTTTCGCCTGCTCATGTTGTGCCCCAATAATGTAGACTGCACTCAATGTATGAGGTCTTCAGTACAATGGCATTGTGTTTTGTTTTTTTTCTCTGTATCACTTCTCAGGACGAATCGCCGGCAGTACTTGCTTTGGCACAGGACAGTGCGTGGTGAATTCCGAATGCTCTTCCACCATGGGGGGAACCTGTGACTGCAGGTCTGGGTATTACGAAAGTGGAGGGATTTGTGTAGAAGGTATGTGATTTGTATATGTTCTGTGTGTGGCTTGTGATTTGTGTGTGTTGTGTGTGTGATATGCGATTTATATGCGTTCTGTGTGTGGTGTGTGATTTGTATATGTTCTGTGTGTGATATGTGGTGTGTATGTGTTCTGTGTGTTATATGTGATTTGTATGTGTTCTGTGTGTGGTATATGATTTGTATGTGTTCTGTGTGTGATATCTGATTTGCATGTGTTCTGTGTGTGGTATCTGATATGTATATACTGCGGTTGGTATGTGGTTTGTATATGTTCTGTGTGTGGCGTGTGATTTTTATATAGTCTGTATTTGGTATGTGGTTTGTATATGTTCTGTATGTAGTGTGTGATTTGTATATGGTCTGTGTGTGGCGTGTGATTTGTATATAGTCTGTATTTGGTATGTGATTTGTATATTGTCTGTATAGTGTGTGATTTGATTATGTTCTCTGTGTACTGTGTGTTTAGACCTAGTTTGCATGTTAACTGATATGTGAAAACTATGTATCAATGATTTTGTAACGAGACTTGAACGATTATTTATGAAATCCACAGCGATCTGGCCGACCAAATCATGCTCAGCTTACGGTCAGTGTGTGGACAACGCGGAGTGTGGCCTGGGGACATCTAATGTTTGTGAATGCAACGAGGGATTCTTCGCCAATGTTTCCGTGTGCCACGAAGGTTAGTATTAAGTCCATCCAGATATTTATCTCTCTGACTTCTCCTTCCTCTTTCCACCAATTTTGTCGGTTGTCACTAAGTTTTCGAATTTATTTCTCCTCATGATATGAGAAAATAATCCGGATTGTTTACGTTTAATTTCTCTAATCAGTTTACAGTTGTCATTGTTTCTGGTAGGACTTGCACACTGATTTGCCTGTCCGTCAATGGGGTTTTTTTCTTCTTTTTTCAGTGCTGTAAACAGGTATTTATTTGGGAGTTGTAATGTAAGACACTGGAAGAATTGTTACAAAGAATTGTTTGAAATAAACAGATGTGCGTGATGTAGGAAAATACTCAGCACAAGCGAGAAAATGGGAGAGAGGGAGAGAGAGGTGAGAGAGAGAGAGAGAGAGAGAGAGAGAGAGAGAGAGAGAGAGAGAGAGAGAGAGAGAGAGAGAGAGAGAGAGAGAGGGTGGGATAGGAGAACGAAGGAATGAACTTTATTTTCAAAGGTACACCTCATGTTTGGCTAGCTTGCTTAAACTGCAACAATAGCATAAAATATGCATTATAAAGACATGCAAAACATTCTGGATTTATGCAAACATCATGACTATATGACTAATTAATACTAATTATCATTATGGTAATTGCATTCAGGTTAAAGAAAAAATAACGCAGTAAAATACAGAAGATTGTCGGATGTGCTATGATTTTTAAGTGGGCTCGCAAGTTTGTCTCTAAAAACACCTCATGTTTGGCTAGCTTGCTTAAACTGCAACAATAGCATAAAATATGCATTATAAAGACATGCAAAACATTCTGGATTTATGCAAACATCATGACTATATGACTAATTAATACTAATTATCATTATGGTAATTGCATTCAGGTTAAAGAAAAAATAACGCAGTAAAATACAGAAGATTGTCGGATGTGCTATGATTTTTAAGTGCCCACGTATTCTTTGGCGCTCATAGAGGTAGGGGAAATAATTAAAGACTAGAGGATGCACTAGTTTCTAATTATTTCCCCTACTTTTATGAGCGCCGAACAATACGTGTGCATTTATTTCTGAACTGTCTTAGTTGCCTCAGGGGTTTCTCAATTGATAGTTAGGATTTTTAAGGAAGCATGTTGTCTGTTGTGAGATAGTCTTCAAATAGATTGCGGTGGTGTTGGTCAGAGCCCTTTAGGATGATGTGTATATGATGATGATGGAGGAAAAAAAAAAGAAAGGAAAAAACAAACCTGATAAATCTTCATACCATTAAGAAAATAGTGCTGCAGTGAGTGACCAGGGGATCTGGCCGACACTCGGCACTCTGGGGAACAGCCAGACAGACACATCATCAGAATAAAACTGATACCATTTGTATTGAGAACCTTCGCTAACTGTTGAAGATGAGGGCGGGGCACGATGTGGGATGAGAGGGAGATATGGAAAACATACCGCTGCGCAACAATTAGCCATATAAACAACACCATCTTCACTAAAATATCAGTTGACAGGGGGACTGGAGAGTCATAATCGCCAATTCCTGTTGCAGATCAGGCATATCAGAAACTTCCTGATTGTTTCGTGGCCTAAAGAGTTTCTGTTTTTATTATGTGTTATCAGTATACCTCTTTAGTAGCAAAACAGAGTGCTTGTTATTTTGGGGCAAAAGCATAAATTCAAATGTCAAGGCACACGGATAGCATCAGATTGAAGATGCATCCTGGAGATAAAGAAAAGAACAAGACATGCAGAAACTGAATCTTATAACATTAAGAACATCTTACGTAATAAATACTTGTCATTGGAGGTTAAGAGAAAGAATTCTTACATGTTACGTAGAACCAGTTCTAACATACGGCTGCTAATCCTCAACAACAAGTAAAGTTTAGTTTAGTTTAGTCGTTGGATCAACATCACGGCACACGGTTTAACCCATACGTGCTCCGTTTTCCTCCTAACTCAAACCTGAGTCTGGAGAAACTCAGCTCAATGCACGAACTCCGTTGCATCGGCGAGGATCCTGAAATACTTTGGGTAGATTTTTAACTCGAAATTTTGGCCGGGCAGCGCCGTTAGACTACTCTTTTTCGATTTCCAACTGCCAAGGGATTTTTTTTACGTGCGCAACAATACACACGGGCGTCCGATCTCACTACCCAGAGACCAGGGGAAATTTTATTACTGGAAGTCCAGATGGATTTTTTAAATAAATCCCGGTCCTCACCGGGGCCTCACCGGGGCCTGAACCCGGGACCTTCAGCACTCGAGGCGGACACCATACCTCGAGACCACTCAGCCCCCTGCAACAACAAGTAAACAATCTCTAGACATTTTAGTGCTGTGGTTTTATAGAAGAATGCTAACAATTCCTGGATACCCATAATGAATAATCTGGACGTTTCGAAAGAGACAAAGACACAAAGGTAGCTTATCACAAACATTAGAGAGAGGCAGCCATCGTGTATTCTCTACTACATGAAAAGACAACAACTCAAACATGTGACAACTGGAAAGATTTGTGGAAAGAGAGATAGAGAAAGCCAAGGAGAGGAATTTCGTGATAGCCTTGTGTTATGTCAAGGAAGGCCATCAGCACTTGAACTGATGCACACTGTTGGAGATCGCAAGATGTGGAGAAGCATGATCGCCCACGCCAGTCGGCAAGACATTTGGTGATGATGATTGAACTGTGGAAGTCTTACTCATGGTCTATAAGGAGTGCGTTTTCTATAAAGGACTTGCTACATACAATGGTGGACTGGTTCTACAAATAATAATATTGAGACGCAGCAATTACAAGGACATTGACATTTCTCAAGGATCGCCTAACGGCTAACGTTTAAGAGGGTTCACTTCATCAGGGTCACATATGGCCCACACCCCACCGGGCAAACACACCCTGGCCAGTCCGCCACTGGCTACCCACATGATGATGATTTCACTGGAAGCAGACGTCACATCTAGTGTGTGTACATCGTCACTATAACGGTTTGAATCACCATGGCTCAGATAGAACACTCAAAACTCCGAGGAACGGCCAGACAGACACATAATCAGACTTCTACTGGTGCCATTAGTATTGGAACTCTTCGCTGACTGTTGCAGATGAGGACGGAGCGCGTATGAAAATATCCCAAGTGCTATTATGTTGGTTCTTGATTCAGCTCACCTCCATTATATATGTAATAACGGTTAGAGTGTTGACAGTTCAAACACGCCCAATCAACCTCCCAACACACAAGACAAGGTAAGCAAGGGTATCTAACAACTAAAGTCCCTGTACCCGATTGAATAGTCGTCAGATGAGAACTTTCTATGTGTTCTAGTTATCCCCCCTGGTGAGCTGTGCTCGGGGCCTGGTCAGTGTGTGCCCAAGGCCGAGTGCCTGGAAGGGGTGTGTCGGTGTGACGAGGGATTCTACAGCTTCAGGTCAGTTGTCTGCATCCTCGCTTCATATGTTGTAGGGCTTAAAATAGATTCACACAATCGTGGGACGAATGGTTAAGGTCGATATATTAATTATTATATATATGAAAATTTGTCATAACTTAAAATTGTCACTATCTATCAGTCAGTAACTACTAACTTCATGTTCATGCATGCAACAGGTCAGAGACCAGCATAAGAGGATATATTTCGAAATAATTGCACACATATTTCTACATGACAAACTGGTATATTGATAAATAGTATTTATCTACGTATCTGCCTGTCATTATGGACTATAGTGTGTGTTTTTTTGGTTGCCTCAATATAAAATTCAATATCTCAGTAACGGGCTGAGATAAAATGATGAGATTTAGTATATAACGTTATCATTATGTCCACCCAACAAAACAATTTTTGTTCTGGAGATTTTACAGCAGATTTTAAAGTTAGCTTATATACGGTATATTAATTATGACTTAAAGATTACGACCATGATTTTAACAGTTTTACAGCTTCCCCAAGATTCGACCCAAATTATTCAAAATTTTCACGTGACTTTCGTTTTCAAACAAACAGCGCGAAGATTCAGAGGCGTCTCCAAATGTGGGTTCTTTCATGAAACGTGATTATATAAATAAACTAGCTGACAAGGCCCGGTTTCTGGTGGAAATCAATCAATCAATCAATCAATCAGTCTGTCTGTCTGTCTGTCTGTCTGTCTGTCTGTCTGTCTGTCTGTCTGTCTGTCTGTCTGTCTGTCTGTCTGTCTGTCTGTCTGTCTGTCTGTCTGTCTGTCTGTCTGTCTGTCTGTCTCTTTGTCTGTCTGTCTGTCTGTCTGTCTGTCTGAATGTCTGTCTGAATGTCTGTCTGTCTGAATGTCTGCCGGTCGGCTGACCCATCCACCTACCCACCGACCCACCGACCTACCGATATCTATCTATCTATCTATCTATCTATCTATCTATCTATCTATCTATTCTATCTATCTATCTATCTATCTATCTATCTATCTGCCTGCCTGCCAGCCCGACCACCCACCCACCGACGGACCGACCGACCTACCGAAATCTATCTATCTATCTATCTATCTATCTATCTATCTATCTATCTATCTATCTATCTATCTATCTATCTATCTATCTGTCTGTCTGTCTGTCTGTCTGTCTGCCTGTCTGCCTGCCGGCCCACCCACCCACCCACCGACCGATCGACCGACGTACCGATATCTATCTATCTATCTATCTATCTATCTATCTATCTATCTATCTATCTATCTATCTATCTATCTATCTATCTATCTATATAATCTATCTAATCTATATGTCTGTCTGTCTGCCTGCCTGCCGGCGCACCCACCCACATACCGACCGACCGACCGACCGACAGATATCTATCTATCTATCTATCTATCTATCTATCTAATATATCTATCTATCTATCTGTCTGTCTGTCTGTCTGCCTGTCTGCCTGCCTGCCTGCCGGCCCACCCACCCACCGACCAATTGACCGACGTACCGATATCTATCTATCTATCTCTATCTATCTATCTATCTATCTATCTATCTATCTATCTATCTAATCTATCTAATCTATCTAATCTATCTGTCTGTCTGTCTGCCTGCCTGCCTGCCGGCCCACCCACCCACATACCGACCGACCGACCGACAGATATCTATCTATCTATCTATCTATCTATCTATCTATCTATCTGTCTATCTATCTATCTATCTATCTATCTATCTATCTATCTAATCTATCTAATCTATATGTCTGCCTGCCTGCCGGCGCACCCACCCACATACCGACCGACCGACCGACCGAC